>CM076934.1:2500-602500 GCA_039566165.1 Maruca vitrata | reverse complement strand
CCGAACTGAAACGACGTTAGACGATTGTGAGGTTTTTTTCGTTACGGAATTTCTTGGTTCGGTCGCCGCGCTCAAAGCCCGCGATAAAAGCTATGCAATAGCTACACTAATTAGGTAAAAAAAATATTGTGCCTGGTAGCATTGAATTTGAAGCAACCATGAATTTTGTAAACATATCCAGATCAGTCATGTTTGAAGATAAATATGCTGTAGCTATTGGATAAAATACTTTGTTATGATTGGCTTATCTTCAGGTCAGGTCATGTGCATCCATGTTTGTGATTTATCGGAAAGTACACATCTTACTTTATACACCTAAACTTTGAACATGATATGTACTATCTACCAAGTGAATATTATTGAAATCAAAACAATTAAAAATCTCTTACACCATCTTTCAGGTTATTACGAAATGCTAGCCATTATACCTACTTAAAAAATAAGCACATCATTCTTAGCCCTAAACCAGTATCCAAAGTTAGGTTTCAAATTACACTAAATATTAGTCTTTACGGGTCTACACGCGTTATGAGATCGAAACGTCGGGCAGTAAGTAGCTATGTAATTTGCTACTTCTAATAACGCGTGTAGACCCATAAAGACTAATATTTAGTGTAATGGAACGCGAAAGTCTAAAATCTTACAAAAGGTTTAAAATTAGGTTTCAAATTGCAAACGAATGTGTTCCATCATCGCTTTGTCAGATCACGAATAGCAATACGTTCGCTAAATTGAACTCTTCCACTATTGCAAGCTAATCCAGCTATGCAATATAGATCCCACCAAAAACAAAAATGTTAAAAATTGTAAACAAAAAAAAAAACCGCCTTCAAAAACACGACTCACTAAAAATTACAAAAATAATTTAATACGAACATTAATCTGGGTATGAATTTGATATGTTGTTGAAGGCGGTGGCAATTAAATTTTTGAGGAAACCTGGGTGAAATATAAAGGGCACCGCCTGCAACAACATATCAAATTCATACCCAGATTAATGTTCGTATTATATTATTTTGTAATTTTTAATGAGTCGTGTTTTTTGAAGGCGGTTTTTTTTTTTGTTTACAATTTTTTTTCATCCTTTTTAGTGGTAATTTTTTTTACACCCTATTAGTTAAGCTCACCTATAATTCTACTGATATTATAACCATTAGTATCAATATGTACACAAATTTGAAAGAATAATCCCTTTACTCCCAACTATTAAGGAGTTGACCTTCCATCATCTGCTCAACATCATAACATTATGATTGCCAGAAGCAAATGCCAATATAACTTCAGAAAATATGTAAAACGCGGTACATGTGCCTATAAAATTTGAGGGTTGCCCTCGATTTCTCCTGGATCCCATCATCAGTTCCTAGACTGGTCAACCTAATAGTTTAGCTCACCTGTAATGCTACTGATATTATAACTAGTAGTTTAATATGTATACAGTATTAAAGTAATTATTCTTGTACTCATAACTATTAAGGAGTTGACCTTCCATCATCAGCTCAGCATCATAAGATTATGATAGCCAGAAGCAAATGCCAATATGGCTTCAGATAATATGCAAAACGCGGTACATGTCCCTATAAAACTTGAAGGTTGCCCTCGATTTCTCCAGGATCCCATCATCAGATCCAAGACTGGTGAAAATGGGACCACCTCGAAAGTGAACTCTATCCAACCAAAAAAAAATTTTTGAAATCCGTCTATAATTGACGAAAATATCGGTGAACATACATAAAAAAAAAAAAAATTATACATACAGACGAATTGAGAACCTCCTCCTTTTTTTGAAGTCGGTTAAAAAGAGAAGCCAAAATTCAAAAAACCGACGATGGCCGAGTGGTTACGGTCTTTGCTTGCCATGCGAGAGGGCACCAGTTCAAACCCAGCCACGTACCACTGTGTTTTTCAAATTTGAAATTTATATGTATGTACGATTATTCCACGCTTCAAAGGTGAAGGAAAACATCGTGAGGAAACCTGCACACCTACGAAGAAATTCTTAGCTTGTGTAGTCAACCAATCCGCACTTGGCCAGCGTGGTTGACTAAGGCCTTATCACCATGTTTAGGTAGGCCCGTGCCCCATCAGTGGGGATGAATGTGAGGTGATGATGGTGATGATTATACTTGACTTGGCCAATTTTTATTAGAATTAAAATCTTCTTTCTTATCGTATGGTTGATGAACAACCTGGTGTCAGTTGGAGTTTTTAAGCCGCCCGTAGGCCTCTGACATGGCTTTTAGGGTTAATAACTTATGATGTAATAAAAAAATCAAAATCTAAAGTCAAAGTTAACGAATATCCATTTACGTTTCTATTACTCGAATATCAGTCGTCGACCCCTGAGCACTTTTCTGGCCAAAAACAAATTTGAAATCACATGACCACTTTAATTCCAATTGTTAATATTTAATTTAATGGTTTATTTCCCTCTATTACCTGTACACTTACTCATATCGTGAAAATCAATTATTCATAATCAGTATGGTCCATTTAGTAGATCGTATCGACTATGTTTATTTACCCTTTTTACATTGTATGTAAAATAATTCGTAGGCGTAGTAAATTTCAATAAAATAAGCAATAAATGCAAAGGAATAGTAATCATGAGCATTTCCAATTGAATAGAATTTAATCATAGAGCCATTAGTAGTTTGAAGATGTTGAAATATAGAGAAAAATAAAGTTTGAACATTAGAAAAAATCATGCTTAACACAGAAAAATATTGGGTGCAATAAATAATGATATTTAAAAATTGAGATCTTAAAGAATTACGGTAAGTTATACACAATTTAATTCGATCCCGTGGTAAGTACCTTAAGCATTTGTGTTTAGGATAACAGAAACAATAATGGATACACAAATATACTAGCTAAATAAAAATAAACTAGCTGTACCAGCGACTTCATCTGTGTTTCTCCCTACTTTTAACATATTTTCCACTGTTTATTTTCTCCTATATGTAGCTCCGTAATATTACATAGCCTAAACCTTCCTCGATAAATGGTCTATCTAACACAAAATTTTTTTTCAATCCGAACCAGTAGTTTCAGAGATTAGCGCGCAAACAAACAAACAAACTCTTCAGCTTTATAATATTAGTATAGATAAAGATATTTTAAAAAACATCCAGACACGGAACAAACTCTACTATTCATCAGACAAATATTTGTCCCGAGCAGGAATAGAACCCACGATTATTGGCGTATGAGGCATGGGGTAGGTACTATCCAATAAGCTATCGAGGCAGTCAATACAGTAAAGTGTCTTTACTATGGTTGTGTGAGAATGTTATCAGTTTCGGTTTAGCCGTTATTATTAGCTACTTCTTCCGTCGATAGGTATTCGGATTATAGATAACGTTATTAACTAGAACTACTAAGCTCATGTGGATATATCGCTAATATCTTTTAATCATAACAAAGTCTATTTCCTAGGACAATTAAATTCAGAATAAACAAAGCATGTTAGATACCTAATTGCAATATGGGTTAATATTATAATTAGACGAACTATGAGTAGATAGATTGTCTGGACATCTCATTGTCTGATAGATAATAATACATTCTCAAAAACCATTTCAATTAAGTTTCGTCTCGTTTATACAAAGTTTTTATTCAAAAAGCCTTATGTGTATTTGTTAGGAAATTTATTGCAGTTTACGTCATTTAGAATGTCATTGTATTTGGGGATGGTTTGAAATTGAAAGCTGAATACTTTACAAACGAGTAATCATTGAACATACTAGCTGAAATTTCAGTGTTTTATTATCACTACATAGTATATAAAGCAAAGTCTCTTCCCGCGTCTGTCTGTTTGTATGTATAACTAAATCTTTAAAACTACGTAACGGATTTTTTTTTTTTTTAATAGATAGAGGCATTCAAAAGGAAGGTTTTTGTGTATAGGTAATAATCGAAAAGAGGGCGGGTCACTAGTATAGTCTAAGTTATTGTCTTAGCCTAAATTCAACGGAATTTTCGATCAAAAGCTATTAGCAAGTCTAACGATTTTCTTTGACAATGTATTAGGTTCATGAATTATTAACTCTAACGAGCACACTATGAGGAAACAACATAGATTTAAATCGAATATAAGAATGGAGAAGGAAAATGCTACAAGCATTCTGCGAATGAGGTAAATGAAGCGAAAATTGTGACAAGGAACACAATAAATATTACTTAAACACTTAGTTTGGCTGGTCGGTGCCACAAATAACTATATTATACAGATTTGTGAGGAAACCTGCACACCTATGAAGAAATTCTAAGGCTGTGTAGTCGACCAACACTCACTTGGCCAGCGTGGTAGAGCCTATGGCCTTATCGCCCTAGATTAGTGGTAGACCCGTGCCCCAGTAGTTCCGACGTATATGGGTTGATGATGATTTATTCAAACGATGGTCACATACTGGCTTACAGTTTCCCAAAGCGCCAGTATTGTGTCAAACTTAATACTAAATTATATGTCAGATAGAAATAATTTTAACAATGTCAATGATAGTTCGGTCAGTAATAATAAAAATTTAGTCAGAATAGTCGTCTTAACATTAAAAAAATAATAACACACAACAACATATACAAGTCAATAAAATAAAAATAAATTAAATTAAATGGCAATTAGGTTATAAAGATTGAAGTAAGTCATGTATTGCAATTATAATTAACATATTCAAAAGCTTTCGTAATTAATGATCCAAAATGGTCAGCATATAAATCAATTCCATAGTCATGGGCGAGCATGTCAGCTATAAGTTTAAAAGCACGGGTGGTAGGTGCGTTTGCAGCGTATGAGGTGCGCGGCCGCGGGGGCCGTAGCAGGCGCGGGCGGCGCCGCGGCGCCACAGTCCCGTCCTCGTCCCAACTAAGACGCTTAGGAGCTAATAGCGCTACTTGACCCAGTATCGTTGGACAATCCACTTTGTTTCGTATTATGGATAAATAGTACACCAAAAGTTGTACATTTCTGCGTAGCTCTAGACTGTTCATATCGACCATACCCAAAACAAACAGTGACGGATACAAAAATGGATAGTATCCGAATGTTTTCTTATATAGCCAACGAGCGTACTTTCTCTGTACTCTCTCCACAAGTAAACGGTACTTGTCTTCATGCGGAGCCCAAACAATTGCACCAAATTCGAGCTTGCTGCGAACATAAGCGTTATAAAGCACTGTTGCAACTCTCGGATTGTCAAACTGTGCAGAAGTTCTTATAACAAAACCTAACATTTTACTTGCAGCTTTACACATTGTCAAAATATGATCATGGAAGTCCAACTGGGAGTCCATTATTAGTCCTAGATCTCTAATTCTACTAACCCTTTCCATGGGCACGTCATGCAGATTATAATCATTGTCAAGAGGATTTCGTTTCCTGGTATAAGTAATTATTTTACATTTGTCAGAATTGAAAGGGAGGTGATTATGCCTACTCCATTCATCAACAGCACAGATATCGGCTTGCAGTGCTCTACAATCGGATTTATTAGCAATTCCTAGACTCAATTTAAGGTCGTCCGCAAACAGAAAACACTTAGACGAATTAACACATTCAGGCAGATCATTTATGAAAATTGAGAACAGTATCGGACCCAGAGTACTACCTTGGCTTACACCGGATCTTGTGTAGTAGTTATTTGAATCGAAACCATCAACTCTCACAAACTGGCACCTATTATGCAGGTAACTAGAAAATAATTCCAACAATTTTGGAGAGAACCCAATTTTGGCCAACTTTTGTAGTAGGATATCATTATCGACTAAATCAAAAGCCTTTTTAAAATCAAAGTAGGCCGTATCCACCTGCCTACCAGCGTCCATTTCGGAGTATGTATAGTCCACATGAGCGATGAGGTTAGAAACAACAGATCGAGCCCTTCGGAATCCATGCTGACAGTCGTGCAAGGAACCTTCAATCTGGTTGTTGATGTGACAGCACAAGATAATCTCAAAAATCTTGGCGAAAACTGATAAGACAGCGATTGGTCTGAAGTTCGACACGCTATTCCCCGCATCACCCTTAGGAACTGGGGTCACTCTTGACAATTTCCAAGATTCCGGATACACTGAGTGACTCAAGGCCAGATTATAAATAAATAAGAGTGGTGTCCCAAGGACCGAACTGCAATCCTTTGCAAAATGTACAGGGATACTGTCGGGTCCTGTTGATGATCTCGCCTTGAGCCGTCCTACTGCTAGCTTCCAATCAGCCTCACCGACCGAACAAATGGAGACACAAGTGGAATCTGCTGAAGTATCCCCTACACGGGCAGCTTCGATGGGGCACAAACGTGGTGCTTCAGCAAGAAATACCGAGCTAAAGTAATCAGCAAAAGCGTCTGCCGCGGACTGACCCGTAAACTGATCCCCATTATGTGTATAAGTACCGACTGATCTCCGATCCCTTTTCTTGTCTTTTACATAAGTCCAAAACTGAGCTGGGTTGTCAACAATATTTTTTTGAGTCATTTTCAGATGCTGCTGAAAAGCATTGTCGATCAAACACTTAACATGCCATCTATAATATTTAAACATTTCCTTATTAAATTCTTTATTATTAATTCTGTGAAGTTTTAAATGTAGATATTTTAGTTTTATATAATAAATTATTTCTTTTGTGTACCAAACTGGATAACTGTATTTACTATTTGTACGGAGGGAGCATTTAAGTGGCACAAACTGACTGATACACTTGTAAAGTATATTATAGAATATTTGAACTGCTGAGTTTACGTCGTTTGCTGTGAGCACATCGGACCAATTCAGCTTTTCCATAGCCGCATACAAACCTGGATAATCAGCCTTGCGCCAATTCCAGTTATGGTTGGATGGACGATTTAGGACGGTCCGAGGAGAAGACTGCGGCGGCACGGGCACACCACGCGGAAACTTAACCGAGACCTCGAGAGGAGGATGGTATTTATCTACCGGTACTAGCGGCTCGAGACCGGCAAATACTTCAGCTTGTTCTGGGCTAAAGTTGCTCAGCACGAGGTCCAAAATGCCGCCATGACTATTGATTACATTGTTATGCTGATTGAGACCACAGGCATCACAAAATAATTCAAAATTATTTTTTAAGTAAGAACTAAAAGAATTGAGATTGAAATCGCCAACCACTAGGACATGCGAGTTACCGTAAGTCATGATTACATTTTCAATGTTAATTAGTACATTCAAATATTGATCGTCCTTATAATTAGGTGGTAAGTAAACAACACAACACAGTAATTTAAAAATATTTACAGCTTATAATACAATAAATCAATTCTATGTCAGGTGTCAGAGAATCGATATCAGTGATTTTGCGTACCGAATAAGTATCTTTCACTGCAAGTAAGACACCTCCCCATCCACAGTCCCCGGACGATCTCGACGTACCACAACGTAGTTCGGAGGGAAAAGTTCGCCGTCTGACACAGAACTCGTCAAAAAGGTCTCAGTTAGCGCAATCACATCATAACGGTTCACACTAACATTATTGTAAAAAGTATTAGTTTTAGAGCGCAAACCCCTGACATTCTGGTAACACATTTGCACAACTTTAGGCCGGTCTGGTCTGTTAGGCCTCCCCTGCCTTGACACTTTCTTTGCCTCTCCGAAAGTTCTGCCGCCAGGGTTTGATGCATATGTCGGCAGCCCAGTTCTGCGTGTCAAGGACTATATCAGCCAGCTTAGAGGGAGTCCCAATCTTAAATGATGCGTAATTACCCCGAGACTTGAGCACCTCTACAGTACAGGTATCCACATTGGTGATTTTTCTTAATGTGTTCAAGAACTTGACTGTCTGTAGTACCCTCTTTAACGTAGTACAGATGCAAAAATCTCCGTCTCTCTGAAGCCTCTAGTGAAGTAGTTCCTGGAGCCGCTGTACCACGCCTAATAGATGATAAACGCGGCCGCCGATTTCTCACCTCCGTCCATTCACCCTCAGCAGTGACTTCGGCTCTCACGCTGTCTTTGGGTACTGAGGTGTTCTGCTGTTGCGTGGACTGGAGTACCCCACTGTTTTTGGACTCGTTTTTAGGCCGAAAAGGCCGCTCCATCCCAACATTCGGCTTATACTGGAGATCGGAAGGGCACTCGAGCGCCCAGACGGTGTCAGACTAGCACTCGCAACCCAGGGACTCTGCTGAGAAGGAGTATATAACTTCGATGCCGTTTCTATTTTTGACTCGAGTCCTTCAATTTTTTTTGATATAGTACTGATCCTACCCAACACTTCAATTTTGAGGTTTGTGAAGTGTTCCTTGAGTAATATGCTTATCTTAGCCATCAACCGCGATTCCAGATCGCTTTGCATATCACTCAACTCCTGAGCCACTGAGGCACGAATAGTGCCGAGCATGCCTTCCATGGTGTCATTATTTGGCAAAGGTTGCGTATGCCGAGCACCTGACCGAACGGTGACGTGGTCCATACTGCACATGGATATATCGACATTATCACTCGCAATGCTCATGTCGTGTATCGATTGTACTTGGCGAACGGGGGTACCTGAATTATCACCTTTGGGAATTTTGCTGCGACACTCCACGCATACCCATGTCTTGCGAAATTCAGGTGACAACCCGGAATAAGTGTCGTTGGAGAAATTAGCACATAAAAGGTCATAAAACTTCTTACATTTGACGCACTGCATGAATGCGCCTCCACCTCCAATAGCACTGCGGCACCCGGCGCACACAACCGCTCGCGACGTCATCGTAGGCAAGTAGCTCCGGCCGGCAGGTGAGTAATGCCGTGCGACAGCGGCGCGGTAGGCACGATGATTCACAGCAGCGAGCGATGCGCGGGTTGTCGTAGGTCAGGGTCCCCAACGGTTTTTCGAATATTATTGCAAATATCGCGAGTAATTCTTAACCGATTCGAGTAGTGATTACACCACCAGAAAGGTCGTCAAGTAAGCTTCAAAATGATATATAGCTTGTATTGTTAGCTTTAGAATTTACAAATATTAACAGCAAATAATCACGGAGTAAAACAAAACAGATGTTGCCTCAAGTACGGTAACGGGCGACTGAATGGCGAATGATGATGAAGTCAAATTAAAGAATCTTTAGTACTACCCTAATTTTGTAACCATTGAATGTTATTGTTTTGTTCACTCATTCAATGTTCAAATTGTCGAGGACTTAAAAATGTACTTCCACAGGTAAATGACTGATTTTGAACAGCAAATGACAAAGAAAAATACGAATAAGCTATCGCAATTCCAATTTAAAGAAATAACAATATAATTGGATAAGATTGTTGAAATATCGATTGCTTATCAGTGGGCCGAAGTGATGATGTGTCACCTTACTAAATGAAAGCAACATGGCAGACTTGGAATTCAATAGAATGAATTTATATTATTTCGTTACTTTTGACGGAACCTTCGTTTTAGAGTCAGATTCGCGCACGAAGGTCTCCATACTAATATAGTAAAAAAACATATATGTATTTAAAGACATTTATGTTATAGCGTCAACAATCATCATAAATTTCAACTGTATAGCCATCCCGGTTCTTAAGATAAAGACTTGGTGACTGTTAGGCGGACAAAGCAATATCATACTAAGGCCCAATTTTAATCCTTTGGGCACGGAATTCGAAAATAACTTTCCGGCACTAAACATTCTTTTTTCACTTACTGACTACGATGATGACTTGGAGTAGCCTCGTCATCATCTCTCACCCCAAATAAACTTTCCATTCCTTCCATTCGCCGACTCAATATTAAAGAAAATTAGTGCAAAAACTTACGTTGTGTTCAAGCCAGCTGGTATCCCGTTGGAGTTGATGTACAGAGTAGCCATGTCAGCTATGATTTCCCTGAACGCCTCTTGGTTGTTCCTGAACTCATTCAGGCTCAGACCTCCGATATGCAGGGTTAGGGTTTCCGTCGGTTCGGGAAGAACTGGCTCAGGATGGGGAATCCCCTCTGGTAGCTCAACGCGTTCGGCTGCGGAAGAAGTGAGGGTTTAGGAAAGCATGGAAGGCGATATGTGACAAAGAACTTCGCACAACAACCAATAGATGGCGCTTACACACCAGCTCCATACTAATTACACCAAGAACCTATATTAGTATGGAATCCTACATCGCGGTGTTTAAGTTATTCTGGCTACTATTCATAGTCACAGAAGGACCATAGTTTCCAAGCATGATCACCCAGTTAGGCAGAAGTTTTTTTTTTTTTTTTTATAAAAGGCTAACAAGATGACCTCACTCCACCTGATGGTAAGCGGTAGTGAGATCCAAATATGAGGTCGACAGGCACAATATACCATATTGAGCCTGTCGCACTCACCCTGAAAGCCGTGAAAAAGGAGACCACTGCTGCGGCAACAACGAGACAAGGCGTTCAAGAAGTTCTTCTAATTTAGGATCACTTTTAAACATGAACGAGAGATTATCAAAATGTTCGTTTAAAAAATGTGCTACGGTTCTGGCACACCACTTTCGCTTCTTCCAAGCTATGCTATAAGATGACTTCTGGTACTCACAGATCATTCTAGCGCTGAAGCTGAATCCGGTAGCGAACCGCATGCCCAAGTTGGACACGAACCGAACGAACATCCGGTCCACGTCGAAGAAGCGGTAGCGACGAGGGTCTCGAAGACGATAGGAGAAGACCAGCCCGTCAGTGCTGGAGCTGTCCAGACCACCTGGAGGAGGTAAGATAAGATTAAATCCAGACAATGCCACATACTAAATATTAGTCTTTATGGGTCTACACGCGATATTAGGAGAAGCAATTACATAGCTACTTACTGCCCGACGTTTCGACCGGGTTACACCAATCATGGTCGCGAGCGTGATATGTAATTGCTACTCTTAATATCACGTGTAGACCCATAAAGACTAATATTTAGCGTAATGGAACGCGAACTAAAATCTTAATGCCACATACATTAGGAAACTGAATTTGTCCGGGATATTTACCATGTCCCTTATATTATCGAGTTTAATTTAATGAAATAATAATTTTAAGTACATAATGTTTGGTCAATTGTATCATCAAATTTTAAAATAACTACAACATTAATTATTTTCCCTGACCCCAAGTCATTTAAAGAGCTCGAAACGTCGGATCTTTAAATAATTTTGTTTAGAATAGTAACATATTTATTGTTTTTTCGCAAAATAGATAACACAAACTAACCTGGAATCACTAACAGGTAATCACCAATAGCGCCGTTTACAAAGAAATCCGTGATATTCAGCTCGATACCCGAACCGTCGCCTGTGAATATCCAGTCAACTACATTGTTAGGGGGATAAGCCTCAGGGTAGTTTGGTGACGTCACCACTGTAGCTTCGTTTACACTCAGGACTTTGTGCACCGCTGCTACGTTTCTGTCCAAATCGTTGTTGGCCACATCCAACTCTTCCCTATTGGCTAACCTAAATTGGGCCATCACTTGGTCGTATTGTTCCGGAGTCAAATCGGTCACGTTAATCTTCCTGGCCGCTACAATTGTCGGATTCTCCAATCTCGCAGTTGTGGACTCAGCGATTTCAATAGTATTCGCTGTTGTCGATTCGGCGATTATCTCGGTGACAACTTCAGGTTCTTGGACCGCTTTAGCCTTTTTGGTATCAGCTGACGCCAATATATCTGTGTCGGCATCCACCGCTTCGTTGTTGGTGTTGACAGCAGCGACTTCGTCGATGCTATCGTCATCATTGCTGAACTCTTCGTCATTAGTCTCGTCATCATTCTTTCCAGCATTTTCTGCTATATCTGCCTCCTGTTTTTCTTCTTCAACATTCTTTATTTCTTCATCGTCGTTGGGATCATTTTCAACTGGTTCTTCAGCGTTCGCATCGAACTGTTCGTAGTCGTAATTTAGAGCTGTATCGTCTTGTCCGTAATCTCTCATAGCCAAAACTCGTCTCTCTCCTGAGTAGTCGAATTTATCGGAATATTCATCGATACGACTGGGATCGAAAGAGTCGTCGGCATTTTTCTCAGGCTCCACATCTGAACTTAACTTATTGAACGTTTCCTGCAGTTTCTTTAAGTCTTCATTGAGATCTTGGTAGACTTTGTCAACCGTGTCTTCAGCTATTCCTTCGATAACATTTTCATCATTGTCAGCATCGGCAGTATCTTCATCACTTTCCGCTTCAAAATTGTCATCTGTCTCCTTCAATATCTGCTGTGTTTCTTCAACCACGGCATCGATTTCAGGGTTCTCAGCTTTATCGTCAACTTTTTCGTCAGCGAAATCATTGCCTTCATCTTTCTCTAAAATGGCTCGTGTTTCCTGAATCACTGCATCATTATTCGAAGCCAATTTTTCTCCTTCTTCTGGAATGTCTTCTAATTGAGTTTTTTCGTCGTCATTAACATTTAAATTTTCGTCTGCATTCTCATTGCCGACTTCATCGGAAAGCTGAGCTGCTTCTTTTAACTCTGTATCTTCCTCACCCTGTACAACCATCTCAGCAGGTATAACAATTTCTTCAATACCACCATTGACCTGGTCAGCTACTTCACCTGATACAGCTTCTTTACTAACAACATCGTCTAAGTTCTCATCTTCTCCGTTTATTGCTTCATTCTCGAGCTTCTTTGTTTCCTCTTGCACCGCTGGTCTGTTATCTTCTATCAGATAGTCGTTTTGCAATTCACCGGTCTTTCCTTTTTCTTCTGGTGGAGGAGCGGGCACCTTGGGTAAATCGTCGTAGTTATCGTACCATTCCCAAATGTCTTCGTAACTTTCATCTTTTTGAGCTGCAACAAACATAAAATATTTAAGTTTTCATGTCAATAATTTGATATTTTCATATATTTGTCAAAGTTGTTTTAGGTAAAGTTTGAGTTTTCAAATTCAAACTTTACTTAAAACAACAAGAGTATTCAAATGGAGTTTCAAAATGCGTACCGAATGAAAAATTAGCCAGTTTTTAAAAGTAGGTTGTCGTGATGGTTTATTTATTATTTCAAGTATGATTAATGAAGCATACGCTTTGAATAATTTTACACTCTCAAATTACACTTTACAGTGTTACCTCAATTGATTGCTGTGTGAGTCATTGCATTATGTTCTAAGAATTAACATGCTCTACTTTTTAACCGACTTCAAAAAGGAGGAGGTTCCCAATTCGTCTGTATGTATAATTTTTTTTTTTTTTTTTTTTTATGTATGTTCACCGATAATTTCGTCAATTAAAGACGGATTTCAAAAATTTTTTTGGTTGGAGAGAGTTCACTTCCGAGGTGGTCCCATTTTCACCAGTCTCGGATCTGATGATGGGATCCAGGAGAAATCGAGGGCAACCTTCAAATTTTATAGGGACATGTACCGCGTTTTGCATATTATCGAAAGTCATATTGGCATTTGCTTCTGGCTATCATAATCTTATGATGCTGAGCTGATGATGGAAGGTCAACTCCTTAATAGTTATGAGTAAAAGAATAATTATTTCAATACTGTATACATATTAAGACTACTAGTTATAATATCAGTAGCATTACAGGTGAACCTAATAGTTTATATTAGGTTGACCAGTCTAGGATCTGATGATGGGATCCAGGAGAAATCGAGGGCAACCCTCAAATTTTATAGGCACATGTACCGCGTTTTACATATTTTCTGAAGTTATATTGGCATTTGCTTCTGGCAATCATAATTTTATGATGCTGAGCTGATGATGGAAGGTCATCTCCTTAATAGTTGGGAGTAAAGGGATAATTCTTTCAAATCTGTGTACATATTAATACTACTAGTTATAATACCACTAGAATTATAGGTGAGCTGAACTAATAGGGTCCAATCTAGGATCTGATTATGGGATCCAGGAGAAATCGAGGGCAACCCTTAAATTTTATAAGCACATGTACCACGTTTCACATATTTTTTCTGAAGTTATATTGGCATTGCTTCTTGTAATCATAATGTTATAATGTTGAGCTGATGATGGAAGGTCAACTCCTTAATTGTTTGGAGTAAAAGGATAATTCTTTCAATACTGTATACATATTAAGACTACTAGTTATAATATCAGTAGAATTATAGGTGAGCTGAACTAATAGGGTGCTAAAAAATGTAACACTAAAAAGGATGAAAAAAAATTGTAAACAAAAAAAAACCGCCTTCAAAAACCCGACTCACTAAAAATTACAAAATAATATAATACGAACATTAATCTGGGTATGAATTTGATATGTTGTTGAAGGCGGTGCCAATTAAATTTTTGAGGAAAACTGCATGAAATATAAACGGCACCGCCTTCAACAACATATCAAATTCATACCCAGATTAATGTTCGTATTATATTATTTTGTAATTTTTAGTGAGTCGGGTTTTTGAAGGCGGTTTTTTGTTTACAATTTTTTCAATGATATGGTAAGTAATTTATTACTTTTACTCTTAGGTATTTCTTTATTACACTATTTTCCATGTTACTTGTATTGGTTCTATTAATGTAATGATATACAAAATAGCAACATTTTTACATGAAAATTAAATATTTTTTTATTATAAATTTTTCTACCCTGTGGTGTAATAATATATTTCAGTAAGATATTTATTTATCTAATTGTTATCTACTAGGTCCATTCTCAGTTAGCGTGGTAAATTAGTTTATAAAGAAACTGTGAACTAACCACCAAAAATATGTGACCGAACCGGAAATCGAACCCAGATCATCACGGTCCTTGCGCCAGATAAATACGAATCATAGATGAATACACAAATATAATAGGTAAGTGATTCCACAATCAAATAACAGTATCGTGTTATGATTGCTATCAATGTGACGTCAGTACTGTTCAGTCTAGATAGGTAGGTATTAGCCATAATAGGTACGTTACAAACAATGAAACATTATAGTTATTTTTATTTCAACCCACCAACGACATAGTTTCAAGGCCGCAACTGACAATGTCAGCTATCGTAAATTCAATTTCAAAAATGAAACGTTGCTAGAGGAAATATTTTCCCATCGATAAAATTAGGCTTAGCATCCCCGATTTCATTATGTGCACTCTATGAAAACTCAAACTGTACAATTTACCTATCTTAGCCATCGGCTTTATTGTTGATTAAGTGACATCTATATCATAATTATCCTTCTCGCAATATTTCAACAATAGAGTTAACAATGTTCGGTTAGTAATTTTTCAATTGGTGGCAAGCACTGGAAGATCATGGTTTTAAATCTCGGGTCAGACCCAAGTAGTAAAAGCTTCTATGTACAGAAAGTACTAAGCCAAGCCGTGCCTTGGAAAGCACGTTAAACCGTTGGTCCTGCACCTGACCTCTCACTGGTCACAAGTCTACGATAGCATTGACGCATACAGTTTATGACAATGTAAACAGGAATGCATGTAAGCAGTCTATATTTACTCCAGCGAGTTAGTAAGTTTACATCAGACGTTTCTAAATATATCTACCCTGTACTCTACTCTGTGGGGGATGTGTTTAAACGTCAGAACTTCATAATAAAATAAATAAGGCGTCCGGACGATTTCACCCATGACGGTAGATCTCAATAGAGATCAACCAAGTGCGCAGGACATATTATAATAGTGCTCAAGTGTGCGCGCAAACACAAGTGCACTCTCTATTCCCTTACTCTCATAATTCGATGAGATGACCGATGATAGATCGGGAGCAGGACCACCGACTTAACGTGCTTTCCGTAGCACGGGCGTGCAACTGCCAACTTTCTCCGGGCTGACTCCGGGCTGAGTAATTTCTTTACAGAAAAACTCACACAAATTTTGCTCGTCTCCGGACTCGAACCGGTGACCTCTAGGTCCTTACGCAGCGCTTGCTACCAGTAGACCAACGAGGCAGTTAAATAACAGTAGCGGTACCATGAGTTGGCTATCGAAAACTTACGTACGTTAAAAACCTATCGAGTTGTTTTTTCATACGACCGATTTTAGTTCTTAGCGTAACCACCAGGGGCGCTGTACAAGTTTTTCATAGACATATTTACGTAGGCGATATCGAGTCCGTAACTTTTAAACTCATGGTAGCGCTACTGAGGGCCTACCATGAGGTTGGCTATCGAAAACTTACTTACGTCGAAACCTACAGAGTTGTTTTTTTCATACGGCAGATTTTATTTTCTAAGTCAGAGGATGCCAGTCACAACTATCTGTCCGGTGGTTGGTGAACGGTATACGGGTAAGCGACCCCGGCTCCTCGAGCTACTATCGACTCAGTCCAAATCATCCGAGGCGATAGTATCCTTCCTCCCCTTTTCCTTCCCTCGTCATATATCCTTGCTATTCTTTTTCAGGTGGGAGACATTTTGTCGACCGGTTGCTGTTACCACCATACAGTTGTGTAAAACCCGCCAAGTGACTCTGACCTCTCTCGGTCAGGTCGCGTTCTAGGATCAGCACTGTACGAACCGGAGCCAAGGGGGACCATTATTGCGGCAAGCGCCGGACCAGGGGAGTCTTAGCGGCGGTATTGTGCGGGCGGAGCGGGTCAGCCCGCCGGCCAGGGAGACCCGTAGAAACGGGGGCCCTTCCGTCCGGCGGACTGGCCAACTCGGACCCGCACAGCTCAATACCAATGCGAGACTCCACGCCTTGTCTCGTTGGTGCCGCAGCAGTGGTCTCCTTTTTCACGGCTTTCAGGGTGAGTGCGACATGTTCAATATGGTCTATTGTGCCTGTCGAGCTCATATGGATCTCACTAACGCTTACCATCAGGTGGAGTGAGGTCATCTTGCTAGCCTATTATAAAAAAAAAAAATTTTAGTTCTTAGCGTAACCACCAGGGGCGCTGCACAAGTTTTTCATAGACATATTTACGTAGGCGATATCGAGTCCGTAACTTTTAAACTCATGGTAGCCCCATTGAACTTTATAACGATACAACGTCAAACAGTTGTGGCGACATCAGATCTAAAGAATACTAAAGGCAACCAACAGATAGCGCTCACGTACCATCTCCATATGAGAGTGACATTAGTATGAAGCCTACATCTCACTTCAAAAGTTTTCTTGCCAATATGAACATATAGGGCAAAACCATGATGGTACTTTAGGGGTGAGAGCCATCCGCTCCCCGCCAGCCCGATTAAGCTAAGAAAGCCCATTTGCAGGCTATCAGCGAGAGTCCTACAAAAAAAGGTACATCGGACTAGAGATGAGAGCCATCCGCTCTCCCGTAAGCCTGGTGATAATGACGAGGCTTTTCAAAGCCATCATCGTAAGTCAGTTAGGAAAAAACATGTACGTTGGGCATGAGGTGATAGCAATCCGCAAGTCCGGTGATGATGACGAGGCTACTCCCATCATCGTATGTCTGTTAGGAAACTATATGCTACATTGGACCATGGACCGCGAGCACGATCACCAAGCTTGGCCGAAGATCATCTCTTCTCGGATCACTCATAAACGGTATTCTATACTAAATATTTGTCTTTATGGGTCTACACGCGTTAATAGGAGTAGCAAATTACATAGCTACTTACTGCCCGACGTTTCGACTGGGTTACACCAATCGTGGTCGCGAGCGAACTGGCGCTGCCCGTCTTCGTCTGCCATTGCGGTTGTGAATATCTTGATCCACCCCGAACCAGCACTAATGTCATTAGTACAGCTACCCACATTAGTCCGACACACAACACTCACTGCATCCGGGTTGATTTTAGACGTAACATTCCGCGGTATGCACTTATTAAGTATTCTATACTGTGGTAAAACCGTAATTTCTCAAAAGGAAACGAAAATATCTACTACATTTAATTTTCTTCTTGATAAAGTATATAGATGTGATCCCGAGATGTCCACATAGTTAAAACCGCCAAATTACTAATATTAATGCTCCGTACACGATGTGATGAGAAATCGAAGCTATTTCTTGGACTTTGCTGTTTATCTGTCTGTCTGTCATGAAGTATTCGTATCTAATGAACAGTCATAGCGGAAACCCCAATAATATAATTCATCATCATCTAATGATTAATCAGTAGTTCAATTGCCTTTTAATTATTAAAAACAAAACAGAAGTATGGATTTACCACAATTGCCAACGCTTTATCTACTTAGATAATAAGAAACTAAACCTTAGCCTATTTAAAATCGCTATTAAGCTCAAAAGTCCTGGATTGTCATAACGAATGATTCCTAAACATATATTAAGTTTTTCAATAGTATTATTAGTCTTTAGACTTTCGCGTTCCATTACACTAAATATTAGTCTTTATGGGTGTACACCCGACGTTTCGACTGGGTTACACCAATCGTGGTCGCGAGCGAACTCGGGCAGTAAGTAGCTATGTAATTTGCTACTCCTAATAACGCGTGTACACCCATAAAGACTAATATTTAGTATTATTAGTCGTTCTTAAGCTTTATTATATAATGGAACTAATGAGTAATGTTTGTGGTCTATGTGACGAGGAGCTATTGTTAAAATATTATCAGTTTGATGTGTTTTCCTAAACCTAACACAAACTACCTAGGCACATAATATAGGTCCTAAATAGCATCATACTGATAAGGGAACTAAATTAATGGAGTTATCTATCGACACTAATTAATGCGACATTAATTTGAGTCTAATTAATATTTTACGCGGCTCAGTACCCAGTGATATATACTCTATTATTAATTGGTTCTTTACAGGCGAAAAAGCAATTTATTTACTTTTCAATTTAGTTTTATTGATTCAATTTTATGTGGTTAATGTATTTTCAAATCATACTAAATTCTTAAGTTTTTGTCTGTTAGCTGTTCTTAATCTAAACTGATGTAGATTAAATTTCTTTAAATAGGTACTCGATACTAAGTTCAAACATCATCTTCATCATCATCAGCCCATATCCGTCCCCACTACTAGGGCCTACCCTAAACTAGGGCGATAAGGCCGAGAGTCAACCACGCTGGCCAAGTGTGGTGCCGAGCAATGATGAGAGCTACTTTTTAGCCGACTGCGTAAAAGAGAGTATAGTTTATTCGATAGGTAGAGACAGGGATGAACTAAATATTCTAACTAGCGCCAAACAGTGACAAAATGTTTAAGGTATCTAAGAACGACACTTAGAGTTTTTAGATACGTCACGGAAAAAATGTATTTCTTAATACCTATGAGTCAGATTAAATTATGGAGTAATTGTGTGTTTTTAAGTGTTACTGAATAAAAACATTTCTTTCTTTCTTTCTAAATTGTTTCGAAAACTGTCATTGTTGTTCTTATACAACTTCTAAATTTCACCGATAGAGGCGCTCGATCTTTGCTACGCCAATAAACATGATTTATAATCACAATATGTTATCTAAATTCGAAGTACCTAGATATTACAATAGGACAAGAACAATTGGCAGATCAGAAAGTACAAAAAATAAATAAACAAACAATACAGGCTCTTAGACAAAACACCAACTACCTGGCTTCAAGGCGTGATGAGATTCCTTGAATCCAGAAAAACCCGAATACTTTTGGACCGACCCGGGTATTGAATACAAAACCTTTCGGTCTTTACATGTGAGCCGACATTATACGAGCATTTACGAGTGAATTCAAAACATTGGATGAGGTAAATAAGACCATAATAGGTAGATACACTAAATAATTGGACAAGTAGGTAAGCGTACCATATACCTATTTGTGGAATTTTGACATCGAACTTGTAAAGTATAGTATACCTACCTACTTTTTATGTCTCAACGCTAACTCTGCCTATTGTATATTTTGGGTAATAAAATGTATCTATGTCTTTAAAAGTAGTAATGGTAATTGTATGTCTATTGTTTTATTATATAAATCAAACGTACGATTTTATTTTATGTGGAGCATATTCAATTTAATTTCATTAAAATCAAATCAACGGTTTTAAATCGTCTAAAAGCATAAAGATAGATATTAATAAAAAAACAATCCCATACCTATTACATACTTTTTTCTAGATCACAAAACGCATATCCGCTTCATTATGTATGTGTACTATTGTATTCCTATATGTATATATATACCTATGTATATTCATAGTTATCTAGACATGTAATCATGGTGCAAAAATTGTCAGGTTGCAGACGGCCTTTGGAGGTTAGATAGCAATCACTTCACTATAGCGACCATACGTAATTACTGGCTGAATTAATTTCATTCTATTAACGCGTAAAAAAACTTAAAAATACATGAAAAAATAACATACCGTTCACTACAACAGCCGAAGCGAGTAAAAGACAAATCCAGAATTCCTTCATGTTGTATTTTCACTTCTTAAACATAATACGTAAAACTGTTTTGTTGTTATTTTTATCACAGACACTTTCAGCGCGACTGTCTCGTAGGACATGTAACTGACGACTGACAATGAATGTACTGTTTCGCGGAGCGATATGGACTCCTGCGCATACCCCTTTTGAGTCGTTATTCCAACGGCGTAGAGTCGTAATTCGCATGTCAAATTTAACGATAACAATATCAGAGATAGCGTTTTGAATGGGTGCGTTTAGCCGATAAACAGACTGGTCAGAATCTGAGAGTGCTGAACAGCATTTGACAATTCTGACTACAGTATCGGCCAGAACCATGCTGAGTGGAAATGAGAGAAGTGAAGTTAGCTGTTATTCCGCCATATGACGAATCTATCAATCAATCTGAATACCGCCACTTAGCATTCCTCAGCCGCGTCAGCCTATGCTACTCCAGCAATCGCCATTTTTCTTTCTGTGCTGACAAGATTTTGTATCGGCTAAACGCACCCAATGTGTTTATGTTAATTTTATGTTCCTTACAATAGTTTAATAAACAACCGCGACTGTTTGTGATGCGTCCGGTTCAATTTTGCCGATGGTTCACATTTTGGGTTCTGTGCTCATAGGAAGGAAATAAAGGAAAACATTGTCACACAAGTATGAAACATAGAGAACGAAGGAAAAAGAATACTTACAAAACAAAGCAAAATAATACTGAAATACACACATGTGTACACAAAACGTTCCGCTTTAGCATTTATAAATAAATAATAAAATATTGTTAATATGACCAGTAGCTCTACCATGAGTTCAAAACTTACGCACTTGATATCGCCTACGTAAATATGTCTATGAAAAACTTGTACAGCGCCGCTGGTGGTTACGCGGAGAACTAAAATCGGCCGTATGAAAAAAACAACTCGATAGGTTTTTAACGTATTAAGTTTTCGTTAGGCAACTCATGGTAGCCCCACTGGTTAACATTTAAAACGAGCTGTCCCAGCGACTTCGTCCGCGTTTTCCAATGTTTCTTTGCTCCTATTGGTCGGACCGTGATGGTATATAGCCTACCTTACTCGATAAATGGTCTATCCAATAGAAAAAAATGTTTCAATTCAAACCAGTAGTTCCTGAGATTTGCGCGTTCAAACAAACAAATAAACAAACTTTAGTTTTATAATATTAGTATAGATAAAATTTTTGTAATTTTTATAAGTGAAGTAACATTTTTTAAGTTTTGGGAAAAATTAGGAACTTAAGTAGTAGCAGTAAAATAGGAAATGAAATATGGAATTTCATTTCCGTCTGTCACATAGAATTTTGTCATGTGGGCAGGCACAATAAAACGATACAAATTCTGTTGTGTCTAATTTTCGACAGGATATATATTATTACTATGAGTAACAAGAATCAACCGTATCAAATTGGCATTCATCCAAATGAACTAGTAGAGGAAGATCCCAGAGCCGCCAGACATCACTTATTTTCTAATATACAAAAATATATACGATTGAGTAGTGGTGGGGTGTACTATCATCATATGACTAGTTGCTACCTTGACCAGACGGCCATTTTTCAGATATCAACCAATCAAGGTACATAGAAACACTGCTCACCTCACTTAAATTCTGATGGCTGATTTTAACATATATTTCACACAATATCATTAAAAATCAGGTTTTATTACTCCCAGACACATGCGGTCGGCGGTTTTACCTTACAGACGCTTTAAAGCTATGAAAAAATTTTTACTTTTACTTATTTTGTGATGCTTGATTTTTATATATGTTATTCAAACAACTATTTTAAAACGTTTTGCAAACGGACAGACCGATCCAAGGGGCCAAACATTCACCAGACCCAACTGTTTTAGATTTTTTTTTTAAATTGAATTTAGTTAAGTTTTTCTAATAAAATAGTTTGTAAGGTACAATTCTATAATTATTGCGGTCAGATGAGCACTTTTTAGTTGTTTGAATAACATATATAAAAATCAAGCATCAGAAAATAAGTAAAAGTAAAATTTTTTTCATAGCTTTAAAGCGTCTGTAAGGTAAAACCGCCGACCGCATGTGTCTGGGAGTAATGAATCCTGATTTTTAATGATATTGTGTGAAATATATGTCAAAATCAGCCATCAGAATTTAAGTGAGGTGAGCAGTGTTTCTATGTACCTTGATTGGTTGATATCTGAAAAATGGCCGTCTGGTCAAGGTAGCAACTAGTCATATGATGATAGTACACCCCAACACTACTCAATCGTATATATTTTGTCCATTAGAAAATAAGTGATGTCTGGCAGCTCTGGGATCTTGGACCATAGGTACTTAGGTTACCTAGCCTTTTGTGTAAGACCTATGTTTTGTTTTCACGTGTTTTATGACCATTTGACCTTGCAAGTCGAATTAGAGGTAGACACAAGTTAAAACCAGCTGTGTAATCAAGTTACATTCAATTTGTTCACCCATTCATCCAACGTCAAGAATATGGTATGATTCATGTTATTTCATAAGTAAATGTAAGACTAGATGATAGTGAAATTGTAATTTATTATAAGGACTGATTATCCTTACTGATTAAATAAACGAATATAAATAAATAAATATTACACAACATCACATACATTGATCTGATAAAAACATTTATTTCTTTCTTTCTATATAGATATCGTAGTAAGTAGCTTTTTAATTACTTGTGTTACAGTTGTAGATATCAGAATCAACAGTGAATACACAAATACACTTAAGTATATTTAATAACACACCCAGACACGGAACAAATATTTTGTCACGGGTGGGAATCGAACGATCATTTCTTAATTAATTCGCATAAGTAGCATAATCATGCAACGACGCAATATACCTAGGAGGCGTATGATTCACCTTCAAATAATTTAAAATATTTACATCTAATTAATATTAGGTCTGAATAAGTATCATCATCATCAGCCCATATACGTCCCCACTGCTAGGGCACGGGCCTACCCTAAACTAGGGCGATAAGGCCTTAGTCGACCACGCTGGCCAAGTGCGGGTTGGTCGACTACACATCCTTAGAATTTCTTCTTAGGAGTGCAGGTTTCCTCACGATGTTTTCCTTCACCGTTAAAGCGTCGAATGATGGTACATATGAATTTCAAATTAGAAAAACACATTGGTACCTGGCGGGTTTGAACTGGCGACCTCTCGCATGGCAAGCAACGACCTTAACCACTCGGCCATCGACGCTGAATAAGTATACTTCATACCTTATCCTTAAGCTTTCTCTGAAGCGTTTAAGAATCCCTCCCCTTTCCACTCCCGAACGACACTTGCTGGACAGCGCTGCCATCCACATACAATGCAGGCGCTGGTGGCTCGGACTAAGAGGTTTAGCTCCGCATTTCTGCCCCGTGCCGTTAAGGCATGGAATGCCCTTCCAGCTCATGTTTTCCCTCCCTCCTATGATCCCGGGCTCTTCAGGCGGGGCGTGAAACGGCATTTAAACAGGCCTTCAGGGTGAGTGCGACAGGCTCAATATGGTCTATTGTGCCTGTCGACCTCATATTTGGATCTCACTACCGCTTACCATCAGGTGGAGGGAGGTCATCTTGTTAGCCTATCTTAAAAAAAAAGAATAACTGGTGACCCGCCCTCGATTCGCTTAGGGTGAGAAACGTAAGGGGAGAGAAACTGACTGACTGACTGACATTTACAACGCACAACCTAAACGGCTAAACGTAGGCATTTGAAATTTGGAAGAGACGTAGCAGAAGAAAGGAATTCCCGAAATTCCTACGGGAACGGAAATTAGCGGGAAAATCCTTTTGTATGAAAAATCTAAACAGCTTAAGATAGATGCTTGAAATTTGGCGTGCAGGTACCTACCTTAATGAAAAAAAAGGAAAGTTTGTTCAATTTTTAAATTTGTGTAACACAAATACATATGGTTATGAACGGAAATGATATCAGTTTTTCAAGGTTTCAGACAAATTTTTGCCCAATATGACATTCTTACCTACTTCTCTGTAGTTTTCTTATTAATTGATAACGTTTTATAGTGGAATAAGTATTACAGTGTGCTTAATAAGATTTCTCGGAATATCATTAATTGTAACAATAATTTGCTTACTGACATCATGAAAAAACCCAATCGTTCTTGCAAGAGAAATTATTCATTAGATGCATTATCATCTTATTACAAGCGCGAAAGTTTGTGAGAATGTATGCACCTATTTCACAATAATATAGATAGTAACCTTACATATCAGAATAACACAAAGGCTACAATTCATAAAGATATATATTGTACTAGCTGTGCCCGTGACTCCGTTTGCCTTGGAGCTAGAATTTAACCTATCCTGTGTCCCAGATGTCTATGTGTTTTTATACCAAATTTCATCAAATTCGGACAATTGCTTTAACAGTTATGGAGGAACATAACGCATTCAGAAAAAAATTTAAAAATCGTGAAATAAGTATCAGTATCAATCATATTGAGCCTATAAACACAATATCTCTGAAAACAAACTAACTTACTCCATGACCGACCCTTACATATATGTATTATTAAGTATCAGATAGATATTATCCATTAAATAACGATAACTAACTCAACGAGTACGAAGTCTACAGACTCAATAGGGTACCTATTGTGCCTGTCGACCTCGTATTCAGGTGGAGAGAGGTAATCATGGGGGTCCTATTATTTGAAAAAAAAAGTCGGCTGCCAGCGACATTTTAAGCAAGTATTTCCATAATACATAACTCGATTGAACCATCTGGCCTGATAACCCTTGCATCAAGGGTCAAGTCTATCCTTTGTCTAAGCTTTATGATGGATTATCTAGGTTCAACCTAGAATCTGACAGATACAAGTAGTTCATCCGGGTATCATTATGTTATCTGAGACCTATGTATGTCTATATGGGTGACATAGAAATTTTGATAAGCTGGAAATTTTACTTAACTTTTTTTATTTGGTTTGATTTTAAGAAAAGGAAAGAAGGCCCAAGAAAATTTGGTGTGACGATTTGATCCAACTTTGACAGCTTACCACATCCACATACAATGCAGCCGCTGGTGGCTCGAATAAATTGGTTATTAAGGCAAGGAATGCCCTTCGAGATCCGGTTTACCCTTCTTCATAGATCCAGTAGCGCTACCATGAGTTTAAAAGTTACGCACTCGATATCGCCTACGTAAATATGTCTCTGAAAAACTGGTTCAGCGCCTCTGGTAGTTACGCTAAGAACTAAAATCGGCCGTATGAAAAAAACTACTCGATAGGTAGGTTTTATGGTACGTAAGTTTTCGATAGCCAACTCATGGTACCGCTACTGGGCTCTACAGAGGGCCTACCATGAGTTGGCTATCGAAAACTTACTTACGTTAAAAACCAATCGAGTTGTTTTTTCATACGACCGATTTTAGTTCTTCGCGTAACCACCAGCCGGCGCTGTACAAGTTTTTCATAGACATATTTACGTAGGCGATATCGAGCGCGTAAGTTTTAAACTCATGGTAGCCCCACTGGTTAAGTGCGACATGGCTCATGGCGCTTGCAACGGTGCCGAAATATTGGGAGCTCATTGAAACAAAACAACGTGGTAAATATCGCGGACATTTTCAGTTTTCTAAATAAAAAAAATCAAGTAGGTACGGCTTTTAGAATCATGTTGTGTCTCATGGCATTGTATTATCAATCCTATTGTACCACATTTAAAATAAATAAAGTTTGATTTGATGCTAGAAATGAAACTGTTTAAAAAAAAATTAAAATAAGAAATTTATATTTATTCCATATTAAAGGTCATCTAGTTTCTAAAACTAAGAATTGATTCAAATACGGATTTATTGTTGAAGTAGGTAATATGTTTTTGCGTCGCGTCTAAATGATTACAATTGGTGATTTTTTGTAAGTAATCTAATCGGAACACTATCGTTTAATGCTTTACCTATACGATAAGTAGGTATGTGTGTGGTTGTATTGTTTCTTTGTTCAAATAGGTAACTTATGAGTACAAATGGGTACTTTACCTACTCACATAATCTACTTATGTTACAACTTTATGACTATGTAAGTTTTTTGCATGACGTTTCACTTAGGCTCCAAAAAGAAGGTGAACTGAATTTATAATCGGAATGAAATAATTATGTATAATCATTATAGTAACCTGATTTTTTATTTTCTTTTAAACAAATGATAATAAATAAATAGGTATGTCTTATTTAGTACACAATCTTGATTTCAAACATCTGGACACCAAATATTTTGGTTTTGACTTAGTCTATTCAACGCCATCTTTTGTCATTATCCTACATTAAACCGTACACATCTTATTGTTCATTGTTGTATTATTCACGAAGCAAGTACGGCTTAGTTCGAAGCGCTTGCGTTAGATGGCGCTTTTTCAGGTTTCCTACATCAGTGTGATCGAGTGACGTCATTAGAGGTTGGCGCTAGACGTCGTCTAATGACGTCATTTGCGTCTATCTGTTTATGGCGAGTACTTCCATCCGCCACTCTCCCATTTCTCTAAAAACTATGACACTATCCATTTAGGTAACTATAAGTACCTTTACAGGAAATCGGTTTACCAGAGGGATGCGGCAGACAAGAATAAAAAAGTTCAATATGCCGAAGGTCGTGCGAATTATGTTTATTGGATGGCCTGAAGTTTTACTTTATCTGGGCTCGTTTATAAAGAAATTATAAAAAAAATAAAAATGACGAATTTTAATCAATTACTACCGTGGAAGTTTCCAATAAGACAACCATTTGGCATTGAATGAAGCAATTTATATTGTTGATAAGTAGGTATTTGTTATCACACCACTTCCTACAACGTCATTTGACGTCGTGGGACGTCACATTCGCATCTCCCGACCTTGATTCAAGGTTAACCTTAATGGCAGCTTGTGCACACCTATGTGCACAAGCAAAGGTGCACTCTCTAAGTAATAGAACCATCATAATAAGAAATTAATCCAATATTATTATAGTTAATCGAAAGCTTAAGGTGCTTTCCGAGGTAGAAACAGTCTTTTTCTGGATTCCTTTTTAAGTATGTGGAAGAGAAGCTACTTTCATTATGACTGACTAATTTTTAGAAAATATTTTTTTCACCCTGAACCGGGTTTTGAACCCAGGACTATTCTGCAACACGTTTCCAAGTTGCCAAGACAGCATTTCAACGTTGATGATTATTACACATAGATACTCTGTTATCACACGACTTCCTACTACGTCATTATGACGTCACATTCGCATCGTTTGTCTCCCGACCTTGCTACAAGGTTAAGGTCGATGGTAGCTTGTGCACATCTATGTGCGCAAACAAAGGTGCACTCTTTAGAGAGTGCACAACTGCTATATCATAGCTTATTGCTATAGTAATAGTCTATAGCTAATGTCAGGTAGGATCAGTCCTCAGGAGCTTAACGTGTTGTCCAAAAAAAATCATAACAGCCATTTTTTAAATTCCCGAAGTTCTACCTACTTTCATTGCGGATTTCCTAGATTATTCTATTAAAAAAAAATTTTTTACTCGACCCAGGATTTGAACCTAAGACCGATAGTCTACTCTCAGACGAACCAAAACAGCCAACAGATAAAATTAGCATCATTGATTACAGTACTACATAGTTGCCTATCAGTGTACACGACTTCCTACTACGTCATTAGCCGTCGCGTGACGTAAAATTCGCGAATCCCGACCTCGATTCTGGCCTCGAAGGAAGGCCGCGACCTCGATCGAGGCCGAGTCCTTGCCTGAAGAGGACACGACCTTAGCAATGGCCTTAGCGGCGGCCTTAGCATTGGCCTTCGTCGAGGCCACCTCAAATTGCGAAGATGATTCATGTACCGAGCGATATTGGATAGAGTTGCTTTTCATTGGGATTGACTCTTATTGTGAGCTGGTAAGGTTCAAATTGCGTTAATTTGGTTTCTATGCTATGGGGTAGTGGGTATATCATTATGTGTGTGTGTAGCATAGATTAGTTCAATGTGTGTGTGGTAATTTTTAGAATATAGGAAATACATTAGAAAACTGAAACTGTCCGGGATATTTACCATTTTGTTCATTGATCACGGCGCTTGCAACAGTGCCGAAATATCAGGAGCCCATTAAAACAAAACAACATGGTAAATATCCCGGACAGTTTCAGTTTTCTAATGTGTGTGACCATGACAGTTTAAAATCATATATAGGAAATAAAATTCTTATAAAAACGCGTTAATGTCTTTATAGTAGTATACGTGTATAATGACTTCTGTATTTGCCAGTATTATAAGTGTTTACAATTTTAATGATAGTGACGTGTAGTGACGCTAATAGGCGTCATTGTATAATCATGATTTATGACGTCACACAGTTTTTTCTGTTTATTCATTTTTGTGTGTGACTCCCGGCTCACTGGGGCTACCGACTACCCTTTTCATAGGTTAGAAATTAAGATAATCAGAATGGATTCAATGATCGTTGAAGAAGAGAAACAGCAAATTGAAAACATTAATTTATTCAAAAACAGATAATATAATATCAAAAATAGTTACATTATTTCCAAAAATGGGTATTTTGAACTTACTTAATATTACCTACTGGTTTATATTGATAGTTGGTAACTTTTAGTTTATTTTAAGTTTGTAATTCAATTTATGATCTAAAGCTTTTGTTTAGATTATTTAAATTACAAGTAGGCTTAAGAATTTTCAATAAACATAGAATATTAACACTTTTTTTTGGATTTTTTCTTGATTTACAATAAAATTTCAATAAAAAATTATAACAAAATGTCAAAGGGATAATTCATACATTATTAAGTCTAAAAAATAAATAAAACGAAGCGTCAAGCAATGATTTTGAATCATTCACATAAACTTATCCTTACTAATATTATAAACTAGCGACCCGCCCTCGCTTCGCTTTGGGTATATCTCTATCTCTATATAATATATTTCAACCCCGTAAGGGATTTTACATACTGAAGTTATTTCCCAATAACTCCCGTTCCCATGGGAATTTCGTAATATCGCGTTGGAAGTAAGCTTAACGTTCATTAGGGTACCTGCATGCCAAATCTCAATCGTCTATCTATATCGCGGCTTAGATTTTTCATACAAAAGTTTGTTCCTATTACTCCCCTTCCCGTGGGAATTTTACAATATCCTGTTGCAACTAAGCTTTTAATTTATTAAGGTACCTGCATGTCAAATTTCAAGCGTTTAACTTATGCGGTTAGTATTTTTCATACAAAAGGATTTTCCCGTTATTTCCCGTTCCCGTGGGAATTTCGGGAAATCCTGTCCAAATGGATGCCTACGTCATAACATCTACCTGCATGTTAAATTTCATCTCAATCCGTCCAGTGGCTGTGACGACTTCGTCCGCGTAGAGATGTTTAACGGCTAAAACATTACTTCTTTATAGCGCAGTCGGTTAAAAAGTAGCCTATAACCGTTTCTAGGCTCTGGACTATATCTGTACCAAATTTCGTTTAAATCGGTTCAGTACTTTATGCGTGAAAGCGTAACAGACAGACAGACAGACAGACAGACAGACAGAGTTACTTTCGCATTTATAATATTAGTAAGGAAGTAAGGATGCGAAAGTAACTCTGTCTGTCTGTCTGTCTGTCTGTCTGTCTGTTACGCTTTCACGCATAAAGTACTGAACCGATTTAAACGAAATTTGGTACAGATATAGTCCAGAGCCTAGAAACGGTTATAGGCTACTTTTTAACCGACTGCGCTATAAAGAAGTAATGTTTTAGCCGTTAAACATCTCTACGCGGACGAAGTCGTCACAGCCACTGGACGGATCGAGATGAAAATTATAAATGCGAAAGTAACTCTGTCTGTCTGTCTGTCTGTCTGTCTGTCTGTTACGCTTTCACGCATAAAGTACTGAACCGATTTAAACGAAATTTGGTACAGATATAGTCCAGAGCCTAGAAACGGTTATAGGCTACTTTTTAACCGACTGCGCTATAAAGGAGTAATGTTTTAGCCGTTAAACATCTCTACGCGGACGAAAGTCGTCACAGCCACTGGACGGATCGAGATGAAATTTAGCATGCAGGTAGATGTTATGACGTAGGCATCCGTCAGGACAAGATTTCCCGAAATTCCCACGGGAACGGGAAATAACGGGAAAATCCTTTTGTATGAAAAATACTAACCGCATAAGTTAGACGCTTGAAATTTGACATGCAGGTTAACCTTAATAAATGAAAAGCTTAGTTGCAACAGGATATTGTGAAATTCCCACGGGAACGAGAGTAATAGTGAAAAAACTTTTGTATGAAAAAATCTAAACCGCGATATAGATAGACGATTGAGATTTGGCATGCAGGTACCCTAATGAACGTAAAGCTTATTTCCAACGCGATATTACAAAATTCCCATGGGAACGGGAGTTATTGGGAAATAACTTCTGTATGTAAAATCCCATACGGGGTTGAAATATATTATATAGAGATAGAGATATACCCGTAGCGAAGCGAGGGCGGGTCGCTAGTAGTAAATATCGAGTACAAAAAATCACAACATTTATACAATGTACTATTTTTTACAAAAGAGAGGGCAGAGATTTCAACACTTGAAATGCCCCACTGTGTAAACGACTTTTTGAGGTTTTACATGCTCAGTTCCTAAACATCAAACGATTTCTACATAATTAGGTAAAAATTTGCTCTAAAATTAATGCAATACTTATTAACTTAAGTACAAGTAACATTTAAACATGAATAACATTTACTGAAATTTTTTTTTTGAATAACCTAGTTAAATAAAATTATTAGGCTTGCTAATTACATGTCGTTCATGATAAAATACTTGCAATTAAAAAGGGACAATTCTTTTAATTAAAAAATTTTAACTAGAATTTTTTGTAAAGCGGTGAGTTTGATAATAAGTACTAAATTGGATAAGTAATCAATGGAGAATAATCATTGAGTACGAGTTTAGCAGTTTTATTATTGAACTTCTTTCTCGCCATCTTTCATTCCATTGTTATGTAGTGTATAATTATAATGTTTAAAAAACGATTGAAAATGAAAAGTAGGTAATCGAAAATAATATTTTCTTAGTATTCTTGACTTTAGACTTATTGTTTGCAGCAAGCTCAGTCAATTTTCTATGTAGATCGCTGTAAATAAGTCAACTGCTGAAAGCATATAAAATGAAGCAATGGAAGCTGTTAAATATAACTATTTAAATATTTGTATTTACCTATTATAATAATAATGATTAACATACAGATTTACACGTTAATGTACCTATTATCTATTTAATTTATTTCTTTGAGTGAACACATTGTAGTGAAACAATAAATCAAAAAGCTGAGGTGGTAATGCTTTTATAATATTATGTACTTTAATTAGACATTTTTAAATGTTTCCTAAGGCACTTTAAATTAGGCCACCAATTTTCTGACTAAGGTTTTAACTTACCTAAATACTTCTAGGAAATCTAAGTTACGTATTAAATACTGCGACTTGTTCTCTAAACATTAATGTCATGTATTGTGTCGACTTCTTGTTCATAGTGCCTCATCCAGACTCTCTTAGGCCAGAAAGGCTCTTATTTCGAGTCGTGGCCAGTGCTAGTCTACCATTTTCCAAGGGTATGCAGCAAAGCTAATCTTCTAACAGTGTCTTTATAATGAGGGCTATCACTCACTAGACGGCGCCACTGTTGAGTGCGGTCTTAAAATATGGCTTAAAAAATTGTTACGGAAGCCAAAACGAAAATGTACTTACATTTAAATCATATTTTATATTAAAACGTAAACCTATTAATTGGTTAAGCAACAGTGTTCTCAGTACTATTTTGCTCGAAAAAAGGGCCGACGTAAATATTTTCCTCACTTTTGCCATTAAAATACTCACATTCATTAATAATTGATAATATCGACTCGTTGTACATATATTGATAAATGTTAAAATATTAAACTTAATAGGAATAAACTTTCAAAACCGACCCGCAAACAGTGGCATTTGACATTTAGAGGACCTCATTCAATACAAGCGCCCCTAGCGGCAAATTCGAAACCAGCCAAAATTGGCAACTACCCTACTCTGTAAAATAGTATTACCGTGCCTATAGCCTTATGAAGAGTCTGGATGGAGATTCGAAGTCCTACCCCAGTGGCGTAACTATACCCGTTGAAGTCCGTGGCAAAATTCACCAGTTGGGGCCCCGTGCACCCCCCGTTCTTTTTTTTATCTTAATGTGTATGTGGGTTGGCAGATGAGATTCTCCTATGACCGGGGACCCCTTTCGGCTGGGGCCCCCTACCGAGTGGGGGCCCGTGGCATTTTGCCGACTTGCCACCCTGTAGTTACGCCACTGTCCTACCCCTTAGAACACCTCCTTCCTAAAGTTAAACCCGAACTGGTCACACTTGACCCTCAAGATCCTGGCCAGCTGTGGAGGCCCGCAGTAGAACACGGTGACCTTGCCTTTGTTCTGTTCTTGGAGTTGTTTGAACACTTTGTCCCAGTTTGGGCGACCTGCGTTGGTTCTGGTCTTCAAGCCTGTTATTAGGTCTCGCTTTTCCTGTGAATGGGAAGTTAGATTTATTATTTTAACAGAAAAATAAAAAAAAATAAAAAAAAAACAGTTTATTGCTCTAGAAATAAAAAAAATTGCAAATAACTGGAAAAAATACAGAAAAATACAATCAATATGAAAAAGAGACAATTTGCAAACAATTTAAAAAAAAAAACAAATTATATGAGCAAAAGGACATGACTCAGCTTGTGCTCACGCAGAATAGATCCTGCGAAGCGCTGATTTTCAGTCATTCCTTCATCTCTCTAGATGTTAGGCGAGAGGCGATTCGTAAGTGAAGGGGCTACTAAAATATTTACAATTTATACAATTGGAGAAACAATCACAATTGATGTGATGCTACACTGATGTTGTTCTGTTTTGTGAACCAAAATAAATAAAAAAATAAATAAATAAATAGATTGTTTCTCCAATTACCTATATAAATGATGTGCTAGCGACTTCGTCCGCGTTTTCCCAAGGTTTTATTTCCACTGTCTATTGGTCGCAGCGTTGTTATAATTATAGCCTATATATATTTAATAACACACCCAGACATGGAACAAACACCGATGTTCGTCACACAAATATTTGTCCCGAGTGGGAATCGAGCCCACGACTCTTGGAACCGTATTGACTCTGGGTCGCTAACCACTGTTCCACCGAGCCAGTCAAGTCTCAGATGGTAACCTTAAACCTTCAGGTTTAAGCTACCATCAGAGACTTAAGATGTAGTTCAGGGTCTTAAGATGCAGTTCAGCTCCCCTACCTTCTCATGCAGCAAGTCTAGCGCCAGCTGCAGCCCGACCGCCTTCATATCCGTCCGCTGCAGCGCGCTCGTGATATACATATGCATCTCCAGGAAGCGCTCGCCGCCCAGCTCAGCTTGCTCCATCTCCAGCTGGGAGAGAAGGGACACGAACCATTCGAACGAGCGCTGCTCCCGGTTGATCCAGAAGAAGTCCACCTGGAAAGAGAATAGAGATGTGATTCACTGAGCTTTTTATAATTGGAAGTAGTTAACATTACTGGTCAATTTCGATCCCTTGAGTCTTCATTAAGCACTAAAGTTTGATTGAAACTTTGTACATCGAATCAAATCAATTAAAATCTTTTACAAATTTGAAATTCATATGTACGATTATTCGACGCTTTATCGGTCAAGAAACACCTTTCGTGACCAAAGAGGTCAAATCAAAAGTACCCGTAATCGACAAGCATGCATAAAGAGGTTAATGGATGTGGATGTAACGAAAGTGGTGTGCCAGGACCCGTTGCACATGGCAGGAAGTGATCTGTGCCTACCCCACTGGGGAAAAGGCGGGATTTTATGTATGTATGTTTATCGAATTTGAAAACAGGGGTATGTGGCGGGGTTTGCACTGGCGACCTCTCACATAGCAAGACCTTATCCTTGATCATCGACGCTTTTCCTTCCTCACCTTCTTAAGGGTAGTTCCATCCATCGGATTCGAGTTGTGGAAGGTGTGCCTGCAGCGCGGGCAGCAGGCGCGAGCGGCCCAGTGTCTCCTCATCAGGGCTTGAAGGATGGATGCGAAGGGAGTCACACCAATGCCGGCGGCTACCAAGGCAGCGTGCTGCGCTCCGAAGATGTGAGAGGAGGCTGCTCCGTATGGACCGTCGAGGAAGATCTGGGGGAGTTTTCAAGTAATAGTGATAACAATAAAAGGACCGCCTCCAAAAACCCGAAGTGACCAGTGCCTCCTTTAAGTTTTAGTCAGCCAGTGTTAGGAGACACAAAATCTGTGCTCTTTGCTTTTTGTCCCTATTTGAAATTATGATCATGATCGGTCGAATTGAGCTCAAAGTATTATACACCAAACAGCCTGACTTTAGACCCGATGAAAAATACTCAATACTCAATACTTTATTGCTTCTATAAGTGTAATGTGTCTTCATGGAATCCCTTTATTATAAAATTTCAAGTTGTTGAAGTTGTTCCATAGATGGCGCTTTCATACAATGTCAAAACAGTTATCATTAAGCATACAAGTCTGCATCAAACAGGCATAAAATCGATTGAAATAAATATCTGGGACATTTCCACACACGGTCACCTGACCCCAAACTAAGCCGAGCTAGTACTATGGGCGTCAGAGACTGATATAACATAGATATTAATAAATGCAAGCTTAAATACACACACGGACAAACACCGATGTTCATCACACACATATTCGTCCCGAGTGAGAATCGAAACTACGACCCTTGGAACCGCCAGCCAGGGTCACTAACCACCGTTCCACCGAGCCAGTCAAATATTTAAGTGTGACTTACCTCCAAAGGTTTTCCGACTGGGAAGTCAATGGTAGTGTCATCGCTTGAGGACTCCGATGGGCTGACTATGTTGATGGCTGGTTTGTCCATAACAGACTCCAGGTCTTTGTCCGGAGACAGGCTCTTTGAGAGGCGCCTTCGGGCTGAAAAGATACATCAAATTTATTTAAGACTTCTCGTCAGTTATGTACCCATAGTCAATAGTAGAGCGTTTAAATTAAACTGATCGAATTTCACACAGTTGTCAGACGAACAAATATTGAAGTTCACTTTAAATTGGCTGTCACCAATTTTAGTAAGGTTTTCAATTACTAAGGAGAACTAATATTCACGTTATCGCCTGAACGGGGATTTGAATCACCGGTCTTCAGATATCGCGTCTAACTAGTAGTTAGTTAGTGACTCAACACCTGGGTACCTCAGTGAGTTTAGATCGTGGTTAAGGTTGTTGCTTGTCATGCGGACAGCCAGGACGCCAGTTCAAACCCCGCCACGTACCGCTTTGGTTTTCAAATTTTTAATTCATATGTATGTATGCCCTTTACCGTGGTTTAGCGTTAGACGCGATATCTGACGCTCTAATCGCTGGTGTTGAGTCACAAACTAACCAGTCAGACGCGACATCTGAAGACCGGTGGTTAATGAATGGGATTTCGAATCCATCTCACCAAACAAAACATGCATTTTCTTCTCGATTTTTCATGTTTCTTGGACCGCTTCTTTATAACAGATTAAATGCAAAATTAGATATCTACCCACTTAGCCAAAATATTGCTAAAAAAGCAGTCCAAGAAGCTCTTCAAGATATGTCCTACGAAGACACTGAAGCTTTATTACTTGTTGTTAAATAATTCATATGTCTTTAGAATTTAATTATTTCTTTTTGCTCAGCTCCATATGACCGTTTATTTATTAATATATAGTTTTGTTTATGTAACTTAAGATAAGATAAATACATGTAAGTTTCACGTTTTTGTAAGTGATATATAGCACAATATAACCTTGTAAGCCCCTCTTTTGCCTGAAACACAGGAAAATCCTAGTTCAGGCACACATATTGTTACCCGGAACTTTAAATGTAATGTAGATTTTAAGATCTAATTTTAGTTACTAAGTTTTCTAATAAAGATTTATTTATTTATTTATTTATTATTTACCAATAGTCAGTATGCTCTCGTTACTCCTCCGCCGCTCGTCAACAGATGGCGTAGTCAGCGCCACGATGGCGGGCTTCGTCCGCATGTACCGGAAACTGTGTGCCAGCGCGCGGTGCTGCGGGCTCCGGTAGGCGGACGCTGCGCCCGCGCCGGTCATGGAGTTCAGATCGAAGCTGTTCTCCGATTCGGAGCGCATGTACTCGCGGAGGCTGGAAAGGCGGAAAATAAATAAATAATCCAGTCAGGGGATACCAGTCACAACTATCTGTCCGGTGGTTGGTGAACGGTATACGGGTAAGCGACCCCGGCTCCTCGAGCTACTATCAACCCAGTCCAAATCATCCGAGGCGATAGCATCCTTCCTCCCCTTTTCCTTCCCCCGTCATATATCCTTGCTACTCGTGGGAACGCAATGACCTTGTTAAAACAATGCACAAGGCAGAATGGCGGCGACGTGGTCCACAACCCGTCACGTCACGTTCCCCATAGAGGTGAAAAGTGGATTGCTGCTGGAAGTGATCTCTGCCTACCCCTCTGGGAAAAAGGCGTGATTGTATGTATGTATGTAAATAAATAAATATTTCACAACGTCACATACCTACATCGATCTAATCCCGTGGTAAGTAGCTAGAGCTCTTGTTTAACGTAAATCAGAAACGACAGTGGTTACACAAATATCTATAATATGTATCTATGAATCGCAAAATGTGTTGGTAAGCGCATAACTCAACGACGCCTGAACCAATTTGGCCAATTCTTTTTTTTAAATGTTCGTTGAAGTCCAAGGATGGTTCTTACGGCGAGAAAAATTGCCGGGAAAACCCTAAAAACAGCCCTTTTCTTTTTCACATTTTTTGGACAGGACGAAGTCTGTCGGGTCAGCTAGTACATAAATATATTTAATAACACACCCAGAAACGAAACAAACACCGATGTTCGTCACACAAATATTTGTCCCGAGTGGGAATCGAACCCACAACTCTTGGAACCATAGGGAGTGAACCTGGGTCACTAACCACTGTTCCACCGAGCCAGTCAAAAAAAAGGAATGGTTAGATAGTGTGGATCGAAATGGCACCTTCCTAGAAAAAAGATGTGATACCGTGAGTGTAAAGTGTGTCGTGATCGAGTTAGCAGTGATGAGGTAGCGGTGTCGTGCGTAGTAAAAGACTAAGAAAGAGGGTAGACCGATATGTCTGCCCTTAGACCTACCGTCATTCTCGCAGTCCTACAGTTCACCTGTGATCATGGCGTTTGTAACAGTGCCGAAATATCGGGAGCTCATTAAAACAAAACAACATGGTAAAATATCCAGGACAGTTTCAGTTTTGTTTTTTAAGATAGAAAAGTGCTCAAAATATTTTATGTTCTACTTACGCTATTAGCCGCTGTTTCTTCTTCTGGTTCTTCATAACATCCGGCATCGACCGGGATTTCTCCAGTTTAAGAGGAGAGAGCAGGGTCGGATTCCGTATCGGAGACGGAGCTAAACCTATAACACAATCAGGGAGGTCAAGGTCGAAAACACATAACAAAATTTCTTTGATGTCGTCTTCTTAGAAAAATATAAAAACATAGAGGTTTGTAGGGGTGTACGGAGCGCGTAGGGAGATAATTCAAACACTTCAGTATTGATTTAAGACTCGTCTTTATTATTAGATGGATTGGTTTATATAGGCACCGATTGACCAGTACATGAATCATAGAAGTACATTGTCCTACTACACCATCCATCCAAAAGAAGAAAAAAAATTAAACATAAGATTACATTTTTTTTTTTTTTAGACATTAACATATAAAAAATTTAAACATTTGGTTACATTTTTTTTTAAACATGTGTTAGAACATAAGATACAAATATATTATTTTTATCAGTGTTTCTCAAACCGTAATAGAAGATTATATCAATTAACACTGTTGAATATCAAGTGGGTTCTGACAAAAAAAAAAAGTTTGAGAAACTATGATGTACAATAGTTATCGTAACAAAGATAATAATTTAATTCAGAGCCATCCGCTCCCCGCAAGTACGGTGATGATGACGAGGCTACTCCAAGCCATCATCGTAAGTCTGTTAAGAAAGGAAAAAAAGCGGAGGTTCAAGCAATGGTTTAAGTGATTCTAGGACCTTTTTATCCAATAGATAGAGTGTAGCGAGGGCGGGTCACTAGGACCCGCCCTCGCTTCACTCTATCTATTGGAAAAAATCGCATAAAAATCCGTTGCGTAGTTTTAAAGATTTAAGCGCGCATAGGGATATAGTAATAATAATAATAATAATAAAAGATATTTATTGACCACAAAACAACAAAAAAATCAACATGGAACACAACATTTATAAGTGGTCAACTAGGTCCCAGCCTCAGCATATGCCACAACGACATGAAGCCACTGTGGCGCTGGTATTCTGGCTGGAGCCTATTTGAGTGACGCTTTATGAAAACAATACAAAAAATATATATTTAGCTATAACAAACAACACAAACAAGAACAGACAGAAGGAAAAGAATAAAAAATAAAATAATAAAAAATACAAACGGATAAAAAGAAAATGTCAAACAAGAAAGGATGTGAAAAACAATAAAAGCAAGGAATACAAACTTCGTTTCCGAACGTGGCACGCCCGCCTGCCACGTATAGCAGAATGACGTGACACGCCGCGCCATATTTTTAGCCATATATAATTAAGTAACGTTTTGTAAATAATATTATAATGTTAGCGATTATAAAAGAGTTTAGTGATATAGGGACAGAAAAGGCGACTTTGTTTTATACTATGTAGTGACTTACGAAGGCACTGTTCGGTTGGCCGCCTAAGGCCGGGTGCGACTCCAACAAAGCGGACACGTGGGCGATGCAGTGGCGTAGCGTGGGTACCTGCCGCCCGGGGCAGGAAATTTGCCCTTTCCTCTTCTTCTTCTTCTTATCGTATGGTTGATGAACAACAACAAAAGGTGTCAGTGTTTTTAAACCGCCCGTAGGCCTCTGACATGGCTTCACACACCGTTGAAAAAATTCTCAGGTGTGCTGGTTTCGGCACGATGTTTTCCTTCGCCGTTAAAGCGTCGAATGATGGTACATATGAATTTCAAGTTTGAAAAACACATTGGTACCTGGCGGGGTTTGAACTGGCGTCCTCTCGCATGGCAAGCAACGACCTTAACCACTCGGCCATCGACGCTTTTTTGCCCCTTCCTCTTTACCCTTTTACACATTTCAATCATCTATCTTACGCGGTTTTCAAGCGTCTAACTTTAGCGGTTAAGAGTTTAAGATTTCCCCGCAAATTCCCGTTCCCGTGGAAAATTCGAGAATTTATTTCTTAGTGCACCTCTACAGTACTTAAGCTAACGTCCCTTTCAAATTTCAAGTGCCTATGTTTAGCCGTTTAGGCTGTGCGTTGAGTTAGTCAGTCAGCCAGTTTCTCCTTTTATATAGTTAGGTTCTTACCTTTAAATTTCAATAGGGAAGATGGATTCAAGTTATCATCGGCATGGAACCCAGTGATTAGTAAGTGCATACCGCGGAAAGTTACGTCTAATATAAACCCGGATTCAGTGAGTTTTGTGTGTCATACAAATGTGGGTAGCTGTACAAATGACATTAGTGCTGGTTCGGGGGTGGATCAAGAAATTCACAACCGCTATGGCAGACGGAGACGGGCGGTTTAGTCTTACCTTTAAAGTCGCTGACTTTGTTCTCATCGATGCTCAAGGCGTCGTTAGTGTAGGGCGCCGGACTGAATTCTACGGATCGTCGCTTACCGCTGCCAAGACGACGACTCTTCGTGCTTTGCCTGGAGCTGGTGCGGGTTACCTTCCTGATGAAGAGATGGACTGGTTATGGGCATTGTTTTAGAAACCATGGTGAAAGGCATGGTGTGACGGATGGCTGTTACATGAGCAATTACTCAGAAGACAGAGGGAACTGGGGAAGTGGGGGGCTACTAAATATCTTATCTAGCATCGATAGTCCCCAAGGAAATAATCTAATTTGCTCCCCCCACTGGCCAGAACCTAAGATCTGATTTGCTAAAACCTTAGCCTAAATCTTAGGTTCTTACCTTGTCATAATGTAAGTCTACTCCTTAAACCAATGTTAGGGTGGACCGTTGAAAAATAGGAACAGATGCAAAAAATATATTTCTAAAAGTAGTTCCAGGATTTTACGCCAAGATTTTAAATATCCCCCTATGTCCAGGAGAAGCGACTGGCATTTACCATCGTATCTGGGGAGTCCGACACACCACCCCTTTCCCACTGAAGGTGCATAAGGCATTCACCGCTTACAAAAAAAAGATTCTAAATATCTCCCAGGGATAAAAGATGTAGTATCCATGTGTTTATGACTTACTCTTTTGGCTGTTCGGTGGGATGCAGGCGAGCGTGCTCCAACTCAAAGTAGTCGTACAACCGGTTGGTCCACTCACCCACGCCTCTTACGTGTAGCCAGATGTGCTCTGAAACATAAATAAATAATAAATAAATAAATATTACACAACATCACATACATGATCTGATCCCGTGGTAAGTATGTTAAGGACTTGTGCTAAGGATATCAGAATCAGCAGTGGATACACACAAATACTTAAATATATTTAATAACACACCCAGACACGGAACAAACACCGACGTTCGTCACACAAATGTTTGTCCTGGGTGGGAATCGAACTCACTACTCTTGGAACCGTAGGTAGTGAACCACTGTTCCACCGAGCCAGTCAATAAATATTGTTTAATATCTTATTAAAGGTTTGGTCGAAGATTAAAGTCGTGACTGCTCCGAGCAGTTAGCAGCACGATGACATCTCAAGCAGTCGCCAGGCATAAGCTGTTGACTATGATTGCACGGTCCGTGTATGTTGATCACTGGCTAACTGCTCGAGCGGTCGGTGTGTTGATCACTGGCTAACTGCTCGAGCGGTCCGTGTATGTTGATCGCTGGCTAACTGCTCGAGCGGTCCGTGTATGTTGATCACTAGCTAACTGCTCGAGCGGTCCGTGTATGTTGATCACTGGCTAACTGCTCGAGCGGTCCGTGTATGTTGATCACTGGCTAACTTCTCGAGCAGTCCGTGTATGTTGATCACTGGCTAACTGTTCGAGCGGTCCGTGTATGTTGATCACTAGCTAACTGCTCGAGCGGTCCGTGTATGTTGATCACTGGCTAACTGCTCTGAGCGGTCCGTGTATGTTGATCACTGGCTAACTGCTCGAACGGTCCGTGTATGTTGATCACTGGCTAACTGCTCGAGCGGTCCGTGTATGTTGATCACTGGCTAACTGCTCTGAGCGGTCCGTGTATGTTGATCACTGGCTAACTGCTCGAACGGTCCGTGTATGTTGATCACTGGCTAACTGCTCGAGCGGTCCGTGTATGTTGATCACTGGCTAACTGCTCGAGCGGTCCTTGTATGTAGATCACTGGCTAACTGCTCGAGCGGACCGTGTATGTCGATCACTGGTTAACTGCGTGAGCGGTCCGTCTATTTTGATCACTGGCTAACTGCTCGAGCGGTCCGTGTATGTTGATCACTGGCTAACTGCTCGAGCGGTCCGTGTATGTTGATCACTGGCTAACTGCTCGAGCGGTCCGTGTATGTTGATCACTGGCTAACTGCTCGAGCGGTCCGTGTATGTTGATCACTGGCTAACTGCTCGAGCGGTCCGTGTATGTTGATCACTGGCTAACTGCTCGAGCGGTCCGTGTATGTTGATCACTGGCTAACTGCTCGAGCGGTCCGTGTATGTTGATCACTGGCTAACGCCTCGCGCGGTCCGTGTATGTTGATCACTGGCTAACTGCTCGAGCGGTCCGTGTATGTTGATCACTGGCTAACAGCTCGAGCGGTCCGTCTATTTTGATCACTGGCTAACTGCTTGAGCGGTCCGTGTATGTTGATCACTGGCTAACTGCTCGAGCGGTGCGTGTATGTTGATCACTGGCTAACTGCTCGAGCGGTCCGTGTATGTTGATCACTGGCTAACTGCGTGAGCGGTCCGTGTATTTTGATCACTGGCTAACTGCTCGAGCGGTCCGTGTATGTTGATCACTGGCTAACTGCTCGAGCGGTCCGTGTATGTTGATCACTGGCTAACTGCTCGAGCGGTCCGTGTATGTTGATCACTGGCTAACTGCTCGAGCGGTCCGTGTATGTTGATCACTGGCTAACTGCTCGAGCGGTCCGTGTATGTTGATCACTGGCTAACTGCTCGAGCGGTCCGTGTATGTTGATCACTGGCTAACTGCTCGAGCGGTCCGTGTATGTTGATCACTGGCTAACTGCTCGCGCGGTCCGTGTATGTTGATCACTGGCTAACTGCTCGAGCGGTCCGTGTATGTTGATCACTGGCTAACTGCTCGAGCGGTCCGTGTATGTTGATCACTGGCTAACTGCTCGAGCGGTCCGTGTATGTTGATCACTGGCTAACAGCTCGAGCGGTCCGAGTATGTTGATCACTGGCTAACAGCTCGAGCGGTCCGTGTATTTTGATCACTGGCTGACTGCACGAGCGGTCCGTGTATGGCGGGTCTTACCAGTCTGCTCCGGAGCACTGCTGATGGTGAAGGGATGCCACTCGTAAGTAGCTATCTCTGGTATGTTCACGAACACGTAGTCTCCCGCTCGGAACTCGAAGTGTGGGGGTCTCTTGACCACCAAATGTGTCACCCGGGAGGGAAGGAGTATCCCTGAGGAGATGTAGCTCTTGCCGTGCTCTGAACTGAAACAATAAATGTGGGTATTAGATTTGATGCGGTTAATAAATTGATTTTGACGATTAATATGCAAAAACTTAGGGGTGAGAGCCATCCGCTCATCTGCAAGTCCAGTGATGATGACTAGGCTACTCCAAGCCATCACCGTATGTCAGTTAGGAATAAAATGCATAAACTAGTCACTAGTAATTTTATTCTTATTACTAAATAAGTAAGATAAAGTACTTATAAATCTGCATTATTTCACGCTTTAACGGTCAAGGAAAACATCATGAGGAAACCTGTACACCTACGAAGAAATTCTTCAAAGTCAAATTCATAGTTTTTATTGCAAAACTTCCTATGTTGTGTAGTCGACCAACCAGCACTTGGCCAGCGTGGTTGACTAAGGCCTTACCGCCCTAGTTCAGGTTACGCCCGTGCCACAACAGTTGGGACGTGTAAGAGCTGATGATGATGATGATTAAAAGATAATTCTCACCTCATCCAAACGATCCTTATGATCCGTTCGACGATGTACACTGTTCCAGGCAGCACGAACCATTTCCAGAAGTTAGGGCCGTGGAACAGAAGAAGGACCCAGAAGGGTACATACAGCAGGTGAGTCCAGTAGAATATCTGAAAATGGAAGGCCAAGTTGATTATAAAGTGACTAAAACATGTGAAGTGCTGGAATCTTTTAATAACAGATAAAGAAAAATGCTGTACCTAGTTTTATGGAAAAATTGGTATCCCACAATAAAGTGGACTAATTTTAACTGTGACGCTTTTTGATTGTTGATATCACATGGTTCTTTGCTTTCCCCGTGATCATGGCGCTTGCAGTGCCGAGATACGGAAACTCAGTAATTAGAGGATACATGGTAAATATCTCGGACACATTCAGTTTTCTATTGTGTTTAACCATGACAGTTAAAATGTGTATATTCCACTTGCATTCCTGTGTAGAACGGTGTACTATCTATCTTCTGTTCTTCTTAGGGCCGATATACACGAACAGTTTTAAGCAGTCTGGACGGACTGTTTGAAGCTGCGGCTGCATAGTAAACTACAGATTTTACGTACACACATACACGGAACCACTCGAGCAATCGTGACTGCTCCGAGCAGTTAGCAGCACGAGGAAATCTCAAGTAGTCGCACGGCATCAGCTGTTGACTATGATTACAAGAGCGGTCCGTGTATGTTGATCACTGGCTAACTGCTCGAGCGGTCCGTGTATGTTGATCACTGGCTAACTGCTCGAGCGGTCCGTGTATGTTGATCACTGGCTAACTGCTCGAGCGGTCCGTGTATGTTGATCACTGGCTAACTGCTCGAGCGGTCCGTGTATGGCGGGCCTTACCTCGAAGCATCCCCCTCTCCTGATAGCTGGTTGACTGCATCCACACACGATAGCCAGCACGAAGCACAGCGCTACTCCCGTCGGGTTGGCACAGCCTCCGACCAGACCAAACAGACCAGGCTTGGTGGTCAGCAGCCATTCGTTGAGGGTGTAGTTGTTTGCGTTGTAGACTGGGTCATTCACCACTATTACACCTGAAATGTGAAAGATAAGGATATTAATAAAATCCTCTCAATCAAGATCTTCTGTTACGGCTAATTGAAAAAGTAAAATTCCCTATCACTTTATTAATTTGTGATGAACAACGGTGTTTGTTGCCTGGGTGTGATTATGTATTGAAGTATGTTTTTAATTAAATAAATGATAAATATCTGGGACATTTTTACACACAGTCATCTGACTCCAAACTAAATAGAGTTTGTACTATGGGCGTCAGAGACTGATATACATACAAACATACACCAGATGTTCATCACAGAAATATTTGTCCCGAGTGGAAATCGAATCCACGGTTCTTGGAACCGTCAGCCAGGATCACTATCCTTCGTTCCACGAAGCAAGTGGAAAGTCATACAGAAATATATTTGTATGGTTATCAGTCTCTGACACCCATAGTACTAGCTTTGCTTAGTTTGGGGTCAGATAACAGTGTGTGTGTAGAAATGTCCCTTCTTAGGTTGTTTAGTCGACCAACCCGCACTTGGCCAGCGTGGTTGACTAAGACCCTATCGCTCCTACTTTAAAATAGGCTCGTGCCCTAGTAGCTGGGACGTATATGGGCTGACGATGAACCTCCCTCCCCCAAGATACTTACTGAAATTACAAAGGTGCATAATGGTATGCACCACGCTGTATACAGCCACCATGACGCCGGTCAGCTTGTGCAGGTAGATGTGGTGGTCCAGGGGCAGCACGGAGCTGAGCCCGCGGACCCTCAGCTGCGTGATACAGTGCCGCAGCATCAGCACCAGCACCCAGGCGCAGTTGAAGTTCAGGCATTGGCCTGGAAATGGATGGATCAAAATAAAAATACTGATAAATATTCCATAACATCACATACATTAAATATTAGTCTTTATGGGTACACATGCAATATTAGGTGGCCATTAATAGCCACTACATAGTAGATCCATAAAGACTAATATTTAGTGTAATGAAATGCGAAAGTCTAAAATCATACATCACATACTTTAATGTGATTCCGTGGTAAGTAGCTCAAGCACTTGTTTTACAGATATCAAAATCAACAGATACAGTGGCGTGCATTTGGGCAGGCCTACGTCTAGCAGTGGAAAAACTGAAAGGCTTATGTTGATGATGATGAAAGTAGTTATAACTTAGATGAATTTTTCCTTCACTCATTTAGTGATCGAACCGTACAGATAAATTGATCATAGCAAAACAATAAATAATAACAAGTAAAGTCTGTAAGTAGATGATGCTGAAACATTTAACGTACTTAGAAATTCTGTCAAAAATTGGTACAACACAATCGTAAAGCTTTTTTACATGTACTCAGAAAGTAAACGAAAACATAGCAATAATTAACGTTAAACTCCAAGAACTCACCGCACGCCCTAGCCAAAATAACATATCCATTTTCCTTCCTATACTCTATAGCTCTGGAGACAAACAGCCCAATATTGACCAGGAAGAACACCGCCAAGTAGCCGAGGTACACGTAGTTGTTCTTGAAGTAGGGCCGGGAGAGCTGGTAGGGCTTGAGTCTGCTGAGACGACTGAGGAAGGTGGTAGGTTCAGGACTTGGCTTCGGAGGGACCAGCCAGCGGTCTATGCTGAAAGAGGAAAGATTATTTTGATTACTAGTCATGACTTAATAGAATTAGTAGTAGTAGAAGACAAGGGTACCAAACAGGGTTTGCTATTCTGCTGCTTATGTACCATGCCATCTGATTGATATTTTGAGGCATCCTCAATGTGGCAATTGCATATTTAGGTACAGTGGACGCTTTCATTTCAGAAATAGTCATCAGTAGGATTACCAAGAGAGAAACTGACCTGATGGACATGTTTTCTAGAACCCATGTGTTCTTCTTAGTATCTTCCTCTGCAAGCTACTGACCTGATGGATTGGTTCTCCGGCAGTCCATCATTCTTGGAAAGCTACAAACTGTTGTTTCTATAACAGCTTGTAGTTTGAGCCATTGTGGCACCAGCAAAAGGGTATCAAATATGGTTAGCCATTATCTAGCATGCTTTGCAATTTGGTGGACATTTCGAATTATATCCTCATATAACCAATTACAGGAATCATCTCATTGTCTGAGAGTAGCTGATCTGTTAGATAGATACTATCTTGGATCTCTAGTAACCCATCATTTCTGGAATGCTTTTTAGCTACTATTAGTCAAGGAAGAGGTGCACCCAAAGATTTGCAATCGTCTCAGTATCTTTCTTTTAGTGTGACCGACCTAAAAGACAGGTCCTCTTGCAGCCCATTATTCTTAGACAGCTGATGCCGCAAAGCCCTAAACCTAATAAAAGTGAAGTACATACATACATACATAAAATCACGCCATTTCCCTTTAGGAATAGGCAGATAACACTTCCTGCCATGTGCTACGGTCCTGGCACACCATCACTTCATCCACATCCATCAATCTCTTCATGCATGCTCGTCGATTATGGGTACTTTTGATTTGACCTCTCTTTGAGATTTGACCTATTTGTAAATTTAAATTAAAATTTTTAAGTGCTAAAGCTAGCACTTGTTGTGCTAGGTAATGCAGATCTGGGCGCGATTCCTAGAAGGACGGGTTTATGTATCCCCGGGCCGCGGTGAGGCAGTTTAATTTTTAACTTTTTTCTAAATATTTGACCTATTTGGTCATGCCAAAGTAAAGTGGTGTCACCACTACTTTGGTCATGCCAAAGTAAAGTGGTGCCTCTGCTAATGACCGACCTGATGGAGAGGTTTTCCAGCAGCCCCCCATGCTTGGACAGCTGGCGTCGCAGCGCTTCGAAGGTGATGGCGCCACGCTTTTCCGCGTCTGCGTCTTCAAACATGGCGCCCGTCAGCTCCAGGAGCTGTTCGTCGCTGAACTGCATGCCGTTCTCCTCCATGCAGGCTCTCATTACGTGTTGGAGCTCGCGGTGCTGAATCAGGCCGTCAGCTGAGGAATTAAGAATGAATATGGAACTCAACTATGAAGTGTGGACTATCCGCACCCCGCAAGTCTGACGATGATGACAAGGCTACTCCAAGCCATTATCGTAATCAGTTAGAAAAAAGGCATAACTGAACAGCGGTGGACCGTGAGTTTGTGTGTTCTGGGATTTGGTGCTGGAAGAATTAATTTATATAGCAAATATATCGGAAAATCTTTTTCATTTAGAGAGGAATAAGTAGGTATCTCCATTATCTTTTAAATCCTATCGTATCCCGTTAGGCGCTAACACAGGTACATTCCCTGTTTCTTCTTTAATCCAATTCGATGACACATCAATCGGTTATGAACGGTGAGAGTATTATACAACCAATTTTACGTGCATTCCAGTGGAAGGAGCGTGTCACCACCAACTCTTTGAACCAGGCAGCGTAATTCCTTGAACCCTCAAAATTGGTCCCTCAAAGACTCAAGTCTTTGCGCGGAGCTGCTATGATGTGTATGAGATGTTACAGATCTATTGTAGAGTTGTAACAGTAAAACAGTCGAGTAGTTTGTTACTCCTTTTATCGCGTGTAGACCCATATTATTTAATTTAAGTAATGGAACGCGTAAATCTTTACGTATATTTATCAGGCCTTCAGTATATTTATCAGGAGTGCGACATGCTCAATATGATCTATTGTGTTGTGCCTGTCGACCTCATATTTGGATCTCACTTCCGCTTACCATCAGGTAGAGTGAGATCATCTGGTTAGCCAAGTATAAAAAAATTAAAATAGAGTATTGTAGAATCATACCGTCCAGATCGTAGACCTCAAACAGGAACCGAATCTTGTCATCCGGGGTCTGTCCGGCGAACTTGTTCACGGCTGTTATGAACTCCTGCAGAGAGATGGAGCCAGAGTCGTCCTCGTCGAAGATTTGGAAGACTCGTTCAGTGAAGAACGACTGGGGAGGGAATGTAAAGAATAGAATAGAATTGAAAAATTGTTTTGTTTGGTACAAGTAGTTATAGTAGTTTATGTTTGTGAGACTAGGCAAAGTAAGTAGGGGGTAGTAAGTAGGGTAGTTGGGGATTCCTGTTTTATACGTTATAAAAAATCTTAGTTAGCAATAAAAATAACAAGAAAATAAACGAAAATAAGCTGTTCTATATGTTTTTAATATAAATCACGTTCTTTAAATTATGTTAGAACATAAAATATACAGAAAAGAATAGAATAAATTGTTTTTTCGGCACAGATATCATAGATATTTGTAGAAATATTCCGCTTAGTATAATGTCCTTATGCTGAGTGGAAACCGTTTTGGTATTGAATTTAATATTTTTTTTAATTTGTTTTGAATTGTTTTGTTCTGTTCACTCAGTTGTTAATTTTAATTTCATACCAAAAACAATATTACTATCTTTCTTTCTTCCGAATGAGACGTTTAAAATTTAGTGGGCAAATCCATTTCAATGGTGTGGTTCAATACTTAAACATTTTGTCAATAAAGTGCCAGGTTCAAGCGGGATCATACATGCGAATTTTTTCAAATTTTAAATTTACATAGGAGCTTTAAGTAGCATTAAAAACAACAAATAAATAAAAATAAAAAAGTGCCTGGTCTTTAGATAAGACCTTCAGGGAATCTAATGTTAATAGTACGGCATAGTATCCAATCCTCACATTCTTGGAGACGAGTATCTTCTTGAACTGCTCCCTGGTGATCTCCTTCTCCTCGCCCACGGTCTGACGGAACAGCTGCTCCAGCCGGTCCACGCTGTGCTGGTCGAAGCCAACCCTCGGTCTGGAAGAAGGGATTTCGAAGATATTATATGGAAGATCAGAAAGAGATAGCAGTTAAGTTAAGTTTACTCTATAACAAATCAATAACTCAAGCACAAATGCACGAGTCATTACACAATGAACTATTCTGAGTTAATGTCAAATTACTTAAATCAATAGTAATATTACAAAGCTGAAGAGTTTGTTTGTTTATTTGTACGCGCTATTCTCAGAAATTACTGGTTCGAATTAAAAGCATATTTTTGAGTTGGATAAACCATTTATTGAGAAAGACTTAAGGCTGTATAATATCACGAAGCTAGTTGCAATAGGAACAAAGAAATAGTGGAAAATGTGTAAAAAACAGAAAGAAACCCGTACGACTAGTAATAAATATTAATAAATAAATTAAAACAAGATAAATATTCTAGGGCGATTCTAATACAATACGTCTCTCGATTTGTTAGAAATAGATACAAAAACACGTCGTTACTGGTTTCAAATATTCACAGAATATGAAGTTGTATAAATTAAAAATGATTTGATTCATAAATGCCGTATTTTCTAGAACGATCAGGTTTAAAGGTAAAATTGGAATAAAATTGGATTACCTATAATCTGACGGAACGCTTAGTTCGCGCTAGACTCATTTTGTTACATTATTCAAAAAATAATACCAATAAGTTTCCATAATATCCACACAGGTTTAACTATTAAAAAACTCATTCTAAACAATCTGAAGATGGCCGAGTTGCTTCGAGTCCTGCCGCGTTCGGAATCTCGGGCAAAAAGCCGCGATTCCGAAGCCTGCCTTTAACAAACAAAAAATACTAAGTTGAAAATATTCCGAGTGCCACGCGCTTCTAAAGAGATGAGCCTTCAAGCTGGGTGCCTATAGACAGCGAAGCTATGTTGAGCTACATGAATCCTAGTCATGTAATAGTATATATTATGGATGTTAAATACCGGTATTTATGAGGCTGGCAACTTCAGCAACTTAATTTAAGTAAGGATTGTTTAAATATAAATACCGCAAACCGGAAATATTCGGGAGTGGCGATGCCACGGGGAGGCTTACGTACAACAATGGACAAACCTATAGGCTGTTGATGATGATGATGATTATATTATAAATTAGAATTTATTGCCTCATTTTCGCAGAAGGTCGAATAAGAAAGTTGTTTTTTATTCATTCCCAAAATAGGTGATGTTTGTATGGAGATCATGAAGTTGCTGCTTAAATATAGCAGTAGCCGGACTATCGCCTAGCTATCTGTAGACAGTGCACCTAACGTCCAGTAAAACCTCTCTAGGTGCCCACAAATTTACATTCCCACATGTCGGTGGCGAGAATGCCTGCGCACGTTATGCAAATACACTAGGCCCGGAGCATTGCTCTAAAAGACCTATTTGATCATAATTATTAGTTTATTCAACTGCCTCGTTGGTCTATTGGTAGCAAGCGCTGCGTAAGGACCGAGAGATTCCCGGTTCGAGTCCGAGGTCGCAAAATGTGTGTGAGTTTTTCTGTAATGAAATTACTCAGCCCGGAGTTAGGAAGCGGCGGTTGAACGCTCGTGCCTCGGAAAGCACGTTAAGCTGGTGGTCCTGCGCCCGATCTTTCATCGGTTATGTCGGATTAGAGAGTGCACTTGTGTTTGCGCGCACACTTGTGCACTATAATATGTCCTGCGCACTTGGCTGATCTCAATTGAGATCGGCCGCCATGGCTGAAATCAGTCGGACGCCTTATAATGACATTACTCAGGCCCGGTGTTAGGAAGTTGGCGGTTGAACGCCCGTGCCTCGGAAAGCACGTTAAGCCAGTGGTCGTGCAGTCAGTTAGAGTCGTGGGTTCAATTCCCACCCTGGACAAACATTCATGCGACGAGCATTTGGGTTTGTTACGAGTCTGGGTGTGAACATGTATTTGTATGAATTCATAAATATTCTCTGACACTCATAGTGCAAGTTTTCTGCTTAGTATGAGGACAGGTAAAAAGCGTCGATGGCCGAGTGGTTAAGGTCGTTGCTTGCCATGCGAGAGGTCGCCAGTTCAAACCCCGCCAGGTACCAATGTGTTTTTCAAATTTGAAATTCATATGTACCATCATTCGACGCTTTAACGGTGAAGGAAAACATCGTGAGGAAACCTGCTCTCCTGAGAGATTTTTCAGCGGTGTGTGAAACCATGTCAGAGGCCTACGGGCGGTTTAAAAACTCTGACACCAGGTTGTTCATCAACCATACGATAAGAAGAAGAAGAAGGACAGGTGACCATATCCCAAAAATATTTATTGTACAATTTATTTATTTGAAAATCTCAACGAATGACGTAAATCTGACACAGCCGAGATCCAAGTCTAGTGTTGTCAGTCACTCTATTTCTTGCCTAGATCGTGTCCATTAACATTTAAATTGCATAGCTGTTTCTTGCTATTTAGCTTCTTATCGGCTCCTGCAGCGCTCAGTTAGCTTAGCACTTATACGAATTGCTACAAGCTATAAAAGTGTAGTATACGGCAAATGCCTCTATTATTGAAATAGGATCACTCTTGTACTAACTAATTTGCGGCCTCAAATAGCCATTTGGAAATTTCTTGATCGTTATTATGTTATTTAAAAATTGTATAAGCGTTTAAATAAGAATAATCTCAAACGTGTATTGATTTTACCTCATACTTGCATTGCAAGGTGGTTAGTGACCCTGGCTGGCGGTTCCAAGAGTCGTGGGTTCGATTCCCACTCGGGAAAATTTATTGTTGTATGTATCATCATCATCATCAGCCTATAGGTTTGTCCACTGCTGGACACGGGCCTCCCCACGTCGTCGCCACTCCCGCCTATGTATGTATATGATTATATATATATTTATATATTATTTTCATCGGCTAGATGGAACAGTGATTACCTAGTGACTCAGGTTTACTACCTACCTACGGTTCCAAGAGTCGTGGGTTCGATTCCCACTCGGGACAAATATTTATGTGACGAACATCGGTGTTTGTTTCGTGTCTGGGTGTGTTTTTAAATATATTTGTGTATCCACTGTCGCTTTTGATTTCCGTAACACAAGTGCATAAGCTACTTATCACGGGATCAGAACGATGTATGTGATGTTGTAAAATATCCCCCCACGTCTCCCTTTCCCTGTAATATCGATGATACGGGGAGGGTGGGGGAGGGTTGAAACGGCTTTCAGGGTGAGTGCGACAGGCTCAATATGGTATATTGTGCCTGTCGACCTCATATTTGGATCTCACTACCGCTTACAATCAGGTGGAGTGAGGTCGTCTTGTTAGCTAATTGTAAAAAAAAATATATATTTATAATTTATTAGGTATTATATATACCTGCTGCTCGAAACAGCAGCAAGGAACTCCATAACCTCATCCGCGCTGGCGCAGCCGTCTCCGTCAATGTCCAACACTCGGAACAATTTGTTCGTCACCTGGAACAGAAAAAAGAATATATTTTGATTAATACATACATAAAATCACGCCTTTTTCCCAGAGGGGTAGGCAGAGATCACTTCCTGCTATGTGCTACGGTCCTGGCACACCGTTAAAGGTCGTTGCTTGCCATGCGAGAGGTCGCCAGTTCAGACCACGTACCACTGTATTTTTCAAATCTGAAATTCATATGTACGATATTCGACGCTTCATCGGTGAAGGAAAATCCTTAGTTTTCTTTAATTGTCAAATACTAAAGTATTCACAATACTATAAAGTTAATACGTCTTTTAATTTGTTAGTTGCATTATGTTTTTTAGTATACAATGCAGGCGCTGGAGGATCGGACAAGAGGTTCAGTTCCTCTTTTCTCCCCGTGTCATTAAGGCATGGAATGCTATTCCGGCTCATGTTTCCCTCCCTCCTACGATCCCGGGCTCTTCAGGCGGGGCGTGAAACAGCATTTAAGCAGGCCTTCAGGGTGAGTGCGACAGGCTCTAGGGTCTATTGTGCCTGTCGACCTCATATGTGGATCTCACTACCGCTTATCATCAGGTGGAGTGAGATTATCTTGATAGCATATTATGAAAAAAAGTATTGAATAAGAAATGTACGTACCACTTTATTCTGCAAGATTTGTCTAAATGTGTAGAGTTGGATGTCTCCACCCCCGACTAAGACGTAGGCGACGCTCTCGATCTGCTCTATTAAGTCTAATTGTTTTGGTTCTCTGTAAAGATTAACAATTTATCAGTTTATTTATTTATTTATTCTTATGGCATACATACAGTTTATTTACAACTTGACGTGCAAAAGTAAATCTATTTTCATGTAAATCTATTTGCAGAATAAATTATTTCATTTCATTTCATTATTTCATTTCATTTCATTTCATTACATAAATACATAAAAATCACGCCTTTTTCCCAGAGGGGTAGGCAGAGATAACTTCCTGCCATGTGCTACGGTCCTTGCATACCACAGGTAACCATCATAAGATCTAGATTATAACCCAAAAAGTGAACACAGCGTGGTTAATCAACAGCAGTTCTGCTTTAAGAGTACTCCTAATATTTAAAACGACTATGAAAGACAAAGACTCAATTATCACAACACTTTTTAATTTGTAATTGAAATCTATTGGGTCTTTTTTAAAATAGATTTGTCATAAAATATCGAAGTGATTCCCCTCGAATGTCGAGTGTAAGGAAGACACGATTATATAATAAACTATAATAATATACATATATAATTTTTTCGTTTTTCAAAATATTAAAACAGCTAGAGCAAGCTTAAGCAATTAAAAAATAAAATTATATAATAATTGACAAAATAAGACATTCCAATAATTATGACTCGGCACTAAAAATGCACTTATTCAGCATCCGTAGATTGATTAACTAATACTACTTACTTGACCTAATTAGATACGAGTTCACTATAGTTTAAATCCTTTATAGCATTCTTTTTCAACCACAAAATTTTAATATTATCAAAAGTTTTTCTTACTCACGTAAGACGCCCCTTGAGATGTTCGATCCAGTCTTCTTGCACTAAGTATTCTTTCTTATCAGTGTCGAACAGTCTGAAGATCCTCTCCAAGAGATCCTGTAATGATTACCACAATATGATTACTATATGTTTACCTCAACTTGACCACATGTTTGTAAACAATCACTTTCTAAGTTACAACAATGTCTTGAAACTTAGCAGGGTCGATATCATTATCGACAGTTATTGAGGGTAGATGGAAATAAAGTTGATGGGTGTGTTCCATTTCTAAGTATTTGTTTGTTGTATTTTTTATATTGTACACTCATTGAATTTTGCATGAATAAACTGAACGAAACTGTACTGTACGAAAGGTAAATACTTCAAATCATCATTTTTTTTTAAAAATTGGTTCATAATCATAATTAGCTGATCAATTATCAGATAAAACCAAACGGTGTTAACTTTTTAAAAGTAACTTTTACACACGATTTCAAAAGTTCCCTTCCTAAAATACCTTGAAATCATGTATAAAAAGATTTAGCTGATATTTTTATCAACATACAAATCAATCGATAAGAAATACGCTTGACAGGTTAGATTAATTAAAAAATAACTATCAGTGACATAATGTACGCTTGTCTTAACCTCCATGGGAGGTGTTAAAAGCACCGTTATCTTCCCATCTGTCACCCACGACCTGTCAAACTAATGTCAAGCTGACGTTTGACAGTTGTCGCTGCGCGTGAGTGCCTGTTTTAGATTTTCCGAGATAACGTCATTTCAACGAGCTCAACTGATTTGCATTTGTGGTTGATACGTTTATGATTAATTTTTAGTTAATTTATACATGGATATTATCTGTCAACTGCTTGGTGTTTCTATTAAAAGTGTTTTAATTGATAGTTTAGCTTTTGTTTCCTTGTCTTCTTAATGGGATTCTAAGATTTTTGACTTTCGCGTTCCATTACACTAGAATTTTATGGGTCGCTCGCGACCACGATTGGTGTTACCCATTCGAAACTTCGGGCAGTAAGTTGCTATTCCTAATATCGCGTGTAGACCCATAAAGACTAATTCTTAGTGGGTTGGCGTGGAATAAATATTTAAAATAGTTTCCACATTAAATAAATATCAAACAACATCAAAAATAAATTAAATTGATCCTTTGTTGTCGATTCGGGTATTTGTTAATCCTGTCTATCTTAATATCTTGTATTCGGTGTCTCATATAGAATAGACGATAAAAACACAGTCTAAATTAAGAAAATGAAATCTAAGCTCTGTTATATGTTTCATCATCATCATCGTAAACCCATATATGTCCCCACTGCTGGGGCACGGGCCTACCCTAAACTAGGGCAATAAGGAGAACCTAAGTATTTCCTCACGATGTAGGTTTCCTCACGATGTTCTCCTCACCGTTAAAGCGTCAAATAATCGTCGAAGTAGCGTCGATGGCCGAGTGGTTATATATTTAATCGTTTCAAAAGTGGCCTAATGAAATATTGCTAAAACCTAATCAAGTCATCAGGGACACACGGGCGGGGCGTGCGGTGAGCTTGTGTTACTCATATGTTATTATGATAATCGCTCTGCTAACGTAACATGCCCTCAGGTCTTGTCACGTATTATAGCTGACACAGTGCTGTGAAGGATGGATAGCGTACTTTCAAAATTGTAACTGGAGAGTGTACGTTCACGATAGTTTGATAAAGTTTAGGTAAATTTAATACAATTTAAATTGATTTAATACATTTGGTGACAAAGATGTTAAGATATTATTGTATCTATTTTAAAATTAAAAATGAATGGGATAAGGGCAGGAGAATGATGACCTGGCACTCGCTTTGCTTCGAGTAAATTTTACATAAAAACCTCACTATTGAATCTCTCTATCTATAATGAAAACTGCATCAATATTCGTGGTTCAGTTATAAAGATTTAAGCAAACATAGTGACATAAGGACAGATAATGCGACTTTGTTTGATACTATGTAGTAATTTGTAGCGGCTATGTGAGTATGATTTATCATCATCATCATCATCAGCCCATATACGTCCCCACTGCTGGGGCACGGGCCTACCCTAAACTAGGGCGATAAGGTCTTAGTCAACCACGCTGGCCAAGTGCAGGTTGGTGGACTACACAACCTTAGAATTTCTTCTTAGGCGTGCAGGTTTCCTCACGATGTTTTCCTTCACCGTTAAAGCGTCGAATGATGAATGAATGGTGAGTATGATTACAATACTTTATTTCATACTAGCTTTCCGCCCGCGACTTCGTCCGCGTAGAGACGTTTAACGGGTAAAACATTACTTCCTTATAGCGCAGTCGGTTAAAAAGTAGCCTATAACCTTTTCTAGGCTCTGGACTATATCTGTGCCAAATTTTATTTAAATCGGTCCAGTACCTATGCGTGAAAGCGTAACAGACAGACAGACAGACAGAGTTACTTTCGGATTTATAATAATATTATAGTAAGGATTTTTTATTAGTATACTTAGTTACTATTAGGGACACAAATTAAGACCATGTTAAAAATGTTAACTTGATCGTTAGCACTTAATGTAATAATTTTCTGTCATAAATGTTTGCTCGCCATTCTATCTGTCTTTAGTTACAATCACCATAGTGCAATACAACTCTAAATCTATCGAGAGGGCGTGAGAGCAAGTTTGTGTAACATACATATAAACATACAAAGCATATATTATTCGACCGGATACCTGCCTCGTTTGAATTAGTCAGTAAATAGCCTAAGGTTTAATTGTAGCCTGGTAAAGGTTGCTAAAAACTACTATGATAGCAAATATTCAATTTATGTTTATTATAGGCGTAATAACAAAACTCGGTTTAAATATTTGTGTGGTGAACATCGGTGTTTGTTCCGTGTCTGTGTGTGTTTTATTATAATTTAAGTTTATTTGTGCATGCCCTGTTGATTCTGATATCCGTAACACAAGTGCTTACACTGCTTACCACGGGATCGGATCGGTGTATGTGATGTTTTGTAATAATCGTTTTTTGTCATAGTTATTTAGTATTTATCAATCGAAAATTGATAATTTACTAGCTCGGTGGCGTATTATGTAGCGGCTCTGTCTCTTTGGCCAGGAGTCCTGGTTTCGATTCCCGTATATAAATATCAGTGTCCCATGTCTACATGGGAGACTGATACTGGATTTTACGTTTAATCTGATAAATATTCTGATGAGTGTTTTTGATAATAATCGCACAAGCGGTTAAGTCACTATATCTCTGAATCAGGAAGTACGTGATATTCTAAGATATTTAAGTAGGTACTCTTTGTTTACGGTTAAAGTGACATCAAGACACTCCAGGACAGACGTACAGCCCGCCAAGAATGATATGGCTTAGGTAAGTATTGTTTAAAATTATTCACGTAGCGTTCGAAATTTGAATCCTGCATCGCGGTATCAACATTTTTCCCGAGTGCCTTATATACCCCCGGGCTAGGCCGCTCACATTAGGCTCACTTTGTACCATTGTCGATGCCTCAATAAATTTGAATTTGGAACTATTGCTTTGTTTCACTTGTCACTTTGCTGGGCTCAAACACTCTTATTTTATTGAGTTTGTCCTCCATGACAGTAAATCCTAAGGTCAAAAGGTGACTGTCACATCAATGTTGTCAGCTGATCGCTCCATCACAACGACTCCATCAGCTTCCCATCACAACCTGTGTGCTATAAACACGTATGTCTGTGACACCGTCGCGCGTGACCCGATGATTAGTGAGATGCCGGTTTATGGGCATTTTGAGGAGCGCACACTTGCTACTATACTAATAATAAGGCCGAAGAGTTTGTTTGTTTGAACGCGCTAATCTCAGGAACTACTGGTTCGAATTGAAAAATATGTTTGTGCTGGATAGACCATTTAACGAGGAAGGCTTTAGGCTATACACCGTGAAATTTTAGTGGTTGTTTTCCCGTGGCAGAAAGATTTGCCTTTAGTAATACTATCGAATCATGCAAATAATTCCACGAAAAAAAATTTTTTTTTTCAAATTTTCAAAATAATAATTTTCCAACTCGAAAACGAGAGAAGCTATCGTTCTTTTATAAGATGTGACGTAATCAGGTACTGCTTGCTGCATGAAATCGATGCTTAAAGCTGAAGAAGCTCGACACCCTAAGTCATAAAGCGGTTCGAACGTGCTTTCGAGTTTCGGTTAAACCTTTCGTAAAACCGGCATTTATTGATTTTAACAAAAAAGAACTGCACAAATCTATTGTACTAAAAAGATAGAATCATTTTACTGCGGAAAAACAACCACTAAAATTTCACGGTGTATAATATCACCCTACGATTAATAGCAGCAAAGAAACAATGAAAAATGAAAAATCGCTGGCATAGCTAGTATAAAATATTATCTATTTTTAAGGTCAGAAAATGAAAATAGGTATTCGAGACAAGCAGAGACAGATTTCTATGTTTTTATCTACCTAACCTAGTAACTGTATGTTTTCCTGAAAAAGGAACACAAACTACTTTGTTCTGATTTCGAGGTTTCGGAATAATAACGGATATCAGAAATGTCAAATGTCAATCCCATACATATTATTCTCTTCGAACTTCGTTATCCTTTTGATTGGCTGATCTCAATTGAGATCGGCCGTCATGGCTTTGACTGGCTCGGTGGAACAGTGGTTAGTGACCCAGGTTCAATACCTACGGTTCCAAGAGTCGTGGGTTCGATTCCCACCCGGACAAATATTTGTCTGACGAACATCGGTGTTTGTTCCGTGTCTGGGTGTGTTATTAAATATATTTTAGTATATTTGTTAATCCACTGTTGATTCTGATATCTGTAACACAAGTGCTTAAGCTACTTACAACGGAATCAGATCAATGTATGTGAAGTTGTGCAATATTTATTTATTTATGGCTGAAATCGGTCGGACGCCTTATTGTTACTTTGTCTACGGCACCTGAGCAATTCAACTGTGTCGCAGCGTCTTTCACATCTCTTGCTGCGACTAATCGCATCCATCGGTGCGATTAATCGCATCAGTCGCGAGTGTGCGCGTCTGGTATCTCGATCACAGTGTTGCGCCATCGATTTCTTTGTGTGGCGAGGTCGCATCTCGATCGTGACCTTGGGCTGGGCGAGTAGTGCCAGGGAATGGGACGAGACTTTTAAAAAAAATAGCACTCAAGACATTAGATGAGAAAATAATCGTCCAAGGCCTTCAGGGTGAGGACGATAGGGCTCAATAGGGTCTATTGTGCCTGTCAACCTCATATGTTCGTGTTAATTCTTTGTATTTCTTTTGTCTGTCATAATATGTGTGTTTTTGATTGAGTTTTGTGTTACTGTCTATTGATATAATTTGTTGTATGCCTATTTGTTTATGTTATGTGGTCAATAAACGTTTTCTATTCTATTCTATTCTATATGTGGAAGGTCCACATATATAGCTACCTTCAGATAGCGTTAGCTCCTTCTGGGATTCTTTTATTTTTAAAAATCGTAAGACTACCCGCTCGTCTCAGACTTCGTAGGACCGACAGTCGCGCCGATTTTTCTTCCGATTCCTTAAGACCATAATTGAACAATTGCTCTGGGAGTACGTGTACGTTGCTACATTGCAATTGTACGTTGCATTTTTTTCTCCGACAATAAATCGGTCACCGGTTGTCGAACGTGTGAGTGCAGCCTAATAGGTTATTAATTATCCACCAAAACAAATAAAAAATACATGAAACTACGCATCGTAAAAATACTTTTTTTTAAGTTGCTTGAAAAGTACACGACAACGACAAGTGTGGACTTTTGGCTTGACTTTACTGAGAGCTTACGACTTTTGATCTGATGTGACTAAAGTAGTCAACAACAACATACATACTCGTATATTACCTACAATTGAATAGAAAATACCCAATCATCCTTTCAAACACCTCGAAACATATTTTAGACATTACATTTAATGAATTTATTATAGAAGGCCAACCTCTGCCCATTATTAATTATTCAAACCAGTATAAAAATCAAATTACCCAAATTATAACTGACAAACAAATTAAACGTAACCTTAAGGGCTCAGCGATCAAATCGTACGACAATAAATTAGAGTGGAGACAGAACAATGCCACCGCATCAATAACGGTCCAGCCTGATAACTAGAGAAATAACCGCGCGTGATACAATCGGCTTTCTGATGCAATTAGGGACCCGCGCCTCTAGTCTAACGCTTACTTAGAATGTGGGCTAGGGGACAGACTTGTTTTTTTTTGATCATTGTTTGTAGGTAATTGTTTTATGTTGCCTGATTGTTTCATTTGGCTCGATTCATTTATGTTACAAGCAGCTTCATAAATTTCTATGATATAACTATGTACTTATATCATAGAAATTGATGAAGTTGCTAGTAAAAGTTATCTTATAAGCTATAAAATAATAATCCTGAGACTTAACTCCTACAAACCTTTTTTTTCTGCTCGATGTAACTACAGCCGACTGAATTATTGGCTTACCTAGACTTAAAAAAACCCGTCAAGATCTTAAGTTATGTAGTCTGTTAATTTACTTTTTTTCCTACTTTTACCAAAAATCACCGAACAAATTATTATTTTCAACCGACTTCAAAATAAGGAGGAGGTGCTCAATTCGACCCGTATGTTTTTTTAATCGTAAATTTTAAATTGCCCGTTTATTGTTTTAAATTATCACATAATAAAAATCATCCCTATCCCCGGTACTACATCTGTCATTTGTCAAGATCCCATCTTATGCTAATGGAGGTAGGTGATCGATGGGTGCGGCCGACCAATGAGGACGATACCAAAGTACCCAAATATTGGTACCAGTGGGTACGGGTTTGATTTGGTTAGTGTTACGCTTATCTTTTAAAGCGACAATTATGTGATTTGTAATTGATTTTAGGGTCCGGCCGGTACATCTAAATAAGTATAACTCAAAGGTGACTGTGACATAGTGATCTATCAACGCACAGCCCAAACCACTGGACGGATTGGGCTGAAATTTGGCATGCAGGTAGATGTTATGACGAAGGCATTCGCTAAGAAGAAAGGAAGGAATTCCCGAAATTCCCACGGGAACGGGAATTAGCGAGGAAATCCTTTTGTGTGAAAAATCTAAACAGCTAAGTTAGATGCTTGAAATTTGGCATGAAGGTACTTTAGTGAACTTAAAACTTAGCAGGAATAAATAGTGTAACAGTTACGTATCACAAGCATTATGTTATCAGAATGAAAAAGACCTACTACCACTAACCACCCTTCTAATGTGAGCAAAATGTTTAAAACATGTCCGTTATTCCTCATTAGAACTAAAAGAAATGTCCGCGGTGACTTTGTGAAGCAAATACGTCCAATTATATGAACTCCAATTATCTGAAATAGAAACGTAAGCGCGTAGGTACAGACTGTGGTTTGTCTGGTCGGTCTAGTTTAGACTTGGTTTAGAACAGGCAGAAGGGCAATACCGCGTAAGTGTAGATGTTTGGTTTCTGCGGAACGACAAATGAATTCACAGTTCTGTCTTTTTGGGAGCATAACATAAAATTGTTTGTTATGCTCCCCTCCATGCTATTTCTTATTTTCGATTTTGGTCTAATGATGTGTAAAGGCAGATTTTTATCCAAAAATAACACAGATTTATCAAACATTTCATCGATATTTAAGACAATATGTGAATCTTTACAGCTGAACCATTAAGCTGACTACTCATTTCCATAAAACGCAAAATACTGTCAAAACCCTTAATGATGAACTTGGGAACCGTTATTTTTTTAAAGTAAATTGAGGTCTATGAGACTGTAATGGGTTCGTTCGACTTAAGGCAATCCTCATATCGTGGTACTTTTTCATAGAAAATTAATACAGTTAAATAACAGTTTTTGTTTATAAAAGGCTAACAAGATGACCTTACTCCACCTGCCTGTCGCATTCACCCTGAAGGCCTGCTTAAATGCCGTTTCACGCCCCGCCTGAAGAGCCCGGGTTCATAGGAGGGAAGGAAAACATGAGCTGGAAGAGCATTCCATGCCTTAATGGCACGGGGCAGAAATGTGGAGCTAAACCTCTAAAATTTAAACTATCAGGGTTACACACATTAGAAAACTGAAAATGTTCGGGATATTTACCATGTTGTTTTGTTTTAATGAGGTCCCGCTATTTCGGCACTGTTGCAAGCGCCATGATCACGGGTAAACAGTTCACCCGTGTTCATGGCGGGATCAGTTTTCAAAAAACAATTTAGTCGATGATTTCTTAAAAATCGTACTTAGGCGGTTTTAACACTCAACGGTGATATCGATGGCCCCACCGAATAAACGTGTAATAGCCATTGCATAAAAAAATTTTTTTTTGGTATTTCGTTACATTAGCCTCTCCTCTACCTCCCCAATTTTTTTTAGAATTTTTTGATCGTAAACTAGCCTGTAATTGCATTAAAAACCTTTTTTCCACGGAAATAATATTTTTTTTTTTCACAAGAATATTATTATAAGTGACTATAACATGCTTCATACTTTCTCTGTTTCACAAGAATAAACGTGTATAAACAGCAAAACGTTTGATATTGTTAGTTCTTTGTTGTTAAGTATAGGCAATATGCGTTTGCACGTTTATTCGTGTATATTTTTTTGGTGCTTTTTTGAGTAATGTGTCTTGCACGAGAAGTAACTTAGCAAATAATTTTGCATTGTTTCTTACCATAATAGATACCATATTTCATTATTCTTAATAAAATAAAAAGTAGAGTAAAAGTGCCTTAACCAAATATAAACGACAATCAATTTTTGCAATCGGGTCTCGCAGGGTAATAATAGATAAGTTTTATAATTTATTGCTATAAATCAAGCACCAGCCGTGTGGTGACGGCGTAAGAATACAAAGTGTTGAAGTGGAAGCTATGTATGAGGACATTAGTAGGGGCCATACATAGCTCCAAAACACATTTCACTGTTGTAATGGGAGACTTCAATGCAAAGCTGGGCCGTAGAAGCGATGGTGAGCTGAAAGTGGGACGATTTGGATATGAACATCGGAATCTCAGGGGACAGATGCTAGCTGACTTTATGGAGAAAGAAGGACTTTTTATGAAGAATTCATTCTTCCGAAAGTCGCCGCACAGAAAATGGACCTGGTTGGGTCCGAACGGCTGAACTAAAAATGAGATAGACTACATCATGACCATTAGGAGACGTCATTTCAACGACGTCTCTGTGATCAACAGGATTAAAACCAGAAGTGATCACCGTATAGAGGCACATTGAATATCAACGTCAAACTGGAAAGAACGCGTCTGGTGAAGTCTACGCTCCGACCATCGAAGGCACATATCCAAAACCCCGAGAACTTTCAGCTTGAACTGTCAAATCGCTTTCAATGGCTGGACGGCTGTTCATCAGTGGAAGATATAAATAGCAGGCTGTACTGTGTGTGAAATGGTACGGTCCAAGTTTTTCAAAAGCCACCGTAAAAAAAAACCTCAAAAACTATCCGACCATACCCGACACCTCATCCTCATCAGGCTAGTCGACGTTTTTTGACGCTGAAAACTTCGGATGAAGCTGAGTCATATAGGCAACTGAATAGAATGATTAGGAAATCTCTGCGACATGATTTAATACGCAGCGTGTTAAGGAGACAATTAAGCGGAACCAAGGCTCCAAAGTGTTCGCAAGAGACGCGTCTATTGGGCAAAGCCAACTGACAAAGCTGAAGACTGAAAATGGACGCGTGACGTCAAACAAGTCAGAGGTGCTACGGGAGATAGAGAGGTTCTATGGGCAGTTATATACCTCGGTCTGTGCTGAGCCAGCTATTGTGGCGACAGACCCCAGAGCCAAGCTAACCCGACACTATCTACTACCGAAGACATCCCGGACATCAGCCTGTACGAGATAAGAATGGCTCTCAAACAACTTAAGAAAAACAAGACACCGGGTGAGGATGGAATCACTACAGAGCTCCTGAAAGCGGGTGGAACACCGGTACTAAAAGTCCCTCAGAAGCTCTTTTATTTCTCCCCGCTCGACGGCAAAACGCCAGAAGCATGGAACAGGGGTGTTGTGGTCTTATTCTTCAAAAAAGGTGACAAAACCTTACTGAAGAACTACCGGCCCATAACACTGCTAAGCCATGTCTACAAGCTGTTCTCTAGAGTCATCACGAATCGTCTCGAACGCAGGCTTGATGACTTCCAGCCTTCCGAACAAGCCGGTTTCCGAAAAGGCTTTAGTACCATAGATCACTTACATACGCTGCGGCAGATTATACAGAAGACGGAGGAGTATAATCGGCCACTATGCTTAGCGTTCGTGGACTATGAAAAAGCCTTCGATTCCGTCAAAATTTGGGCGGTTCTTAGATCCCCACAGCGATGCCATGTAGATTATCGGTACATTGAAGTGTTGAAGTGTTTGTATAACAGCGCCACCATGTCAGTCCGAGTACAGGAAAATTGCACGAAGGAAATCCCCTTACAAAGAGGAGTACGACAGGTAGTTGTCATATCTCCGAAACTGTTAAATGCTGCTCCTTCAAGCTGCTGGAATGGCAAGGACTTGGTATCAATATTATTGGCAAGGCGAAATACATCACTCACCTTCGATTTGCTGATGACATCGTAGTCATGGCCGAGTCGCTAGAAGATCTAGGACAAATGCTCGATGACCTCGATAAAGTTTCCCAACAAGTGGGTCTTAGAATGAACATGGATAAAACAAAAAATATGTTTAATGTTGCACCCACCGTACAAACTGTTGGGAACTTTACTCTTGAAATTGTGGACGAATATATCTACCTCGGACAGGCAATCCGTTTAGGAAAATCAACTTTAGAGAGAGAGGTCAGTAGGCCGATGCAAATCGGCTGGGTAGCGTTCGGGAAACTGCACAACGTGTTCTCGTCCAAAATACCTCAGTGTCTCAAGACCAAGGTGTACAACCAATGTGTGTTACCTGTGATGACTTACGGCGCTGAGACGTGGTGCTTCACAAAAGATCTTTTTAGAAGGCTCAATGTCGCGCAGAGAGCTATGGAGAGGGCTATGCTCGGCATTTCTCTACGTGATCGAATCAGAAATGAGGAGATCCGTAGAAGAACCAAACTTGCTGACATAACCCACCAGATTAGCAAACTGAAGTGGCAATGGGCCGGCCACATAGCACGAGGATTGGACGGTCGTTTGGGCCGAAAGATCCTGGAGTGAAGGCCACGTACTGGAAAGCGCAGTGTGGGACGACCACCTACCAGATGGACCGACGACCTGGTGAAAATCGCTGGGTTTTGTTGGAAAGCTTCGGAAGAGGCCTATACTCAGCAGTGGGCAGCAATGGGCTGAGATGACGACAATTTCATTAAAGATTATGTTGGAATTTATTTAGTTCTCAAAATGCTTATAAGATAAGCTGTTTGTTTTTTTTTTTGTTGATTTTTGCTCAATTTCTATAGTAATGAGAAATATCTCTATGAATGTCAAAGGCTGATTATTGTTTCATTGTTATTATTATGATAATAAATAAAAATAATATATAAAAACAGAAGTTTTGTTTATTTTCCCTTTAAAGATTATGCAACATTTTAATATTACATAGCGTGAATTCATAATGTTAATATGCATAACACATTGTAAAGCTAACTTAATGACACGAATATAAATGCAATTTTTATTACCATCCATAGATCACCAAATATTTCTGTAATACAAACGTGCAAACAATTGCAGCCGCCATCAAAAGACGCGAGATTTCCCAAGAATAATAGTGTATCATTGCGTTATGTTCATCAACATCGTTTAAATTCACACGAATAAACGTGTAATGATCTATAACAGTCAACTGACTACTCTAATTTCACTCGAGTAATTGTATAATATGGTTTTTCTTGATTATTGACTAAATTAACGACTATTCCTTAAAATAAATTATATCAGCTAAAAGATTATTTTTTTATCTTTAATTTCATTATACATTGTTGTAACCTACCTATGATAATACCCGAGATAGTAAGGATTAAACGTTTTTATACTCTCCTGTAAAATTGACGTTTTTCACATGCACGTTTATTCGGCGGAGCCATCGATATATTAACGTCTCGTTAGAGCACGTGTAGCACTGTATGTGGCAATTAATGAGGATTTAGTACCTGGATCTATAGCCGATGTTATCAAGCATAGCAGTTAGGATTGCGAGACCATAGTGTGTGAAGATCAATGTAAGTTCGGATGTTACAAACCCGTAGAGGTTGGCAGTTGGCACAATTACAATGTACGTGGGAGATATTTATATGTTTTAGTTTCTCTGTGTATGGTTATTACTGTTGTTTCTAACAACTGACAACCTAGTCTTTAAACTGTCATAGCACCTTTTCGAGTATATTGTCATCGGACATGACTACAGAAAGATCAGGCTGAGGACCAACAGCGTAACACGTTTAGTTTCTGAACTGACATTATTGGTAAAGTAGGTACGATATAAAGCCACATTTTACCTGACTTCAAATGAATTCGGAACTTAAGTTGGCGGTGCTCAATCAGTAATCTAATGAGTCAATTAATAACAGCCAAATCAAGTAACAATTCTGTTTTACACAAAAATTTCAATAATTTGATGAACTGGTACATGATTTGGCCGCCGTATTGGCAAAAAAATACTATTTTACCTTAATCCTAAAACTTTTATTCATGTATCGGCTTGTAGCCAGTAGTTTTGCTTGTAAACTTAGCATTGACGTTCAAGATACGTCTATGACTGAATTACTGAGTGACATCTGACAAGCCATTTGGCCGTAAGGAGCGAAGAATGCCCGCTATGAGCTCAGATGCGATAGCCCGGTATCCTAAGTTGTTTGGGATAGTGTTGTGAATATCGATATAGGTGACGATAATTTTCGAGAGCGAATTATGTCTGTTAAAATGATATTCTAGAATAACAATATAAAAAAATGCTCAATAAATTAATAAAATCCTTCGATTAATCTTCTTTTTCTTCTAACTGACTTACGATTATGGCTTGGAGTAGCCTTGTCAACATCACCGGACTTGCGGGAGAGTGGATGGCTCTTACCCTAAGTTTAAACTGCTAATAAAAAGAACACGCAATGCCCTTCTAAAAATTAAATACATACGCGGTTTTAAATACTAAAAGCTTCAGGAATACTAAACATGGCTTTGTCTAAGATAAGTAATGTTTATAAGATTTGTGCACTGTTTTGTTTAGTTTTGTGTCTAATAGCTATTATTAAGATTTTCTTTTTGTACTTTACACATAATTAGTTGCTAATTAGGTTTAGTTACTGCTTTAGACGCATTGTGATATTTGTTTGCATAGGTTATGGTGTTATTTATATGTAGTAACGAGTAAGAACTTAAAACAGATTTATGTTAGACTAGCTTTCCGCCCGCGACTTCGTCCGCGTAGTGAGGTTTAACGGGTAAAACATTACTTCTTTATAGCCCAGTCGGTAAAAAAGTAGCCTATGTCCTTTCTTAGGCTCTGGACTATATTTGTAACAAATTTCATTTAAGTCGGTTCAGTACTCTATGCGTGAAAGCGTAACAGACAAACAGACAGACAGAGTAACTTTCGCATTTATAATATTAGTAAGGAATTAAGGATAGTAAGGACTAGTAAGGATTTATAGCTCTCAAGACTAGTTACTAAAGGATATCGACATTTAATCGATATAGTCACAAGCCTAGCCTCTCTAAGTGGGCTCGCAAACATATCGGGATGACATTAGGCCTTACGCGGCGCAGGCCTAATAGCCCTAACAGCCCTAATGGCACCGGTTCGGAGCCCTATCGGCCTTGGATCAGCAATTAGACCAACAACAACAAGCTATGGGATGGGAGAATGAATTTAAGGTACATATAAAAGGATTGAATCCCATACGAACGATGAAAGAACGTGAAATGTTTTTTTTTCGTTTTGATCACGATATTAGTAAGGTAAACGCTAGAATATTTGAAGTTCCTTCTACAAATATATATTTATATACATTTTCACCTAAATATATTTACGAAACTGAATAAAAGTTCTGTTTTTTGTATTTCTATTTTTGTAACTGGGTAAGAATGTGCTATAGAATTTTTTTTCTTTATTTCTTTGAAAAAGCAATCACCTGATTTTTGTTTTTAAGTGGTCTTCAATGAGTAAATACATGCTAGCTAATATATAAGTACAAATATAAAATACACTAAAACAAATAAATATCACGAATATCAAGACTTTTCTCGTGTCGTATTAGAAATGTGTGTTATTTTACAATTGGATGTTAAGTTATAAAGTAAGAGCCAATAGGCTAGAAATGCAGTCTTTTATCACTTAGGTCATATAAAATTAAACCAAAAAATCTACATACACTACAATTGCTGATTTTTATATAGCAAACATTTTATGTGTTTATAAGAGGCTCCTATGTTACAATGTTTTTGCTTGGTCAAAAGTCAGGGTTACCAGTCACAACTATCTATCCGGTGGTTGGTGAACGGTATACGGGTAAGCGACCCCGGCTCCTCGAGGTACTATCGACTCAGTCCAAATCATCCGAGGCGATAGTATCCTTCCTCCCCTTTTCCTTCCCCCGTCATATATCCTTGCTACTCGTGGGAACGCAATGACCTTGTTAAAACAATGCACAAGGCAGAATGGCGGCGACGTGGTTCACAACCCGTCACGTCACGTTTCCCACAGAGGTGAAAAGTGGATCGCTGGAAGTGATCTCTGCTTTCCCCTGAGGGAAAAAGGCGTCATTTTATGTATGTATGTATGCTTGGTATAAAATAACGACTAAGGGCGATAAGGCCTTATAGTTTAGGGTAGGCCCGTGCCCCAGCAGTGGGGACGTTAATAGGCTGATGATGATGATGATGATAAAATAACGGCGACTTTAAGGTGGTTTGTAGACGGTTGAATATTTTCTATACTAATATTATAAAGCTGAAGAGTTTGTTTGTTTGTTTGCTTGTTTGTTTGAACGCGCTCATCTCAGGAACTACTGGTTCGAATTGAAAAAATATTTTTGTGTTGTATAGATCATTTATCGAGGATGGCTTTAGGCTAAATAACATCACGCTGCGACCAATAAGACCAAAGATACAATGGAAAATGTGTTAAAAACGTTTTTACACATTTTCCATCGAAGTCGCTGACACAGCTAGTAATTTATATTCGTGCAATACCGCCAATGTCTCTTAACCGAGTTACACTTTCTAAAATAAAAGATTCTACTACTTTGGGCTACTATTACTCTTACTAGCATTAATCTCCCACAAAAACAAAACAGGTTTCAGGTGTGCTGATAATTAGCCTCCATCGCGAACTGGTCCTTATGGTCATCATTAGTGAGGGAGTATGCGGCGCGAGGTATTTGCCTTCTATGGCCTGGTATCTACCGTGGGCAGTGGGGGGTTACATTAGGTGGTTATCACAGTGCACCACGTTTGGTGCATTGCAGAGCAGTTTAGGGTTCCGTATCCTAAGGTCAAAATGGGACTTTATTAGTAAGACTACGCTGTTCGTCTAGTATAATATACCTAGATAGATTTCACAAATAAATAAATAAATAAAGAGTTGAGTTCACCCGTGATTATGGCGCTTGCAAAAGTGCCGAAATATCTATCGGGAACTCATTAAAACAAAACAACATGGTAAATATCCCGGACATTTTCAGTTTTCTAAATAAATACGTGGTCGTATGATTTTTAGCTTTCGCATTCCATTACACTAAATATTAGCAGTAAGTAGCTAAGTATTTGCTACTCCTAATATCGCGTGTAGACCCATGAAGACAAATATTTAAAGAGTTTGGTCGTTCTTTGCCATGCGAGAGGTCGCTAGTTCAAACTCCGCTACGTTCCACTGTGTTTTCAAATTTGAAATTCGTTTGTATGATTATTAGGTGAAGGAAAACATCGTGATGAAACCTGCACACCTACGAAGAAATCCTAAGGTAGTGTAGTCCACCAACCCGCACTTGGCCAGCGTAATCGACTAAGGCCTCAGCGCCCCAGTTTAGGGTAGGCACGTGCCCTAGCAGTGGGGACGGATATCGGCAGATGATGATCACACAACAACATTGTTCTGATTCCGGAGTATGTTTTATTATACAGAATCATCAACAACAGCCTATAACATCAACTGTTAAGACTTGCATTCTATGTTTAAGTCTGTGTGTTAACCGCCTTAGGTTTAAGTAGCGGAACAATTTGTGGTCGTGTGATAGAATGTGGTCTGATGGTTGTAGAGAAATCTGCATGGAGATTAGTCAAGTGCGCGGGGTATTAGTAAAGGGGTTATGCACTAACTAAGACGTGCTGTATGATATTTTATTTCTTTCTCGTAGTCTTTTTTTTAAAAAGACTTAAAGGATGAACGTACTCCATCTGATGGTAAGTGGCTGTGAGATGCACATAATATAAGGTGGACAGGCACAATTGAACCTATTGAACTTGCAACTTGAGCAACCTTACCCTGAAGGCATGTTTAAATACCGTTTGACGCTCGGCCTGAAGATCCCGGGATTATAGGAGGGAGGGAAAACATGATCTTGAGCTGGAAGGGCGTTAGGGGTGAGAGCCATCCGCTCCCCCGCAAGCCCGGTGATGATGATGAGGCTACTCCAAGCCATCATCGTTAGTCACTTAGGAAAAAAAAGCTGGAAGGGCGTTTCATAACTTAATGGCACAGGGCAGAAAAGAGAAACAAAATGTTAGAATGGCGGGGTTAGTCCCCTCTTTACTGTGTTCTGTAACGACTAGAAGAAAATTCTTTTTTCTTAAAAATGTCACTTGGAACCTAAATGGAGGAGTAGTCTTAAATAGAAAAAAATGGGACAGTTACAATTAACACAAATATTGGGCAGATTGACTATTTTTAGATAAGAGTCGCAGTGGACCCACTTTTAGAGGGGGTAAATGGGAATACTAGTGGGTAAGTCAGGGGATACCAGTCACAACTATCTGTCCGGTGGTTGGTGAACGGTATACGGGTAAGCGACCCCGGCTCCTCGAGCTACTATCGACTCAGTCCAAATCATCCGAGGCGATAGTATCCTTCCTCCCCTTTTCCTTCCCCCGTCATATATCCTTGCTACTCGTGGGAACGCAATGACCTTGTTAAAACAATGCACAAGGCAGAATGGCGGCGACGTGGTCCACAACCCGTCACGTCACGTTTCCCACAGAGGTGAAAAGTGGATCGCTGGAAGTGATCTCTGCCTACCCCTCTGGGAAAAAGGCGTGATTTTATGTATGTATGTATGTAAATGGGAATAACATCCGAGTTATTCCCATTTAGGGGTGGATGGCGCCTCTTTTAAATATATCTCGCTTATACTATTCACAGCGATCAGTATCTACTGTTGTCAAATTCGTCTACAAGTATATTAATGATTTACTGTAAAGATAAGGTTGTAGTAGTAACGCTAAAATGATTGACGACTTCGCAAAACTAATGAGGTCCCAATGAAAACGATTGGTACAATTTCATCAACTCGAAGGTCGACGACAAATCAGCGATTGGTCAGTCCACGTCACAAATCATACTATTGGTCAATTTGACAACAATGCTGGCCAATGGGCGTGCCTGCACCGTGCACTGATTGCAGATCGATTTATAAATCGATTTTGTAATAATTCAGTTGGGACTTATATTTTAATTTGAGTTGCATTACCAAATATGGCGGCCTGTTAGTAGCTTAGTTGCATCGTATTAGAGTAGGCCTGCTTTGTCAGTTTGTCACAAGACGTTTGTTTACAATATCTGACTGGCTCGGTGGAACAGTGGTTAGTGACTCAGGTTCATAACCTACGGTTCCAAGAGTCGTGGGTTCGATTCCCACTCGGGACAAATATTTGTGTGACGAACATCGGTGTTTGTTCCGTGTCTGGGTGAATTATTAAGTTTATTTGTGTATCCACTGGTGATCCTGATTTCTGTAACACAAGTGCTTAAGCTACTTACCACGGGATCAGATCAATGTATGTGATGTTGTGATATATTTAAAAAAAAAATGTCGTTTCACGATTCCATGCCTCAAATGTGAGTTAGTAGTGGTTTGATAAGTAACGTAGTAAGTAAGAATTACCAAAAACAATTCAATGAGGGTTTTCGCGTATAAGAACTTCACTAGATGGCAATACGTAGGCGTGAAGTCCAACTGCAGCATGATTGGTTACTTTTGACGTGACATTGACAGACATGTCAATATTCACCAATCACGAAGCAGTTAGACCTAATATCTACGTCTTGCCATCTAGTGGATATCTTATACGCGAACACCCTCATTAGAATCTTCGTTAGATAACACCATAACATCATTTTCATTCATACACGTAGTTTCTCTCACACAGAAAATCCCCTTATCTCTCATAGCCTTAAGCCATTGCTTATATCCATAAGCTATTAAGCAATTTGCGTCAAGCAAATCTGGGTTGAACTAGTAACTTAAAGATGGATGGGTGTCTTCAAAGCAAGTTCAAGTCAGCACTTCGGTTTAAAGCTGTTATTAAGTGTTTGCCAAAGGCATAACCGTTTAACTGGCCTTATGGCTTGTTGGCTAGTGCCCCGTTTTTAGGGTTCCGTAGCCAAAATGGCAAAAACGGAACCCTTATAGTTTCGTCATGTCCGTCTGTCCGTCTGTCCGTCTGTCCGTCTGTCCGTCTGTCCGTCTGTCACAGCCGATTTACTCGGAAACTATAAGTACTACAGTGATGAAATTTGATGGGAATATGTGTTGTATAAACCGCTACAAAAATATGACACTAAATAGTAAAAAAAAGAATTGGGGGTGGGGCCCCCCATACATGTAACTGAGGGATGAAATTTTTTTTTTTCGATGTACATACCCGTGTGGGGTATCAATGGAAAGGTCTTTTAAAATGATATAAAGTTTTCTAAAAAACATTTTTCTTAAAGTGAACGGTTTTTGAGATATCAGCTCTCAAAGTCGTAAAAAGTATGTCCCCCCCCTCTATTTTTATAACTACGGGGTATAAAATTCTAAAAAAAATAGAGGTGATGCATGCTAATTAACTCTTTCAACGATTTTTGGTTTGATCAAAGTATCTCTTATAGTTTTTGAGATAGGTTGATTTTTATTATATTTGCTGCTACGGAACCCTTTGTGCGCGAGCCCGACTCGCACTTGGCCGGTTTTTTTTATTTCACCCTTTAGAGCAACAGATATCGCTTTCTTATATTTATGACAATATATATTTGACCCTAGACGCTATAAGTGACAGTCAAGTGACAAACGTCCAGCCCGCCAAGAATGATACGCTTTAGAGATAAGTAATGTTTCAAACTTATTCACGTAGCGTTCGATATTTGAATCCTGCATCGCGGTATCAATATTTTTCCCGAGTGCCTTATATACCCCCGGGCTAAGCCACTCACATTAGGCTCACTGCCTCTGAACTATTGACGAGACCTCAATAAATTTGAATTTGGAACCATTCATCGTTTTCATGTCACCTCGCTGGTTTCAAAAAGACACTTTCAGTACTGAAGGTCATGTATCAGCATGCAGTGTGAGGTCACGCGCTGATGACCTATCGGTGTCCTGTAGCGATTGTGCGGGTCTGAGGTTTGTGCACCACTGATAGATATACCGACAAACGACAAATAGCCTAGCCTTAAAATGCATAAAAAGCGTTTACGGCCTAGTGGTTAAGGTCGTCGTTGCATGCCATGCGAGAAGTCGCCAGAGCCATCCGCTCCCCGCAAGCCCGGTGATGATGACAAGGCTCCTCCAAGCCATCATCGTTAGTCAGTTAGAAAAAATCAAACCCCGCCACGTACCACTGTGTTTTTCAAATATGAATTTCATATGTACGATTATTCGACACTTTAACGGTGAAGGAAAACATCGTGAGGAAACCTGCACACCTACGAAGAAATTCTTAGGTTGTATAGTCAACCAACCCGCACTTGGCCAGCGTGGTTGACTAAGGCCTTATCGCCCTAGTTTAGGGTAGGCCCGTGCCCCAGCAGTGGGGACGTATATGGGCTGATGATGATGATGATGATAAAAAATTGTGTTTGTCTGAGGTGAATAATATGTATTTCAAGTCATATGGCCGTGTGTGGAGATGACCCAATTACTATGATTTAAGACGGATTTGTATAATCAATATTTTATATTAACTGCTCTGCTTCACCTGGGCATCGAACCTCGGCCTTTCCGATGAAACACACCCTACCCAAAGACCTTGCATTCACCTCGCGGCACGCGATTGGTCGCCTCTCCCTCGGCCAATAGAAATAGACCTGAGCTTGAAAATTATATTCAATTAATAAATATGCACTTGCATTGTAACCTTTACTGGTCCGCACTTGGCCAGCGTGGTTGACTAAGGCTTCGTCCTAGTTTACGTTGAACTGCCTCGTTGGTCTATTGGTAGCAAGCGCTGCGTAAGGACAGAGAGGTTCCCGGTTCGAGACCGGGGTCGGGCAAAATTTGTGTGAGTTTTTCTGTAATGAAATTACTCAGCCCGGAGTTAGGAAGTTGGCGGTTGAACGCCCGTGCCTCGGAAAGCACGTTAAGCCGATGGTCCTGCGCCCGATCTCTCATCGGTCATGTCGGATTGCCGTCTCACTGAATTATGAGAGTAAGGGAATAGAGAGTGCACTTGTGTTTGCGCGCACACTTGTGCACTATAATATGTCCTGCGCACTTGGCTAATCTCAATTGAGATCGGCCGCCATGGCTGAAATCGGTCGGATGCCTTACCTAGTTTAGGGTCCTAGTTACGGAACAAACACCGATGTTCAACACAAAAATATTTGTCTCGGATGGGAATCCAACCTACGACTCTTGGAACCGCAAGCCAGGGTCACTAAAACTGTTCCACCGAGCCAGTCATTTATAAAACTAAATAAAATTTAAGTGTCTGCTTGTATTGTAAAAATAATGTCAACTTTTTACTAAACGGGTATGAATTTATATCAGGTACCAATAATAAAAAGACAATTTAATTTTTTTATTTGTCTTCCTGTCTGTTTATTCCCTCTAATCTCTGAAACGGCTGAACCAACTTCAACGGGACTTTCACTTATAAATAGCGAATTTAACAAGGTTCAATATAGGCTATTTCAATAAATCCTCATTGCTACCAAAACCATTTCCATGCGGACGAAGTCGCGGGCGTAAACCTGTACTTAAATATGTTTACATTGACTGCCATTTGCGAAATCCATCATAATATCCCTAGCTACTTCAGACACCTCATCGATCTAACTCAGCACAGTTTATCTTTTCAATCAAACGGCTAACTTCAAAAGCGTCGCAAGCGCTGGTAAATTTATCGCATGCCCGGATTAGGGTTGACAATAAGTAATATTTTTTTTTCATCCCGTGGTAAGTAGCTTACGCACTTGTGTTACGGATATCAGGAACAACAGGATATACAAATGTACATTAAAATATACTTCATACTACACCCAGACACGGAACAAACACCGATCACAAATATTTGTACCGGGGGGGAATCGAACCCATGACTCTCGGAACCGTTGGTAGCGAACCTGGGTCACTAACCACTGTTCCACCGAGCCAGTCTAAAGCATTGTACTTCATTTTGGATCAGTGTTCAACTGTTGAAGTGATACATAAAGAAGTACGCAAAAATACTATAATTGTAGTTTCAACACTACAAACTAAAAAAAAGCCTTATTTTTAATATAAAGTATGACTTTAGTCCCTCCCTCCCCTTTCCACTCCCGAACGACACGTGCTGGGGAGCGCTGCCATCCACATACAATGCAGGCGCTGGTGGCTCGGACCAAGCGGTTTAGTTCCTCTTTTCTGCCCCGTGCCATTAAGACATGAAATACCCTTACAGCTGGTGTTTTCTCTCCCTTCATTAATTTGGTCTTCAGGGTGCAGGCCTTCAGAGTGAATGCGACAGACTCAGGTCTATTGTGACTGTCGACTTCATATGTGGACCGTACCATCAGGTAGAGTGAAGTTATCCTCAAAGTCTTTTTTTATAAAAGGAAAAAATATGTATTTATTCGGATAAAAAGTGTAACTATCTAGGCCTGAGTTTTCTCGGTAGACTTCAAGGATAATAAAAGCCATATTTGTAACTAGCTTTCCGCCCGCGACTTCGTCCGCGTAGAGACGTTTAACGGGTAAAACATTATTTCTTTATACCGCAGTCGGTTAAAAAGTAGCCTATGTCCTTTCAAGCTCTGGACTATATTTGTACCAAATTTCATTTAAATCGGTTCAGTACTCTGCGTGAAAGCGTAACGGACAGACAGACAGTTACATTCGGATTTATAATATTAGTAAGGATATGATGGCAACCCTTACCTGATACCACTTAGCCTGCCTATCAGGTGCCGGCTTAGTTTTCTAGACTGCATTTCGGAAATTACTCGTATCTCTTGATAGAGGATAAGCTAATACCATAGATTAGTGTAGTGAGTCTGCGAGGTACATACGTATTTCTTACCCTAGGATATAATAAGGGCTTTAAGGTGGTTGTTTAACCTTTTTGGTGTAGTTTAATAAGGTTAATGGACACATTTTTGGAACGTTTTGTATTTAGAATATTGAATGTCAAATTTAGCTGTCTATTTTGAATTAGTTTGCATTCTTTTGGTAAGAGATGGCGTTGTGTGTTACTCTGATCAACATTTTTCTCGGATTAATGACGTTCCCTGTATGTTCTCAATACTTTTTCTTGGATCGGACACGTCTTTGTTATTGTGGTTAGACTTCCTGCCAATAACCTAGGAACTAGCACACGTATTATACTGTACAGCTGTATACAGAAGGCCTACCATGAGTTGGCTATCGTAAACTTACGTACGTTAAAAACCTATCGAGTTGTTTTTTTCATATGGCCGATTGTAGTTCTTCGCGTAACCACCAGCGGCGCTGTACAAGTTTTTCATAGACATATTTACGTAGGCGATATCGAGCGCGTAAGTTTTAAACTCATGGTAGCCCCACTGGCGTCGTTATTTTAAAATAATCTCACAAGATGACCTCACTCCACCTGATGGTAAGTCTGAAACTATAATCGTACTTTCCTACTAATATTGTGAATGCAAAAGTTTGTAGGTATGTTATAGGCAATGTGTATAATCCGGTATTGTATAGAATACCTAGGTATTCTATACAATGCCTAAAACGTTCAGGCAATGTGTATAATACGATTAATTTCACACATTGCCTAGGTATTGTATAAAATGCCCGAAGTGCATCAGGTAATGTGTATAATGAACGACCACGGGTAGGACCTTAAACATTTTTATTTATTTATTATTCAGACAGAGTTAATCAACCTTAACCTCGGTATATTTTGAATAATATGTTATTGCTTTGCGTAGAGGGGTTAGGTAGCATTAGTTTTGAGTCCGTCCATTAACCCATAAATGGTCCATCCGTCCATCTGTCACCAGGCTTTAACTCAAGAACAGTGATATCTATATTGTGTAGTTGCAATTTTTTGATTTTTGATTTCATACACTAGCTGTGCCCGTAACTTCGTTCGCGTGAACTACAGATATTACATATAAAAGGTTTTTCCCAATTACTCCTATTACCGTGAGAATTTTTCAATATCGCGTTGCAAGTAAGCCTTTCGTTTATTAAGGTTCTTGCATGTCAAATTTCAATCATCTTTGTTTCGCGGTTTAGATTTTTTCATACAAAAGTTTTTTCCTGCTAACTCCCATTCTCAAAAATATTTTTTCAATATCCTGTTCCAACTAAGCTTTAAGTTTACTGTGGTACCTGCATGCCAAATTTAAAGCATCTAACTTAATTGGTTTAGATTTTTCATACAAAAAGATTTTCCCGCTAATTCGCGTTCCCGCAAGAATTTCGGAAATTAATTTCTTAGTGCACCTCTACGGTACCTTAGCTACGTTATTTCCAATTTTCAAGTGCGTCGATATATCAGTCAGTTAGTCAGTTTCTCCTTTTATATATTTAGATGTTACCGGACATACCCGATTTCAGGACAATCTCGTGGATAAACTATGTAGTACTTGCGAGCTCAGGACTTCCTGGCACCCTAGACTGAGTTAAAAAACCGGTCAAGTGCGAGTCGGGCTCGCGCACAAAGGGTTCCGTAGCAGCAAATATAATAAAAATCAACCTATCTCAAAAACTATAAGAGATACTTTGATCAAACCAAAAATCGTTGAAAGAGTTAATTAGCATGCATCACCTCTATTTTTTTTAGAATTTTATACCCCGTAGTTATAAAAATAGAGGGGGGGGGGACATACTTTTTACGACTTTGAGAGCTGATATCTCAAAAACCGTTCACTTTAAGAAAAATGTTTTTTAGAAAACTTTATATCATTTTAAAAGACCTTTCCATTGATACCCCACACGGGTATGTACATCGAAAAAAAAAAATTTCATCCCTCAGTTACATGTATGGGGGCCCCACCCCAATTCTTTTTACTATTTAGTGTCATATTTTTGTAGCGGTTCATACAACACATATTCCCATCAAATTTCATCACTGTAGTACTTATAGTTTCCGAGTAAATCGGCTGTGACAGACGGACAGACGGACAGACGGACAGACGGACATGACGAAACTATAAGGGTTCCGTTTTTGCCATTTTGGCTACGGAACCCTAAAAAAGAGTCCTATTTTTGACGGAAAAACTAGTTTAGCTTAGGCCAAACTAGTTTGTCCTAGAGGACTCCTATGTGACTAACGTGTGTAACACGTGTGTTACATGTATAAGTAATGACGTAAATGTATTTTTGAATTGTTTAATTTTCGTATTAGCAAAATTTTATTTGTAATTTTTTTTATTTTCCAACACCTGTAATTAATATTTATTATTTTTATGTTGACATTATTTATTTAATATTTTTGTGACCAAATATTAGATGTTTAGATCGATTGTGCCAAACATGCTGTACACACTTAAAAGTGGAGTTACAGCCTAAATACAGTATATTAGCATGTTGTTTCATAATGTACCTACTGTAACTTAGTAATAAACGCTCAATACGCAAAAAACACGGTATACCAACCAATAAAATGCAATATGTTTAATCAGCGCTTTCTGCTTGTGACAGTTAAAATTAGGATAAGCTCTCAAAAGATCAGTAGGTACCTATATAACTAACCAAATTACGGAGAAGACAAATCGATTTAATACATTACCTAAGCTTCAACCGGCATTCTATACAATGCCTAGGTATTCTATACATTTCCTAGGTAAAGTGTGAAATACTTCAAACATTGAGTATAATTTCATACATTGCCTAAGCAACCTCGGCATTCTATACATTTCCTAGGCATTGTATAGAATGCCTGCATTATACACATTGCCTATAACAGGTACACATTATTGAATGGGGAATGTATGTTTGTTTCTTTTCCACGCAAAAACTGGTGCATGGATTTTAACGAAATTATTGTAATTAGTTCCACTTATCTTAACTCGATTGTTGTGACTGACTCGGTGGAACAGTGGTTAATGGCCCTGGCTGACGGTTCTAAAAGTCTTGGATTCGATTCCCACCTGGTACCAATATTTGTGTAATACACATCGGTGTTCGTTCTGTGCCTGTGTGTGCTTTTATATATTTATGTTTAATTGTATATCCACTGTTGTTTCCGACATCCTTAACACTCAAGCTACTTGGATCCACCGATGCCACTGGATCAGATCGATGTATGTGATATATATAAAATATTTATTAATTTAACATTTTGAAGTTAACTAGCTGTGCCAGCGACTTCGTCCGCGTTTTCACCTGTTTTTTAGACATTTTCCATTGTTTCTTTGATCCTATTGGTAGCGTTATGTTAAGCCTAAAGCCATCCTCGATAAATGGTCTATCTAACACAAAAAGTATTTCCATTTCAATTCGAACCAGTAGTTCCTGAGATTAGCGCGTTCAAACAAACAAACTCTTCAGTTTTATAATATTAGTATAGATTTAATATTATGTTCTAGAATTTCCGACTACTTTGAAATCAATTAGAAGTTTTATGTGTTGCCACTGCTAATATTGGATAAATAGTACGAGAAGTGGTGTTCGTAATACCACTTAGAAGCTTGTCAGTAGGGTCTATAAACATTACCGCCGCGTTTGATAGCCGAACCCAGAGAGCTAGAAATAGTCTAGGTGTATTATGACCTAGGCCACTTTAACATAACTAAGCTTAGGTTTCTAGTTTGAGAATAATATCTGGATTGATAAGTAATCGTAGTTAGATTCTCCAAAACTTTAACTTAACATAACGATACTTTAAATCTCAAATGGCGTAACCACCAAAACACTACTTTTCAGGAGAGCAGAAAAACAAAAAAAAAATTTTTTTTTAATTCATAACTTTATCAATTTTAATACAATGAAAATGTTTTATACATCAAATTTCTTAGAATTTTGAGATAAAGGCTTCAGTAGGAACTCTTTGTATCTAAATCTTATATTTAAGAAACTAGAAGTCGGTTACGACTTGTGAAAATATTACAAAAAGGCGTTAACGCCCCATAAAAATCAAGATTTTTAAGAGGTAAAGGTCGTATCTCCAATAAAAAAATGTTTTTTGTGCTTTAAACTCATTTAATAATAAAAGAAAACGTAAAATATTCACTCTGTATTACGCTTTTACAAAGTTACGCCGTTTGACACTTTTTCATAGTGACTCAACGCGTAATTTTTAGAATTGGATGAAAAATTTTGGAATATGGGAAACTTCACTAAGATTTTTACGTATCTAAATCGATTAATTTTGTCATTTGAAACCCCCGCTGATGTGTATTCACCATACATTTATCTATGTATTCAGCCATTTGCGTACTTGTGCGCATAGATTACGTTCCTCGGTGTATTTATTATTTTTTGTGACCGTTACGTTGATTTTGGCGCGTTATTGGTCTTTGATCCTGATTTGTGTTTGGACATTGATTTAAAATGCCGAAACAAGGAAAAGCAATAAATAGCCAATGTCTCCGCAATCTTAATCCCCCCGCGCATCAATACTAACAATAATAATGACAATCATGTGTTCAGCGATGCTGGGTGTAAACGCCTTTCTTTTGTATTGCAATTTCGAAAAATAGCGTGTTTTACGAGTTACGCCAGAAAATTATGTCACTTACACCAATTTTTTTTCACGTCACAATAATTTCTAGGGGCGTAAACACCAAGTAAATTAGACTAAGCCTTTTACGACCTGTTTACCTTATGAAAAGTGTTCAAATCTATAAAAAACATTGGGTCGTAATAAACTTTTTTTTTGCGAATTTGAGGATTTTAAATATACAGATCGATAGAGAAAAAAAAACTGAATAAAACTGCATTAAAAAGTCATTTTGACCAAATTGGCGGTTACGCCATTTGAGATTTAAGGTAGCGATAAGATCACTACATAGTTTAAAGCAAAGTCGCTTCCCGTCTGTCTGTATGTACGTCTGCATAAATCTTTAAAACTACGCAACGGATTTTGATAGAGCTTTTTTCTAATAGATAAGATTCAAGAGGAAGATTTTCATGTATGTATTATAAAACCGACGTGAAGCAAGGGCGTAATTCAGGTGCGGTCATGAATGCGAATTTTTTTTTAAGTTTTAAATTTACATTGAGCTTTAGTAACATTAAAAACAACAAATAAAAATATGTGTGATGTCGCAACTGTGTTTTGTCGAATTAATGGTTTGTCGAAACAGTGTGTTGTCGAGTCGGAGCAGGGACATGTCTGACTAGTGATCTGTCGAACAAGTGATTTGTCGAAGTATTGTTCTGTCGAATTAGTGTACGTTCGAAGTCGAAATAGTGTTTGTCGAAATTCAGTATAAGAGTCGACATCACTACCAAAACTGACATCTCTTAAAGTATCGCAAAACCAGTACACCAATTACAATTAGAAAAATACCATAAACAACGAAAAGAGTTACAAACATTCTTCTGTTTGTTTGACTCTTACTTCCTAAGGAATAAAAACCACAATCGTACAAATAACGTTAGCAACTTTTGTGGATGTATGTACGTCATTTCAAGATCTCGCCGGTTGACTTGTCGATTGAAATAATCGGCACTCAGCGATAACTATTTGAAAGTAGGCTAATGAATGCTAACGTCTTAATCTCAAGTAATTAGAATCGAGAGTCATTTAGAAATTAAACTGTCGTTTTTACGATCTTTTATCCGGATATGGAAAGTGTAATAACAAAATTTTGAGGTACAGTAAGCTTCAAATCGGGTTATTCCGTATTCATCCTATGACATCTCATCCTATTTCTTCACTCACCCTAAAATAGTATGCCTAATCCATCTTATTATAGTTTTCTTACAACTTTCCACATCCCGAGGTGAATTTTCCCTAAAAAAGTATGGATAGCAAAATCAGAAGTAAGATATTTTTTTAGAAAATGAACCATTAATAGGTTTAGGAAATTAATACCTTTATTATAAACAAAAAGGAATCTACATGGTAAGACAAGAAAATAACATAATAAATTATTAAATAAAATAGCGGTTTCATTTGCGTCACCAAGTTGTATTTTTTAACTATTACAAGCGAAAGAGATAGAATAACTTATGTAAACTTTAAATTTCATTTTGGACTCAGTCCAAATCATCCGAGGCGATAGTATCCTTCCTCCCCTTTTTCTTCCCCCGTCCTATATCCTTGCTACTCGTGGGAACGCAATTTTCAATTTTCAACCTTGTTAAAACAATGCACAAGGCAGAATGGCGGCGACGTGGTCCACAACCCGTCACGTCACGTTTCCCACAGAGGTGAAAAGTGGATCGCTGGAAGTGATCTCTGCCTACCCCTCTGGGTAAAAGGCGTGATTTTATGTATGTATGTATGTAACTATAAATTTATAATCTGATCGTACACAATATTCTTATTTTTGGAAGTGTTATGAAGATCGAAACCACTAGTTTATTTATCCGGGATAATACCTAACCACAAGGCAGACAACTGCCAAGGCAATGACCACTAAACATCAATCTTTGCATCCCAGTAGTCTCTACACTTCGTGATTAAACGATTACAAATCTATGGTGGAAGCGGCCATTACCGACACATTAATTAGAAGTTATGTGTTATCGGATTATGGGCAAGTCACGTCATCATACCGACGTGATATTGAATTATTTAATTTATTCCAATTATCTACTTCTAACAAGTAACGGGTACTTGAAATGAAAGTCTTTTTGCTCTTAAGGCGATTTTGTGATCTGTCCCATTACTTACATTAGGTCGTAAGCGTCGATGGCCGAGTGGTTAAGATCGTTGCTTGCCATGCGAGAGGTCGCCAGTTCAAACCCCGCCAGGTACCAATGTGTTTTTCAAATTTGAAATTCATATGTACCATCATTCGACGCTTTAACGGTGAAGGAAAACATCGTGAGGAAACCAGCACACCTGAGAGATTTTTCAACGGTGTGTGAAGCCATGTCAGAGGCCTACGGGCGGTTTAAACTCTGACACCAGGTTGTTTATCAACCACACGATAAGAAGAAGACTTACATTAGGTGTGAACCGATATGGTTATGACAACCAATGATAATGAAATAAGTAAACTGGACTATTAAATAAATATATTACACAACATCACATACATTGATCTGATCCCGTGGTATGTAGCTTAAGCACTTTTGTTACAAATATCAGAATCAACAGTGGATACACAAATATATTTAATAACACACTCAGACACGGACCAAACACCTTTTTTCGTCACACAAATATTCGTACGGGTGTGAAAGGAACCCACGACTCTTGGAACCGTAGATAGTGACCATGGGTCACTGACCACTGATCCACCGAGCCAGTGTTATACATTTTATAGCGTACAAGAGTGTGCGCAAACACAAGTGCACTTTTGTGCCCTTACTCTCATAGTTCAATGAGACGAAAATCCGACATGACCGATGAGAGATCAGGCGCAGGATAAACAGTTTAACGTGTTTTTTGAGGCACAGGGTGTGTCTGTTATAAGCAGTGTGTATGTATAATGTACCACTGCCTCGTTGGTCCATTGGTAGCAAGCGCTGCGTTAGGACCGTGAGGTCCCCGGTTCGAATCCGGGGTCGGGCAAAATTTGTGTGACATTTTCTGTAATGAAATTACTCAGCCCGGTGTTAGGAAGTTGGCGGTTGAACGCCCGTGCCTCGGAAAGCACGTTAAGCCGGTGGTCCTGCGCCCGATCTCTCATCGGTCATGCCGGATTGCCGTCTCACCGAATTATGAGAGTAAGGGAATAGAGAGTGCACTTGTGTTTGCGCGCACACTTGTGCACTATAATATGTCCTGCGCACTTGGCTGATCTCAATTGAGATCGGCCGCCATGGCTGAAATCGGTCGGACGCCTTATGTATAATGTCTAAAACGTTCGGGAAATGTGTATAATACGGTTAATTTCATACATTGCCCAGTTTTGACCCTAAAGGGAATGAGTTTGGAACGGAAACGGGAATAAGCGGGTAAGTCCTTTGTATGAAAAATCTTAGTAAACTTAAAGCTTAGATGCAACAGGATATTGCAAAATGCCGGGAGTCATTGGCGGTAGTGAATAAAAATAATATGAAAGTAACTAGTAGTACGTAAAGTAACATATGTTAAAAATAACAGGCAAGACAACGCCATGATATTATAACAGATCCCGTTCATTGACATAATATCGCAAAAAGCAAAAAATATATTTTCCCCGCAAAAACTTCACTTCCATCCCCCCTCTCCCAACATACTCCGCACATACTCCATGAACATTTATTAATGTCCATTATAACAAAAACCGCGAGTGATCGATGGAATTCATTATACTTTTTACGGAATCGAGCTCGTTAGTGGCCGATAGTGATCTATAGATCATAGATCTGGATCGCTATGTAGGATTTGTGATAGCTTTTAATTAGTGCACTTAGGAAGTGCCTGTCATAATAGATGATTTATCTTATCTGGATATTGAAGAGACGGCACATTGCTTGCTTAATTTAAACTTATTAGCAGAATAAAAAAATGCGTAAGGCTGAAACCATAGCTTTAAAGCTCGTTAATAAATGTAAAGTGTGCGCTATTAAATACGATACGATTATTCTACGCTTTAACGGTGAAGGAAAACATCGTGAGGAAACCTGCACACCTACGAAGAAATTCTGAGGTTGTGCAGTCAACCAATCCGCACTAGGCCAGCGTGGTTGACTAAGGCCTTATTGCCCTAGTTTAGGGTAGGCCCGTGCCCCAGCAGTGGGGACGTATATGGGCTGATGATGATGATGATGATTAAATACCTACTATGTCTATAGTCTTATGTAAAACATATTTTATAGATATGAAATATGGTAAATTCTCACTCTATTTTTGCAGAAAAATGCTGTGGAACTTTACGGAAGTTAACTTTAAGCCCAAAAATAATGCACACTGTGTCACTTTTTAATGTTTAAAGCCTGAATCCCAGAAAATAGGTATTACTTTATTTACTTAATTTTACTTTTCAAACTCAAACTCAAAATATTTATTGCTTTTCCATAATGTACAAAAGGTGTTGCTTAAAAAGTAAGATTGAACTATGGATCCTGTCGGGCACAGCAAATTTTTATTCAAAGAGACGTTGATTTTTACCTTTTTTTTATTTTGTCAAGGTTTTAATTTCAAGATATATAAGAATGAAAGTGATAAATAGTTGTTTGCACCATGAATGGATCATTACTTATTGTTGACTTATCCTTTCTATAGCCATATCATTCCCAAACCTGTTCTTGGAATATTTGTACCAGGCCCTAGAGTTGGGTAACGTTTTATCGATAATTATCTATCGTCGAGTACATCAATCTGTGTGAGGATAATTTATGACCGTCATAAATTAAGTTACGACCTCCAAATCGTGTCGTGTTACATTTGTAATGTTAAGTTGGGCAAGTACCGTTTAAGGCTTTTATCGATACTTTCTTTTGATGAAAAAAATAACTGGCTGGATAGGTCTGGTTTAGCAGGCTCGAGTCCTTCTATGGGCATAATATGGACCAAAAATAAAATATCAGCAATATAAAATGAAAACCGGATGAGTGCGAGGTGGACTCGCGCACGAAGGGTTCCGTACTATCATCTATAATACAAAATCACGTTTGTTGTATGTATTTACTAGCGGCCGCCCTTTTAGTTTTAGTAGCAACGATGTATTAAAATAGCCTACATGCCTTGTGAAATTTGTTATTTATTAGTGAAAGTTCCGTCAAAGTTCTCCCATTGTGTCCCCCCCCCCAATAACTTCAATGGGGGGGTCGAATTTTGAAAAAAAGTAGCGCCGTCTTTCTAGTGTGCCTCCATAACACGTTTTATAAAAATCTATTAACACGTAAAGTTCTCCCATACTAATTTAACTCATTTTTATTGAATTTTTAAAAAAATAGCGCTGGTGTCCCTCCGGGGTGGCAGCTACCTCCATACCAAGTTTTATAAAAATCGACAAACACGTAAAAAATCTCCCATACCAATTTCCACCCCCCCCAATGAACTACATGGGGGTTGAATAAAAAAAAAGGAGCCTATTATGTTATTCCAGAGTGTCAGCTACCATCATACCAAATTTAATGAAAATCGGTTCAGAAGTTTGAGCGTGACAGAGTAACAAACATCCATACATACATACATCCATACATACATACAATCTTTCACCTTTATAATATTAGAAAGGATTAAGACCGTATATGTAAGACCGTATAAAAATTGCTAAAAATTTCGATTGTAGTATCGGACCCCCTTTAGTTTTTAGTTAATTATTATTTAATTTATTTATGTAAAAATTTTAAGTGTCTACAGTGTGTGTCAGTTTATAGTATGGTGACCCCCCTTAATATTTTTTAATTTTTAGTATTTGTTGTTATAGAGGCAACTGAAATACATCATTTCAGCTTTCTAGCTCTCACGGTTTATGAAATACAGCTTGAAGACAGCCAGACAGCGTAGGCTTAGTAATAGGGTCACATTTTTACCTTTAAGGTACGATATCCTAAAAAAACATCGATATATAAGACACAGCTCTACCTAGTCCACACATTAACCACGCGTGCGTCCACACCTAGCCTTTGCGATGATATATCTAGCCTAGCCTAATGCCTAGGCTGAATTATAGCCCGGGTCCTGACCTGGATTACTGTTCTTGCATGTTCGCTGTGATTAATATACCGGTGGCGGGTGGAATATCAAGTTCTGAGTGTTTATTGGGTTTGTGTTTGAACTGGATAATGTGTATACGCTTAACCTTTAACATGGTAATGGCAACCATATCTCCACCACAATTTAAACCAAAAAAAAATTCTTAAAAGTATACTGGTTAAAGAGTTTAACTAATATGTATTAACTGCCTCGTATCCCTACACCATATTTTATTATTCTTAACCTCCAGCTCTCTAAGGTCAGGACTTATGCTTCATTATGTCATTATTTTTTGTTTTTTGGTTCACTAAAAATAAAAATAAACACTTAAATATCACTAACGAACTTGATAACGAACTCGAACTGATATTTTTAGACGATCAAGTTATTCCGTTGGAAACATAAAGCTCAGAATAGCCTTATTTAGTGGTCAGTAAAACAATCAAAGATAATTCGCAAAAGAACTAGTTCTCATGCGACGCGTTTGATATCGGACCATCGTCATGACGTAACGACCGCGACACTTCCTTAATGTCAACGCGTAAAAACCTCTCGGACGCCGTGCCTGACTACCAGCCTGATGGACGGGTTAACTAATTCACTATTGTTCTAGGTAGGGATGAGACAAATTGGTAGAGCGTCCTCAGTTGATAAACATGAAGCTTAAAATGCATGCGTGACCTGTAGATTTGTGTAACGCCACAAAATCAATATTGATTTTAAATGGCTGATAACGCAAAATATTTTTTTACTGATGAAAGGGAGGGAGGTTCTCAGTTTGTCTGTATGTTTTTTGTCATATTAGTTTGCCGATTTGACCGGAGTCTTAATTTGGGTCTTAGCCGAGTGTCGTATGTCAAGTCAAGTCAAGTAAACTTACAAAAATAATTTACGAAATGTTTAATGCTTTAACTAACGGTTTTATATTTTGGTTATCTTACATTAGTGAAAAAATACATAACATGTCATCATCATCATTATCATCATCAGCCGACATATGTCCCCACTGCTGGGGCACGGGCCTACCCTAAACTAGGGCGATCAGGCCTTAGTCAACCACCCTGGCCAAATGCAGGTTGGTCGACTACACAACCTTAGAATTTCTTCGTAGGTGTGCAGGTTTCCTCACAATATTTTCCTTCACCGTTAAAGCATCGAATAATCGTACGTATGAATTTTAAATTTAAAAAACAGTGGTACGTGGCGGGTTTTGAACTGGCGACCTCTCTTATGGCATGCAACGATTTCTCATCATGTCATAATATTGAAATGAAAATAAATGTTACACTTAGGTGTGTAAAACTATAGTATATTAATGTAAGAAAGCTCTCAGTACTACGATAAAAGCTTCACACACCCCTAATTGTAATAGATACATGTCGTCGGCAGCTTTTGCGATTTATAAGCTCACCTTCAAGTAAGCTTTATGTCGTGTGTGTTATCTACCGTATTCGCTTTTATGTCCGCCATAATGTGTCGTTAAGATGTCGAAGCCACAAAACATATATATGTTGCGTTATTTTTCATAGCGCATAAAGCTTCGTACATGCCTTTGAAGGTATATTTTAATATGAATGTGTGGATTATTGAAAGCTGCGGTAGTTGGATAGGAAGGCTGGAATATCGTATAGATGTAAGTAAATAAGTAAGTATATTATGTTATTTTTACGCCTAATTTTGCTTTCAGCTCATAATAGCAGTACCTACACCACATACATACCGCTTTTCTTAATACTATACATAGTACTATACAAGTTTAAAATGGTTTTGGTTACCCTCTTGAATTAGGGCATTACCTTCATTAGGGAACATATGAAATGGAACTCAAACATCAAACTTTGGAATTATCAAAAGGGAGCTTGAGAAAAATCACTTATTTAGTGTGATATACTTCCCCACTGTAGTTTATTAATGGATTTGAAAATATTTTAAAATTCTTTATTTTAGTCTAACTTCAAAACGTTGCACACCAACAATGCTAATTGGATTATCGGAAAGAAACATACAATATTTTCTATCTATCGTAGCCGTAAACTCTTCAAAAAGCAATAATATAAACAAATATTGCATGAAATCACTTGTTACCACTTTCATTTTTATTTTCCTTATATCAACAAGCCTTATTGACCTTTCTATTTAAACAATCATTAATCACCGTTCAGTGATTAGTCATTACAATAATTTGGGTCACCCATCACGTTCCTACCGTGACGAAGGCTGCTTGACTTTTCGCGACCATGAGGCGACAGTTAATTAATTACTTATGGGTGTAGTGTGTGTCACTTTAGCCGCATTTCCTACTAATTATCATTTGTATCGCAATAGGAGATTAGACGAAAGCGAAGCGATATAATCGGAGTGGCAGCCATAATATTTATATACAGGTTGTGAAAAAAAAAACGAGGAATGTTTCGGTTATACTTCTGTGGGGCTACCATGAGTTTAAAACTTACGCAGTCGATATCGCCTACGTAAATATGTCTATGAAAAACTTGTACAGCGCCGCTGGTGGTTACGCGAAGAACTAAAATCGGGCGTATAAAAAAAACAACTCGATAGGAGTTGTTTTTTCATACGTTTTTAAAGTAAGTAAGTTTTCGATAGACAACTCATGGTAGCCCCACTGAACGAAATTGTATGTTCTTAAGGACAACGCCGGATTCGTATGGGGCAGTGGCGTATTTGTGTGTATTTATTCAGTTAAGAAATTACTCAGCATAGACTCGGGAAGTTGGCAGATGTTCACATGTGCCTCACGCACGTTAAAGCCGGTGGTCCTGCGCCTGATCTCTCATTGGTCATGTTAGATTGCCTTCTCACCGAAATAAGGGAACAGAGAGCACTTGTGTTTGCGACACTTGTACATTATAATTTGTCATGCGCAATAATTATCTGATCTCCATTGAGATTGGCCGCCATGTTCGAAATCGGTCAGATACCTAACCTACCCTAAATAAATAAATAAATATTACACAACATCACATACATTGATCTGATCCCGTGGTAAGTAGCTTTTGCAATAGTGTTACGGATATCAGAATCAACAGAGGATTCACAATATTAATAAATAACACACCCAGACACGGAACGAACACCGATGCTCGTCACACAAATATTTGTCCCGGGTGGGAATCGAACCCACGACTCTTGGAACCGTAGGTCACTGTTCCACCGAGCCAGTCGACCCTAAAATATGATTTAAAATATCAATGTCAACATTCATCACAATTTAATCACCCTATACATACAGTATGCTAATGTGTGACTCGATTAGATCGCGTAATTAATCTCTCGGTCTGTTTGTCGTGCATGTAGCGTTTTGTAGCGTCGTCGCGACAAGTTGTGACACACTTACGACACTGGTACGAAACGTGCTAATTGGAGCAAATTGAAATCCGCAAACCTTTCTTCGCTTAATGACGATCGGGTTTGTAGAGGTCAATATTTATTTGATAATTAACAATGACGCAATAGACCTCAATGGGTAATGTCATAAAAAAACTTGTTTATTGCTAGCTTATATTGACTTTGGAAAACTGCCTCGTTGGTCTATTGGTAGCAAGCGCTGCGTAAGGACCGAGAGGGCCCCGGTTCGAGTCCGGGGTCGGGCAAAATTTGTGTGAGTTTTTCTGTAATTAAATTACTCAGCCCGGAGTTAGGAAGTTGGCGGTTGAACGCCCGTGCCTCGGAAAGCACGTTAAGCCGGTGGTCCTGCGCCCGATTCGATCGGTCATGTCGATTTGCCATCTGACCGAAATATGAGAGTAAGAGAATAGAGAGTGCACTTGTATTTGCGCGTACACTTGTGCACTATTATTTGTCTTGCGCACTTGGCTGGTCACAATTGAGTTCGGCCGCTATGGCTGAAATCGGTCGGACGCCTTATATTGACTTTAGCCACCATTTTTTAATATTCCCGCGCCGACAAAATGCGCGCCCCGTCTTTCCCGCCAGTTTTTTACACATTTTTGACTGTTTCTTTAATCCTATCATTTGCAGCGTGATATTATATAGCCTTAAGCCTTCCTCAATTAATGTTCTATCCAACACAAACATATTTTTTCGATTCGAACTAGTAGGTCCTGAGATCAGTTCTAACAAACAAACAAACTTTTCAGCTTTTTATTATTAATATTATATATATATTAAGTACATAGATTTTGACTGGCTATGTTTATGAGTCATGTACCTATTTTACTAAAAACAAAGGTCTAAATGTGCAGAGTACCTACACCTAAAGTGGCCATCATTACCATACCATGTCCAAAGTTTTTATTCTTTTACAATAGTTGTTTATCTATCAACCTTTTCCTCAAGCTGACTTTCTTTATACCATTATCTCATGGGCTTAGTAATCGATCAAGTCATGACGGTTCCGAGTAATTATATAATATCTGACGCGATCCATCGATCAACGCCGGTGGTGTTACGACATAGACTTTTGCGAGAGCTTTTGTACTGATTTTTTAAACTGAAAGCTTTTTTTTATCAAAATGTAGTGTAGTTTTGTGCTTAAGTTTTTTTAAAAATACATTTGATATAGGCTGGGGGCATGGCGGCGACGTGGTCCACAACCCGTCATGTCACAGGGGTGAAAAGTGGATCGCTGGAAGTGATGTATGTATGTATTTGATATAGGCTCACAATCAAATAACTGTCGTTACAAGAATAAGTTTCTAATAGTTCGTTGTTTTATATTAAATAAATAAAATAAATATCTGGGACTTCACACAGTCATCTGACCACAAACGGAACAGAGCTTGTACTATGGGCGTCAGAGACTGATAGATATTTATAAATACATAATCACACCCAGACACAGAAATAACACACAAATATTTGTACCGAGTGGGAATCGAACCCACGACACTTGGAACCGCCAGCCAGGGTCACTAACCACTATTCCACCCAGCCGCGTAGTCGGTCAGTATTGTTGGCCCTAACTGATTTCCGTAATTGATACGGATTTTTACTACTCAAATGAAGGTTTTACGCATGATTTTTTTTCATAATTTATCAAAGTCGGGCCACATTTTTTTTGTTTGTGTGATTTTATTCCATTACGGATTTAGAACACCAGTGGTTATGATTAGTTTCCGGTAAAAAACTTTATTAATGTTACAATCATGATATTTTTTACCCAGTACGAGTACTCTCGTAACCTCGTTAGTAGTAGCAGACGCTGCGCAGGAGTCGCATATGTCACTCAGATTAAATTGATAGCTACCTATAATAAAAAAAGCATCGATGGCCGAGTGCTTAGAGTCGCCAGTTCAAACCCGGCCACGAACCACTGTGTTTTTCAAATTTGAAATTCATATGTACGATTATTCGACGCTTTAACGGTGAAGGGAAACATCGTGAGGAAACCTGCACACCTACGAAGAAATTCTTAGGTTGTGTAGTTGACTAAGGTCTTATCGCCCTTCTTAATTTAGGGTAGGCCCGTGCCCCAGCACTGGGGATGTATATGGGCTTATGATGATGACGATATATAGGTAAGCAAAACAAAAAATTTACAGAGACGTTTGTGAAGATTACTTAAAAAAATAAATGATAAAATAAAAGTCAAAGTCAAAGTATTGAATGCAAAGTTGTATCTGTATGCATTTATAAATACAACTCCCGGACCCGTTCGTACCCTCTGGGTAAGTAACCCTAAAAAATTATCATAACATCCTTACTTATATAAATGCGAAAGTAACTCTGTCTGTCTGTCTGTTACTCTTTCACGCATAGATTACTGAACCGATTTAAATGAATTTTGGTACAGATATAGTCCAGAGCCTGAGAAAGGACATAGGCTACTTTTTAACCGACTGCGCTATAAAGAAGTAATGTTTTAACCTCTCTACGCAGACAAAGTTGCGGGCGGAAAGCTAGTCCTAAATAATATAAGAATCATCCGTAGGAAACAATAAGAATGAGAAACAAAAGTTTAATTAGATTTTAAGATAGATAGTCGTTTTTGCCTTGACATTCAATTAAATTTTATTCAACGATATTTATAGCTTCACAAAAGATAATTTCACGAATCCGGTTTAAGTACGCAAAAAAAAAACGATTCTCTTATATTATTTCAAAACAGTTTGTCTTATCGTTTGTTACACTGATGTTTATTTGTTCTTTTGTGCTTCTCTCATATAGCTATATTTAGTTAGATTTTAGGGTACCGTACCGAAATGGTAAAAACGGATCCTATTATTAAGACGTGGCTGTCCGTCCATCCTTTCGTCTGTAAGTCCGTCCATCCGTCAACTGTCACCAATAGCGGTGCCATGAGTTAGCTATCGAAAACTTACGTACGTTAAAAACCTATAGAATTGTTTTTTTTTCATACTACCGATTTTAGTTCTCAGCGTAACCGCTAGGGGCGCTGTACAAGATTTTCACAGACATATTTACATAGGCGATATCGAGTCTGTCACTTTTAAACTCATGGTAACGCTACAGACCTCAAGTACCTAGTGATAGTTACTGTTCTACCGAGCTAGTCGCAAAATAGCAACATCTCATCAGCAATACCGTCACGTAGTCACAGAGCACCCGCGCTCAGAGGCTGCGCTGCACCTCCTTCAATTATCGCATACTTCAGCATTTCTCATGGGAAATCGATAAATAACGCCGTTTACTTTGTTTTCTCGTTTAAAGTTAGAAAAGTTAGGAATTTGAAATATGTGAAGCTAGACATGGGATTTATAGGAGTTGCTGTTTTTATCGGGCAGGTAGAGGATTCTAGATGATAGTGTGTTTTAGTTTTTGTTATGCGATCAAGGTAAAGATAACTGGTAGCAATAGATTATAATGTTTATTGTGATAAATTTTCTAAATAAGTTAAATTTTTATTCAAAGAAAAGTTTTGTTCATTTATATTTAGTAATGAATTAATTGTTTATTCATATGGGATGCACAAGGTAGATTTCGAAATGGGATGTACGGATCAAGTAACAGGTAAAACCATTAATTCACGTCCCAAATATTCTGACACAAGTAGTAGAGCCCTCATACAGAGACTACAGTGCTCTTATCAGATTACTGCTCACCCCAAACATAGATAATGCCGACCAACAATAGACCAAAGCCTTTCAGGGTGAGTGCGACAGGCTCAATATGGTCTATTGTGCCTGTCGACCTCATATTTGGATCTCACTGTCGCTTGCCATCAGGTGGAGTGAGGTCATCTTGTTAGCCTTTTATAAAAAAAAGTATTTTCTTTGCGATGCATTATTGTTTTTTATTTTGGCTAAAAAACAAAAAGTGTATTGCGCTTTCGTGGATTTAGAAAATATATATTCAATGACAGAGGAGTGAGGCATGAGTTATGGTTGCCATTATCTTTGTTTGGGGTGAGCAGTAATCTGATAAGAGCACTGTAGTCTCTGTATGAGGGCTCTACTACTTGTGTCAGAATCTTTGGGACGTGAATTAATGGTTTTACATCGAAAAAGGTGTTAGACAGGCATGTGTAACGTCGCTACTAAGGCCTTATCGCCCCAGTTTGGGGTAGGCCGGTGCCCCAGCAATGGGGACATATATGGGCTGATGATGATGATGACGTAAGTATTCAGTAAAAAATCATTCAAACTGACAAACAAGATACATACATACAAGATCAACTGACATATAAGATCTAAAAATATTTATGTATCAAAACAATTCCATAGAAATAATCATAACGCTTTTTGTCACCTCATCAAAACTAGGATGCCACTCCACTCCTTGAAATGCGCGATAAATAATTAAAAAATCCCATTCAACAGTCACAGAGCAGCCAATTAAGATTCTCTACGGAGCGCGCTACTCTGTATCGATAATTGGTCGAACAAAAACTATGTAAAGGGCATTCGTTATAATCCTTAGGGACATTCTTCGCGATACTAAGTTGAGGCTAGGGTGTAATCGTGGGGCCATTTGTAGCATTAATTAAAGAGATATTTGAGTGGCGTAGTTAGTGTATCGGTATGTGCAAAAAGCGAATGTTTGTCGCCAATTTGGACTGTCATTATATCGATTTCCTTTGGTCAGATAGTTCATGCCGCAGTTTGTCAAATAGGATCAAAATTACTTAATAGTTTGGTGTAATCTAGTCGAAACGTCGGGCAGAAAGAAACTGTGTATTTTTTTTTATAAAAGGCTAACAAGATGACCTCACTCCACCTGATGGTAAGCGGTAGTGAGATCCAAATATGAGGTCGACAGGCGCAATAGATCGTATTGAGCCTGCCGCACTCCCCCGGAAGGCCTGCTTAAATGCCGTTTCACGCCCCGCCTGAAGAGCCCGGGATCATAGGAGGGAGGTATTTAATACTTTAGGTGTTTGTTAACACGTTAAGTCCGAGTAAATATTATTAAAGGTAAAGATTACACGGTCAAATGAGGATCATCAGGAATCTAAGAGATACTCAAGAGTGGATCAAGAGTCAATCTTAAGATAAGCGTAATTCACTAGCTACTGCTGTAGTAGCTGGATAGTTCCCCTGTTTCTTTCCCCAAGAGTCGAAGGTTCGATTCCCACTCGTACCAAATATTTGTGAAATTAACATCGGTGTTTTTTCTATGTCTGGATGTGTCATTTATATATTTAAGTATTTTTTTTGTGTTAACCCAACTATCATTGTTGTTTCTGATATCCGTAACACAAGAGATTAAGCAACTTACTTCGGGATCCGGACAATGTATGTGATGTTGTGTGATATTTATTACTATTTATTTATTTGTTGTTTTCCTTGGGATCTCAGGTCTCAGGGTTACCTTCCCGGCCCTTTTGGAAGGCTTGCGTGGGGCTAAGTCCTATACGTAGAGACTTTAGATGTTTAACATAAGTTTATAATGAAAATAAAGTCAGGGGATACCAGTCACAACTATTTACCCGGTGGTTGGTGAACGGTATACGTGTAAGCGACCCCGGCTCCTCGAGCTACTATCGACTTAGTCCAAATCATCCGAGACGATAGTATCCTTCCTCCCCTTTTCCTTCCCCCGTCATATATCCTTGCTACTCGTGGAAACGCAATGACCTTGTTAAAACAATGCACAAGGCAGAATGGCGGCGACGTGGTCCACAACCCGTCACGTCACGTTTCCCACAGAGGTGAAAAGTGGATCTCTGGAAGTGATCTCTGCCTACCCCTCTGGGAAAAAGGCGTGATTTTATGTATGTATATACTTAGATACACAATACAAAAACACCTTTTATGCCAGATCAAGGGGCTTAATTACCATCAGAAGTAATGTGTAACCAAGTTGTAATGTGGATGGGTGACCACAACACACCAAACCAGTCGATGAGCGGAAGTCGACATCCGTTATACATACTTCAATGTTCAGATCAGCCTTGGACTCTAAACGGTAATTAGAGTTTTTGGCGAAGGTTTACATACCTACGTAAAGTAATTGATTCTGGTCATTCATTTTAATTAACAAATAATATGACATACAACCCTGGGGTATATTGCGCTTATTAAAGGACTTTTATCGCCTTAAGACTTCGATATTTCTCTGGACAGTAGGGCTACCATGAGTTTAAAACTTACACACTCGATATTTTAGCCTACGTAAATATGTCTATGAAAAACTTGTACAGAGCTGGTGGTTACGCAAAGAACTAAAATCGGCCGTATAAAAAAACAACTCGATAGGTTTTAACGTACGTAAGTTTTCGATCGCCAACTCATGGTAGGCCCTCATGATAATGGATACAACTGGGCTGTTGGTAAGCTACTGAGTGACGTTTAACGCAGTTTTTTAATGAAAAAGTTACGTCAAATTTTCAACTTACTTCAATTTCTTTACAAATAATAGTTAACTAAATCATTATTTAGGCAATACGTCAGGTTGGGTTAGCGTACCAACTCCTATATACTCGTAATAAAACATAGTTTTACTTCATGGGTCTCCAAACTTACTATATGGTTATTGTGATACCAAAGAAATGACACATTTAGTTCTAAAACGAAACACACATACATTTCCCGATATAAATGTATCAATCACTAGCCTTATATCTTACCATCAACTAATCATAGCACCGGAAAAACCTCATTACCTTATCTTGAGACTTGAGATTGCAGCTGATACACCGCCTTTGATTCGGTAATTACATATGCTAAACTATCGGTAACTAGTCCTCAATGAACCAATTAAAGTCACACATTGGGCGGTTGTCTGTCTGTTAGTGAAGGTGGAATGTGGGTTGGTATGGTAACAGAATTTGTTTAAGAGTAGACTGGACATTTGATTTTAACAGGATGGGAAGTAAATGCACTTTAAATTGTATTCTATGGAACTTAGAATCACAACATCGTCACGTCGGCTAAGGCAGGCCATTTTGGACAATAAGGATTCATCATCATCATCATCAGCCCATTCCTGGACATAGGCCTCTCCAAATGCACGCCACTTCTCTCTATCCTCGGCCACTCACATCCGGCTCCTACCAGCCGTCCTGCGCAGATCGTCACACCATCTGGCCTGCGGGCGTCCTACACTACGTTTGCCGAGACGCGGTATCCACTCCAGAACTCGTTTACCCCAGCGGTTGTCGGTTAAGGATTAACGCGTATGAAAAATTCACTAGATGGCGTAGGCGTGAGGTCCAACTGTAGCATGATTGGTTATTTTTGACGTGACATGTCAATATTCACCAATCATGCTACAGTTGGACCTCTGTGTTTTGTTATCTTTAATGTGTTGTTAATACAAAACCTCTTTTTTTTGCTTCTTTTCCATTAAATGAAGAGCTTTGAGCGTAAAGATTGAGAGGTTCAAATGGTGTCGAGATTTTTTACTCAGAGATATCTCAGTAATATTAGATTAATACTGACTAGGTGTCGATAAGTTCGGCAGAATCTTTGACCCCAAAACTACAGAACCGATTGTAAAAGTCTAAAGACTGAGAAAGGACTTTTTAACCGATTTCACCGTAAGGAAGTAATGTGTTAAGCTACACGACTTTACTCGGACGGAGTTGAGGACTGAAAGCCTTTAGTATTACGAATACACCGTGAAATTTGAGTGGTTGTTTTCCCGTGGCAAAACGATTTGCCTCTAGTAATACTATCGAATCATGCAAATTATACCGCGGAAAATTTTTTTTTTTTTTCAAATTTTCAAATTATTAATTTTCCAACTCGAAAACGAGAGAAGCTATACGATGTGACGTAATCAGGTACTGATTGCCGCATGAAACCGATGCTTAAAACTAAAGAAGCTCTACGCCCTAAGTAATAAAGCGGTTCGAAAGTGCTTTCGAGTTTCGGTTGTACCTTTCGTAAAACCGGCATTTATTGATTTTAATAAAAAAGAACTGCACAAATATATTGTGCTACTAAGATAGAATCATTTTACTGCGGGAAAACAACCACTAAAATTTCACGGTGTATACGTATACAAATTACTAGGATAAAGCGAAACCTTTTTGCAAAACCCGATACACTGTTATAGTATCAAATCGTCGATCGATGGCCATGGCCATAATCAAACATATGATCTGATATGTGCAGGCAAATCGGCCATTAACATAAGCTAGTGAGAAATTGCGGTCAATCGCTATTAGTGCTCATAACGCTTGCCATTAAGTGTTTATGGGGCTTAATTATCGACTGTTGATAGATAATTTTTGAGCTAAAACATATAGTTTCAGACAATTCTCAATGCTGTGCATGCACGCATACGTAATTGAAACTAGTAACTCGCCTTTTATTAATTTTATAGAGTTCCGCAAAAGGTTTATCGGAATTGTAGAACCACATTGTTCTGATTTTCTTCTATTTCTTTTTGTCTATTCTATTCCGGCCTTTTTTTGCGTAGCTGTGTGCAAATCAAAATGGACTATTTCGATTGAGTCATTTGAAATCTATGGAAATAATGCTTCTTCTTCTTCTTCTTATCGTATGGTTGATGAACAACCTGGTGTCAGAGTTTAAACCGCCCGTATGCCTCTAACATGGCTTCACACACCGTTGAAAAATCTATCAGGTGTGCTGGTTTCCTCACATAATAATGCTGTAGGAACGTCTTTCCTGAAGAGCCATCCGCTCCCACGCAAATCCGCTGATGACGAGGCTAGCAAGCCATCATCGTAGTCAGTTAGGAAAAAATAAAAATGAGCTATGGAAGTATAAAAAAATTTAAAAAAATCTTTACAATGTTTTATTATGATACCCACACAATAGCCCTTAAATATGGCCTCACTCCACCTGATGGTAAGCGGTAGTCAGATCCACATATGAGGCCGACAGACTTATAACTATCGGGTATGAAAATGTTGACATAAACAATTAGGAAGTGGGTAGATCAACGATAAATGTATAACACATGGCATTGAGTTTAACCACAACTAATAACTCACTATACATAACGATTAACGATTTCCGTTACTAAATGGTTCAGCCACGACACAGCCATCAGATAAAGAAAATCTGCACCAATATTACAACGAGTTGAAATGCATCATTTTGACGTGTGGCACCGAGTGATCTGATTGGTCAGCCCACGCGGGCTACGGACCAATCAGGGCTCTGCGCATGAGTGCGTTCTTGACCTACTTTGATAGGTGAGGTGATCATGTAGGTGACATTGATTAGACACTTTTCTCTTTAGCAATATAGATCGGTGACGCGATAGGTTATTGATAGTATAACATAATATATGAGTGTACTACCCTAGGGCAGGGAGTTCTGAAGCAGTACCGTGGAAACCGGATGTTCAATCAAAAATTTAATTTAATTCTTCACATCAAAACTTGTAGTCAAAATGTTTAACTATTTATAAAAAAAAATTATGTTATGAACACTTGAGTTTCTGTAGACTCACATAAAACACAAAAATCTCTACTAACTACACAATTAAATAAAATTGAAGTGTCTGTTTGTTATTGTATAAACATATCGCACATTTTTTTTCCTAACTGACTTACGATGGTGGCTTGAAGTAGCCTCATCATCACCGGACTTGTGGGGGAGAGGATGGCTCTCACCCCTAATATATTGCACAATATCACACATTTATTGTTCCTACTTCAGCTGATTCGTTTGAGCACTTGTGTTACAGAACAAACACCGATGTTTTCTAAACATTTTTTGTTCCGAGTTAATATGAAATCCTTCAGTAGACACAATATGTAATGTAGGAGCTTATTGGGTAGCCTTGTCAGCTGAGCGAAAAGCTTTTGAGTCCTAGCTTTAACATAATTGGATGGGAGGAGTAAATCCAGCGGCAACTAATAATGCCGCCTACACAATTGTACACGTTGCATAAGTAGCTTAAAGCATTTGGGTTACGCATATATCAAAACATGGTGAATGGAAACAAATACAAACTGGCTCGGTGGAACAGTGGGTATTGACCCAGGTTCACTAACTACGGTTGTAAGAGTCGTGGGTTCAATTCCCACCCGGGACAAATCTTTGTGTGACGAACATCGGTGTTTGTTCCGTGTCTGGGTGTTATTAAATATATTAAGGTATATTTGTGTATCCACTGTTGATTCTGATATCCGTAACACAAGTGCTTAAGGTATTTACCACGGGATCAAATTAATGTATGTGATGTTGTGTATTATTATTATTTTAACTTTATATTTTTATCTCAGCTTAAGAGCTGGTATATAAACGGGCCCGTTAGGCCAAGAATACTAAATTATGATTATAAAAGTTTACATAGTCTCTGTTAAACAGTTTATCTTGTAGGAATCGTCTGAAATGCTATACGTATTTAAAACTGCTGCTTTCTGCATAATATAAGTAGGTAACTATGTGATATCCGGGAGATCAAGTAGTTTAATGCTGTGGTGTAGATGTTGGGGTATGATTTATTATATTTCTAGAGATAGAGTCTACAAGTCCTGGCACAAATGACGGAGGCATTAACAAGCAAGCCTGATAAATGTCTTTAATAATCTCTAAAAAGCAACTGCGAATATTTTTTAGTCATCTTGATTAACTATCGCTTCAATATTCATCTAGTAATTAATGTTTGGACGTTCTTAAAAACTGATCTCAATTTCTAAAACGGAATCGCATTGTCAATCAATACAACACCTCAATCGGATCTTGCCTCTCTCTCCGCCGCCTCCTAAATTATGAGACGGCATGAATAATGGATGCGATCACGGGCTATCGATCAAGCCTAATGATCTATAGATCGTGATCTACGGCGCGAGCGCGCGAGAGTTATAGTGATCGTATTTTTTTTTCTGTCGGCCTGTAATGGTTCTGGTATTGGCTACTTGCTGACAGGGGCTAATGATGTGAAAATTTAGCTTGGTCTGCATTCGATTTTTTTTAATACTGTAAATAGTTTGAAAGGACTACGACAGGAAATAGAAATTAAATTGAGTGACTTTTGTTCCCTTTTACCTCACCTTACCATCAAAAATATATATGTATTTATAAAGCTTTGTATGTATATCAGTCTATGACGCCAATAGTACAAGCTTTGCTTAGTTTGGGGTCAGATGACCGTGTGTGAAAATGTCCCAGATATTTATTTATTTATCATACCCAGAGGGGTATCTAGAGATCATTTCCTACTATGTGCAACGGTCTTGGCACACCACTGTCGCTTCTTCCACCTCCATCAAACTCTTCAAAGGCTTGATTCTATATGTTCGTATGTATAGTCCTACGAAACAAATACTTTTCATTGACATACGAGCGAAACCACATGTAACTATTAGTCGTAAACAAAATAAATCGTTACATAAGCAGACATTAAGTCGACAAGTGCCTTGGCTCTATCTGGGGCAAGATTAACTTATGCTCTATCCATTGTTAGTCGGCCTTGATACCAGACGATTGGGATTGTCACATGTAGAGTTATTGTGACAGGCGTAATGCTTACAAAACGCCTGTTGGTTTTAAGCCTGTTGTAAGTAGCTATTTATTCCTACTCCTAATATCGCGTGTAGACCCATAAAGACTAATATTAACTGTAGAAACAAATTGGTAGGGAGCTTGAATGGAAATCAAAAAGTAATTTGCTACAAGCCGATCTAAATTTAAAAGAAGTTGTCCTAGTTTTGATTCTCCTGTGAAATGTAAGTACAAACGGCTCATTACTATACATATCTATACGTATGAATAATAATGTATATTTAGATAAGACTTTGATATTTGGAAATAAGACAGAAAAAGGGACTGCTCTATCGTTTCGGGGATTCGAACCTACGACCTTTTGGCAATCGCAGCCATATTTGCTTTAGAATGTGTTCTAACACACTAAGTTAGCAGATATGTGAATGAAAATTCCCGAGGTGGTGTTGTTGAAGTTTGAGCATAAGCACTTTTTTTAAAGAGTATCTATACTTGACGTTAAAAACTTTAACTTCATTTAAGTAAGCGATCCGTTATTCCTTTAGGGCGTAAAACTCTTTCAAGATCGCATTACTGTCAACATGCCCGAAGGTAACAACGAACGATTTCTAACGATTTCAATAATTGCTGTTTCGTTAACATCTCAGAACCGTTCGCAATCATCCATTAAACTTAACAACATGACAAATGCCATCTCAATTACTCGCGCTGATATGAAGATGACCATGTTTTAACGACTGCAAATTACAATCCGTGGATATTTCGCGAACTGACCGCTCCGGATTCTCAAAACCGATAAGTATTATTGGAAATACGCTGATGGTCACATTTTGGGAGCAATTTAAGATGTGTGGAAAGTGTGTAACTGCTGTTTATGAATGCTAACGAGACGTTGAGCAGAACAAATCTTGGCAAATATCGTGGACCGATTTTCATGGGAATCGGAAAGGACCTCAATTTGGGTGTAAGTTGGTACGTGAAAACTTTGGAACAAATACTGTTTTTAAGTTTTTAACTGCATAGCTCGGACATAAATAAAGCAATTGTGTTTGACCAAGTAAATTGTGAATGAGTTCCAATTTATTTCGTTTATAATGTTCGGTTTCTTCAGGCATTTTTTTGGTTCGGTCACTCTTGCAATCGGAGTCATGAGTGCGATATATCCGGGAAAAATATTGCAGGATGAATATTTGTGTAAGATGTTTATGTAGCTATTTAAGTGTAACTGTGTTTAATCAAAAATGTATGATAGTACTAGTAACCGCCCTCTCTTCGCTTCATCATCATCATTCTCTTGCCCTTGTGCCACGCTAAGTGGGGTCGGCGCAACGTGTGTCCCTCTCTTCGCTTCATATACATAAAAACCATCTTCATAAATCCTTCTATCTATTAAAATGAAATCCCATCAAAATCCGTTGCGTAGTTTTAAAGATTTAAGCATACATACCTATAGACAGACGCCGGAAGCGACTTTGCTTTATACCATGTAGTGATACATAACACAACAGCTTTAAAGCTTGCAATCTTACCAGATGTGTGTTTGATGTTGATTGATATTTAAATTTTATGTAGATAGGTACCAATGTCAGATTCTAAATAATTAAGCAAATTATATTTAGCATCACAGAAGTGGGCTGATGATGATCATAATATTTAGTAAATGAGATACATAACTATAATAAAAATAAATCGAGTAAAATCTTCTGGAATATCAGACATAAAACATTAAACCATTGTTTTGCAAGCTTAATCGTTTCGTAATGAGGTCACCTCATCGCCAAACACCACACCGCTCTTGGCATTGTCTCGTGAGAGCCTCACCAATGCCTCGGAGGCGACTATCATCAATAATTAACATTTCAACGTTTTCGCGCGTCGAGGCATGCGAATCGCGACCTTTGCAAGTCGTGCTAGTTTGAAAGCATGATCGATGTTGGGCTACTAAACAAGCGATTTTGACTGGCCCGTTCACGTAGCGTTTTGGGTAGTATTGATCCATCGCGTAACGCGTAAGATCGTCATGAAGACCATGATATCCCTGCACCGTCTAAAACAACAACATATTGCAGAACCGGAATTTATTTATTTATTTGCAAAAAATATGTCACCTAATGGCGGTAGTGATTAAACTTTCTTATGAAGACAACTGTCATCTTTAGTCCTGCCTGTGACCACGAGCTCTTAACAGCTTAGAATTAAATAATAGTTTAGAATAACAATACAAGCGAGTTTAATCCGTTTTAGTTTATATTTCAATCGCGTATGATAGCAGATGAGCCAATGAGTAAACATCTTCTTGATGGATTTGTTTTCAAATATTCGAGATTTATTTGATCTCGTCAAAGAAACGAGTGCTGAATGGTACACAACCCTCCCTAAGGGAAGGGGCTGAATTCGACAGCGATTGTTTTAGTCTGTTTCATGTTTTGATGATGTAGCTAGATATTCACCATATAATAAAAAACCTTAAAGTTAAGTTGTGTAAATTGATTTGATTACTGTAATAATAATATTACTTTTGATTTAACAGTAATTTTCCAGTAAGTTTAACATATTTATGAGGTGTGTGCAACTATTGCTTGATGTAACTTTGATTTTTATAAGCTAAAAATTGTCTCGTTATAAATATCTCACGATTCTTTCTTGCTGTACAAATTTGGACTTTTTTATTCTTATACGACGTGTCAACTCGCTCTCTTAAGGGCCCAACGAACAATTTGATACTGATTACCTCTGACCAAATTGCTCAGGTAATAAAAATACCAATTTTGCTAACTTTGATGGATGTGCCTTACGCGATTAGTTAATATGTTGAGTAATCAACGATTTTTTATACCATAGTTATATTTTTTAGAAGGCGAGAAATAATGTCCTGTCCACTAAACAAATCATTATATTTCTGACGTTGACATCTTATATTTATTCGTCGTATCCTTCCATCGAGCTCTTAAAAAAAATTATTTGCTAACACACATCCACAGCCTAGTCTATCCAACCATAAAAAAGTTAAGTAATCCAGCTTACAAAAGCTTTTTCGGTGATTAGGTGAAGTTGAACATTTGGGGAGGCCTATCTCCAGCAGTGGACGGTAATGGCTGAACTTAAACAAGTGATTTCTTTTTAATTTGATGTTCGGGATGACCTCACTCCACCTGATGGTGAGCGTCCGTGAGGTCCAAATATGAGGTCGACTGGCATAATAGACCGGACCTGCCCCTCTTACACTGAAGGCCTGCATAGAGCCCGGTATTTTAAGATGGAGATAATACATAAGCTGGAAGTGCATTTCATGACTTAATGGAACGGGGCAGATATTTTGCTAATAATCTAGGAAAAACTGACGGACTGATTGTCTGACATATCAACGCACAGTCTAGACCCAGAGACCGTAGAGGTGCTATAAGAAAGGAATTGCCGAAATTCCCTCGAGAGCGGGAATTAGTGGGAGCCCATTTGTATGAAAAATCTAAACCGCTTAAGTTAGGCGCTTGAAATTTGGCATGCAGATTGCGGGTACCTTAGTTATACGGTATATATAGGTATCGTATAGCACATAGGTATTGCTCTACCTACCTTGGCAAAAAGCGTGACATGTTAGCATATATTCGAAAGACTTGAGTGGACATGTCACGATGTTTTATGAATCAAAACAAGTTCAAAATGTGAATGATTACCTAACACTTACATCGTTTATGACCTGGCTGGCCTCACGTTGAGTTCGTAAATCAATATTACCAGATCTATAATAATTACAACTAGATGATTATTATAATGAATGTGAAACTTTACTTTTACGATCGCGCATTTTGTAACTGTTATAATTAACTCATTTTCGCTCAGAAGGTTTACTTTGTCAAGTAGCCATGAAATCAACTTTGTCAAACGTTGTTTTAAAACACTGTTTAGCAATCAACTTGTTTTAATTAGGGTTTTCGCGTATGGCAATACGTAAGCGTGAGACCAACTGCAGGATGATTGGTTATTTTTCAAGTGACATTGACAGAAATGTCAATTTTCATCAATCACGCAGCAGTTGGACCTCATACCTACGTCTTGTCATTTAGTGGATTTCTCAAACGCGAAAACCCACACTAATTATTTTCATAAAGAATTTACAAAGTTTTAAATTCTTAATTTTTTTGTTGATTAAAAAACAGATGAAAGGTATCCTAAAAAAATTATACAAATTATTTTTTGATTGGAACACCTAAACCTTATTTATATCCGTAAGGTATTGAATATCTGTAAGGATATGACTTATCCATGTAATCAATAGCCTTACCAGAAAAAAAAGTGATTTTCCATTTTCACAGTTAATTTATAAAAAACAAAACACCACTAACCTCATCCTGGAAGGTTCTGTGCAATGATTCCTTGGTGTATCTCTCTTCCCCCTGCTTCAAGATGGCTGAACACTGCTTCAGAAGAGACAACCTCAGTCTCTCCTTAGCACACTCCTCTTCCATAAACGATTTCCGGTGCCCAGTCCTTGGCACCCCCAGCAATTCCTTTGACACTTCAAGTCTTCCTTCGGCGCCATTTTGTCTTCCTAAGTCCGCCATCTTGATCGGACTGTCACTTTTCCCGCCCAACTGAACTTCCACTATCTCGAAAGAGTCGTCAATGTGCCCCCCATTTTGCACCCCTACTTCCGCTGTTTTGACAGAGTTGTCACTTTTCGCGTCAGCTGGAGTGTTTATTTCGGGTATTTTGACAGACTTGTCACATGTTGCGCCATTTACGTCCACTTTCACTGTCACTTCACTGCTGTTATTCAATTTATTATATCTCGTTACGGCTTTTTCTCTTGTAGAATCCATTTTTGTTAAATTTCACAGTCATTTATTTCTAAGTTTGCAATTGTATTTGTAATTATTTCAATGTAATCATTAATGTCTAATTCTGTATCTAAAACAAACATTTTTTTGTGATAATTTTTAAACTTTTACAGGCAACCAACAGATTCAAACTACTTTTATTTTATTCAAATTCAACACTCAGTTTGATTTATTGTGCTAATAGCATGAAATAAATTAAGCATCGCTTAGCCTACTACAGAAAGACGAAGCATGTTGCTGATATTATATTTTATCCAACATTGACCTCAGAAAAAGTTCAAAATATTGGTCTAAAATTAAATTGCACTTTGCTTGATCAAAGCGCTTAGTATTTGCCGTTTCATCAATCTTGCATCCGATTCCGTCCGATTCATTGATTTCTATTTGATTAATATCATCAAAATTGGGATTTAGGTGAGTAGATTAAAGACGCAGAGTGGCCAATAAATTTTTCTGTTTTACACCATCTTGTTTCTTATCCCAATCCCAATTTTTAATTTTCTTTGAATTATGAGCATAATTATAATCTTTTAAATATAATTTTAAAGTATAATATCTAATAAATGAACTACCAACTATACACTTTTTAAATTTGTTACAAAAGTGAAATCAGATACATTCTTTAATGTCATAATAGTATTTCTATCTATCCTGTTACTAAAATATGAAGTAAATTCTAAGGCTTCCAATTCTAATCCTTTAAACTCGTAATATAACGACTGTTATTTGTTACCCCTTGTAAACTTAAAGAAACTCAATCATTATTGACATAACTCCCGAATACACAACCTTCTCAATTATCAAAAATACTACATACACTTCAACTCAAATTCTTATTACCATTCTATAACAAGAAGGCATATAAACCTCAACGCGCTTACCTTCTGCACCCGTCGTCGTTCGTGGGTGTAGCCATTGACAAATCGATATTATTATTTAAGTTAATTAATGGTTCCGGACAGATGATAAGTAATTTGTTTTCGGTACATTTTTCTAGCGCACAAGACAGGTGTGTTTACGGCTTAAAGTCGACCTCTGAAATAGATAATTTGTGACATGTTATTAATTATAGCAATTTCGCAAGCGTGGATTGAGTTCAATTTGGTTTGTCATTTCGTTTTTTGTGGTCCGTCGGGTAATGTATGAAAGTTTAAATGGGAGACGGTCGATTCATTTTTGATTGGACTTTTTGTGGAGCTCTTTTTACTGGAGATATTCTAGGGTGCAAATATGACAATGGTTAGATTGTCAGTTAAGTTACAAGCCTGAGATTTGTAATTATTTAGTTTACATTGTTGACTTGCTTGATGGCACAGTGGTTAATGACCCAGGTTTACTATCCGTTCCAATAGTTGTGGGTTTGATTCCCAACCGGGATAAATATTTGTGTGACGAACATCGGTGGTTTCGTGTCTGGGTGTGTTTTCCACTGTAGATTCCGATATCCGTAACACAAATGCCTAGGCAACTTCCAAGGGGATAAGATCAATGTATGTGATGTTGTGTAATACTTATTAATTTATTTATTATTGTGAACCAGACCATACAATATACCTCCTCTATCCATCATAGATACTAAATAGTAGGTATAATAAAAAATAAATAAAATAAAGGCGTCCGACCGATTTCAGCCATGGCGGCCGATCTCAATTGAGATCAGCAAAGTAAATTCCCTTATTCTCATAATTTATTAATTTAACTCACATATTGCGTACGTAATAGTATCTTTATGTCTTTTTAGTCTTATATCTACCTACATCCCATTTATTTTCTTTCTAATCATTCTCATCAATAATTAGAAGCAAATAAATCAACATCGTAAAAGTGTGAAAGCAAACGAGTCGGAAGGTAATTCGGTAATGAATGGGCGAAGCAGTTTCACTTTCGTTCGTTACCATCTGTAGCGCTACCATGAGTTTAAAAGTGATACTCGATATCGCCTATGTAAAAAACGTCTATGAATAAATGTACAACGCCCCTAGCGGTGACGCTAAGAACTAAAATCGGTAGTTTGAAAAAAACAATTCGATACTTTTTTAACGTACGTAAGTTTTCGATAGCTAACTCATGGTAGCGCTACTGGTTCCGATGACAAAAGACGTAGAAGATGTGTTTATAGTGATTAATCTATTGTTAATTTAATTGTCAAATGGTTTGACTGCATCGTTAGTCTTTTGGGAGTTGAGACCGAGAGTAAGGATTGAGTCACAAGTTGGGCCAAATTTGTGTTTTTCTGTTAGAGATTCATCTTGCCGCAAGATTCTTGCGTGCCTCGGAAAACACTTTAAGCCGGTGGTTCTCCGCCTGATCTCACATGGTCACATCAATTGAAGTATCACTGAACTATGATAGTGAGGAAACAGAGATCATAGTTAGTTGTTTACACATACATTTGTGTACAATTTAGTGATCTCCATTGAAATCGGATGCGTCTTCGTAATGATGGTTATTTTGACTCTAGTTTTGTTTATTTTTAGATTATACGGCATATGTATTCGCTTTTACATTTTTACCAATTATGTGAAAAAAAACACGTTTATTGTATTGGGAACCCCCATGTTTTATCTTTTTCAATTGTTTTTATTTGTTGTTCTAGCGGCAACGGAGTACATCAATTTCAGCTTTCAGCAAATCACGGTTTATGAGACACAGCATGGAGATAGACATACAGATGGACGGCGGCGGCTTAGTAATAGGGTCCCGTTTTTACCTTATAGATACGTAACCCTTAAAAGAGGCTCTCTAAGTTAGTGTGCACTGCGATTCTTACTAGGTCCTGACATCATTAGATCGCTAGCAGGCATGATTGAATAGTCTGTTGTAGCGGTAAAAGTAAGTTATTTGCAGAATTTTATTTGTCTTTATCAGTTCATATTATCTCCTTCTTGTAATTATAAAGACTAGCTGACCCGGCGAACTTCGTACCGCCTTAACGTAGCTATGATGCACTACTTTATTTTGTTAACCGACTTCAAACTTTTTATAGTTGACAGTCGTCCCATCTCAGGTATGCCGTATGAGTAAGTACCTAAGGGAATCCATAATATCCTGCATATAAAATTTAATCCTTATTCCCCTGGTCTCGCCATAACTGAGAACTTTACTACTATACTACTACTATACTACTACTAGGTTGGCGCAGCGACCCAAAATGAGTCTTGGCCTCCGATATTAAGCTCCTCCACCTAGGCCGGTCCTGCGCCACTTCCCGCCAGTCGACCACACGGAGTTCGCGAAGATCCTTCACAACTTCGTCCTTCCAGCGGTACCTGGGACGTCCAACGGGCCGCCGACCTGTGGGACGACCCATGTACGCTCGTTTCACAGCACGATCTGAACTCATCCTCTCTAGATGACCGAGCCAGCGAAGTCTATGAGCTTTTATCTCGCCTATGATGTTTGGCTCGTCCACCTGGTCTTGAAGCTGAGAACTGAACTGAGAACTTTACTAATCTTTATTTTTACTCATATCCAGCAATACAATTATTGCTTTCAAATGACTTCATTTGGCGTAGCAAAATTTATTCGAACCAGTTTTTACCTACTTTCAAGGTAAATAAGGATAATGGCAAAAACTATGAGTTAAATTTCAGAACGCATATATACAAACTTCGCATAGCTTATTTAGTGATCTATGGTAAAAAATTAGTTCATAGCTTAATATTGATTTTGATAACTCTTCTACCCAATATTACAATAGGCCTATTTTGCTGGCTGCTGGATGAAGAAGGAATACTATTAAAATAATGGTTTGATATTTGGAAAACTCCCCGAGATATTACAGTTTCAATAGCACATCATTTGGGCGAGCTCAAAACGCTTCATACAAATGTCGCAGCACACTATGACGTCACAACGTGTAATACTGTATGCATATCGTAAGAACTTTGTTCAGCAGCTATATCAAATGTTGCTTATACGAATATATTTTCATAGTGAAAGTTACTACTAATTTTGTATTTTATACGATGGCATAGCATTTTTAGATTCGCACTTTTGAAATGGACTTTCCCACCCAACTTCAAATGTCTATTATTGTCTCAAATCCTTAGAAATTTTAATTTCAATTTGACTAATGTTATTAATTTACCTATATCTTGAAAAATGTGTCAGGTTGTTCGACAATCGATCTTCACCAAATTGTTGTGCAGGTAAGAACCGTATTTATTGTAGTGCGATCAGCTCGCCTTTTCTTCTGACACAAAAACGTGATGTAGTCCAGTCAAAATAGACATTTAACCTAGGAAAAATTCGCATAGAGCTGAAAATTGGCATGAATGTTGGGAACACTATTACAAATAATCTGTCAAAAGTCCCCATCGATCCCACGTCTGCAAAAAAATAATCAAGGTCAAATGTCACAAATATCAGTTTTATGCACTTTTTGAGCGAAACGGTAAGTTTAATCATAAAAGTATGTATGACAAAATTACTTATCACGTAATTATCTATATAAAAATGTCTCAACACTTTGTTCCTAAGATTAACCATTTCAGAGATATAGCGATGCACAAAGTTGAAAAAGTTGTATTTTCAAACGCTTCCAGGCCCCCATGCGATTGTGCTAGACAGTTAAAATTTTACCGAATGATGTATCTCAGTTGCCTCTATAACATCTAATACTAGAAACAACATGAAACCAACGTGTAAAGTGGGTTCTCATAGAAAACCTATGTTTTTTTTCTTACACGTGGGCGGTTTTTAACGTGGTTACCCTAGTGAACCTATTCCAGGTTATATATCGATCAAAAACGATATCAACAGATGAATGCATTTATGATAAATATGAATGTTCTAATGATTAAAACCACGATATCTCGCGAATGGTGAGTCGGAAATGAAAAAGTGACTGGACCATTTTTGTAGAAAATTGTATGATCTACAACTTTTGTTTGACCTATTTTTACGATAATACTTACTGTTTTCGAGAAAAATGGAAAAATTCTTAATTTTATACTTTTGACCTTGAATAAATTTTTTTGCAGAAGTAGGATTGATGGGGATTTTTGATATTTCGTTTATTATGATGTATTTAACGTCTCTGGCAATTTTCAGCTCTATGCGAATTTTGTCTAAGTTAGCACTTATTTTTGTCTATTTTGACTGGACTAATGATTGAAAAATGTTTGTCAAAGAACCTTTTTTATTATTTAGTCACTATAGATATAGAATTTTGTCAATAAACGAACATGACAATTAGATGTCAGTATATTGCTAAATGAAAATCTCTGAAATAGACAATAATTGAATAATATAGATGCATGTTGTCGATTCAAGAATCTTATAATAATCTGAGGTATTATTTTCGGAAATAAAAACTCAAACAAATAACTTACACAAATTAATGTCTAAAACAAATACCTAAATATAGGAGTACTTAAAATTTCGAGACATTTTACAAAAAAATTATATCTGGATGCACACATGAATAGTTGTTACAGTATTTGACAGGATTGGACAACTTTACTCTATTTCAATTATGAAGTCTTTTTTTGACAGAAGTGAATTTAACACTACCAGGGAAGTACCCTTAGAAATCGATACTCAGCGGCAACGATTCTCGTTTTGTAACTAATTTTAATCAAATTAACTTTCAAAAACTAAGTCTTAGTCGAAAGAACAATTTAAAACATGCAAAACTTCCAATCTTGTTTTTTGTCGAAAAAGAAATAGACGATTGCATGTTTAGTATAATAATTATATAGATATATAATGAGGTAAATAATTAAAGTCAAGTTTTTAAAAAAATACACTGAGTTTAAAGGACCATAACAGTTTTACTCTTGTGTAAAAAACTCGTCAATAAAGCAGCCCCATTGCCGCCAGAATCATTTTTATTCGCGAATGATCGGTTTAACTAACTGAATACTTGAGGCACGTCACTATGTTTAAAAGTAAAACGTAAACCATAGTACGTAACTGCATTCGCGCAAAAAAATATTATTATATTTTGAAGTTCAGATTTAGAAACAATAGTTTGATCAAAAACAATAAGTTAATTTTGCTTGTGAATTAATTGTAGAGTGTTTTTGTACAATTGTAAATTTTTCAAATGACGATTTACGACCAAACACAAAAAAGATATTAAATTGCATTTAAATGAAACGTGCAGAGTTACGTTCTTCGAAATGTCAAAAAAGACTTCATAAATGGAATAATGTTTAACAAAATGACTGACGTTTCATGTCAAGTCCCACGGGAACTCTGTAAAACGGGATAAAAAGTATCCTATGTCCTTCTCCTGGCTCTAAGCTACCTCCCTACCAATTTTCAGCCAAATCTGTTCTGCCGATCTCGAGTTTTAAGTGGAGTAACTAACCCGACTTCCTTTTTGACCGACTTCAAAAAAGGAGGACGTTCTCAATTCGTCTGTATGTATAATATTTTTTTTTTTTTTTTTTTTATGAATGTTCACCGATATTTTCGTCAACTATAGACGGATTTCAAAAATTTTTTTTTGGTTGGGTAGAGTTCACTTCCGAGGTGGTCCCATTTTCACCAGTCTCGGTTCTGATGATGGGATCGTGGTGGAATCGAGGGGGACCTTCAAATTTTATAGGGAGATGTAACGCGTTTTGCATATTATCTGAAGTCATATTGGCTTTTGCTACTGGCTATCATAATTTTATGATGCTGAGCTGATGATGGAAGGTCAACTCCTTAATAGTTATGAGTAAAAGAATAATTATTTCAATACTGTATACATATTAAGACTACTAGTTATAATATCAGTAGCATTACAGGTGAGCTAAACTATTAGGTTGACCAGTCTAGGATCTGATGATGGGATCCAGGAGAAATCGAGGGCAACCCTCAAATTTTATAGGCACATGTACCGCGTTTTACATATTTTCTGAAGTTATATTGGCATTTGCTTCTGGCAATCATAATGTTATGATGCTGAGCTGATGATGGAAGGTCAACTCCTAAATAGTTGGGAGTAAAGGGATAATTCTTTCAAATTTGTGTACATACTAATACTACTAGTTATAATATCAGTAGAATCATAGGTGAGCTGAACTAATAGGTTGTAAAAAAATTTAACACTAAAAAGGATGAAAAAAATTGTAAACAAAAAAAAACCGCCTTCAAAAACACGACTCACTAAAAATTACAAAATAATATAATACGAACATTAATCTGGGTATGAATTTGATATGTTGTTGAAGGCGGTGCCAATTAAATTTTTGAGGAAAACTGCATGAAATATATAAACGGCACCGCCTTCAACAACATATCAAATTCATACCCAGATTAATGTTCGTATTATATTATTTTGTAATTTTTAGTGAGTCGGGTTTTGAAGGCGGTTTTTTTTTGTTTACAATTTTTTTATATATATAGATTAAGCAGTTCGCTCGCGACCACGATTGGTTTAACCCAGTCAAAACGTCGGGCAGTAAGAAGCTATGTATTTACTACTCTTAACACCGCGTGTAGACCCATAAAGAATAATATTTAGTGTAATGGAACGCGAAAGTCTAAAATCATACAATTATAAAAGATTTTTTTCACTCTTTTTAATATATATTTTTAAAAACACAGGTTAATAGTAAGAATGCAAATGGCTCTACATTATATCACAACCATATGCAATACTAAAGGTGTGTTAAATATATTTTACATATGAACACTTCCTCGTGCTAAGATCCTTGTTAATATAATTAATGCGGTTATCGATACCAGTTCCGTTTATCTATATTTATTACCAATATTCACATAATATAGGAGTGTGTCGGGTGTATTAATGTAAGGGTCAATGTCATAGACACCTATAATTTGTTTAAAGTATTTTTTATTATTTTTATAAATAAATCAAAAATGTTTATTATAACAACAGATCTTCATTTTCCTCATAAGGATTAAAGAATCGCTTACATAAGGAGCATGTTAATTAAGATAACAATTAAACATTATCTGGATTAAACAGGTGTTTTACAGAGCATGCTAATATACTCGTAGTTACAAACAAAACTGAGATTTTTCAAAGTCAAAGTCAAAGTTGACTTTGACTTAGATTTAACGTAACCAAATGTACTCGTTCCAGGCAAAATTATCTACATTTAAGCTTGTATGAGTAGAGTAGAAAAAGTTTATGATATTAAGAGTGTTGTGTTTCACCAAAACCCATATCACATAAAAGCTTGGAGCTTTCGAATGAAAAAAATCTTGGATGTTCTTGGATGTTATATGGAAATATATGCGATGATGCAATCATGCACATAGTGTTAATAATATTCGAATTCTACATTATACTACATGGATGTATTTTGAACTGTTTCATATTCGCTTTATTTCTGGTTATGCAAATTATTATGAGAGATTATCGAATTAGATTCCTCATCGTATAATAAGCGAAAAACCAGTATATTTATTCTAATTCTGTGACGTGTTGCCTTTAAATTTGATTGTCAATTTTGATTCCGATCGAGTTTTGGTGTATTTTAAATGTCGCGATTTGAATTTCCTGTTCAAAGGAGACGCTTACTAAAGTGACAGGAAGATGTGAAAACTATTTGATTAGTTTTAGGTAATAGGGTTTAAATAGAAATAGAAAGCGTAGAAAAAATATACAATTTTGAACTATCATGGTTGAACGATGACTTCTTTCTGACTGATAAGCTATAGCTATGTTTGTAACTTGTAACTTTGAAGACTGTTTTATTTATTATTATTATTTTATTATATAACAATCTAATTTAATGTATTGGAATAATGACTAATAGAGCTTAATACTAATAGAGCTATGAATCTAACATATTTAAATGTCTTTGTTGTCATAAAATTAAATAATTATATTAAATAAATAATTTCTTTTTCAAGATTTGTATGCCTCTTTGTGCAAGACATAGTGCTACTTCACTGTATCTGACACCATCTGTATTTTATATTATGTACTACCTTTGTCTAAAATAAATGATTTGATTTGAACACATTAGAAAACTGAAAATGTCCGGGATATTTAGCATTTTGTTTTGTTTTCTCAGCTCATTAAAACTAAACAACATGGTAAATGATAATAAGCTTGAACTATGATTTACGTAATTTTATCTATCTCATTAAATATTGTTAACTTATGGTGTAAAAGACTGAAGTGGTGCTAAGTTTATTTCATGCTAGCTCTTCAAGTGTGCTTAAATATCTAATTATGACTTTACTTTATTTATATTTATTGTATAGTAAGGCATAAAGCTCCTTGGATTGTTTAAAAATACTCTATGCTGGTTGGTAAATTTCTAGTTGCGAATTGCATCAAAAAATATTAGATAGATTTGGATTAAGTAATATTAATTTTCATACATACATACATACATAAAAATCACGCCTTTTTCATTAAGATTTTAACTAAAATAAATATAAAATTCCTCCTTCCTTTAATACCAAAACTAAGCTTTTATGTAACTTTTGCACTACAGTAAAGCTTTGAGCTTTCCTACGCTTCCAACGCGCGAAGTCCAGAAAAAAATTAAAAAAAATACTCTCAACACACAAACACAATTCCCGTCACGTGTCCCCAACAAACACAAGAGTACAATGAAACACAAACACAAGCAAAACACAACACTGCGTGCGCGCAGGTTTGATTCCGCGGCGGGTCGTATGGCGACTGCGCTAAGAGACGACGTACGGCTTACTTGAACTTGAGCTTAGGTTAAGTGTAGGGTAACTTAGATTGTTACTTAATTATAAGAGAACTAGTGTCCCGCCCTTGATTCGCTTCAGGTATATCCTTACTAATATTATAAGTACGTAACATTAGTAACTCACTCTGTCTGTTACACTTTCACGCATAGAATACTGAACTAATGTAAATTAAATATGATACTGATATAGTCCAGAGCCTGAGAAAAGATATAGCCTACTTTTTAACCAACTGCGCCAAAAAGAAGTAATGTTTTACCTATTAAATGTCTCTACGCGAACGAAGTTGCGGGCGGAAAGCTAGTTATACATAAAAAGCTTCCTCTTAAATCCCCGCTATCTATTGAAAAAAAACGTATCAAAATCCGCTGTGAAGTTTTAAAGATTTAAGTAAACGTTTAGGGACAGACAGACGTAGGAAGCGACTTTGCTTTATACTACGATGAAAGTGACAGTTGGGATCATTTACTTGATTTACTGAAATTTTTGACATTCTCTGCGAATTCTTAGCTAGAAGTGTTTATGAATATTAATAATTGAAGCGATTTGCAAACATGTCTTGTTCAGGGAGGCTGTTTGCTTCTGAAGTTTAATCAAATACGTTTATTAAATAACTAGGCTGAATTAATTTCAAATAATATGACATCGATACTAGAAGAAGAATAGAAGATTAATTGATCACAATGTAATTGGTAAAAATTTTACAGTCTAAACTGTTTTTTATTAAGCTGTATCATTCAGGTCACCTCCAAACCACTGCTGGCTATCCTAAGCACGAATTTGCCAGCTCATTAAACTAAATTTATGAAAAAATAAAAGACGTGTGGCACTCGGGGACTGCCGCGGTATAGCTATTGCATAGCATCGTCCGTTTTCGGAGCAGCTCGTCTCGATTCGTGCGAGTTTCGTAGAGTCGTACAATACGTCTAACCGCACGCACACAAACACCGTGCCGAAGTCTACCGAACTGAAACGACGTTAGACGATTGTGAGGTTATTTTCGTTACGGAATTTCTTGGTTCGGTCGCCGCGCTCAAAGCCCACGATAAAAGCTATGCAATAGCTTAAAATTTACGGATTAAACACATTTAAAAATTAGTTTTATTTCACATACAAGTTTAACTTCAAAAGTTTATATTATTTTCCTTTTAAAACTGCACATTCCAAATAGCTTTCTTAGCGGTTAACATCACCAACGAGGTCGCGCAAATAGGTATTTTTATTTATATTGTGTGTTGATTTCGGCACCGTCTTGACCGCGATTCTCCAAGTTAGATTACCTCATACGACTTTGTTTGATTGGCTAGTTGTTTAACCAATTATTTACTATAGGTCGATAGAATGGAGGTAGCTGTTTAATAAGAATGTTGGTAGACTCTTAAATAAGAATGTAAGAATATGAGCTCGTGGATTTGGGTGTTTAACACTATTTGATATAAAAAGATAATTATTTCGCATAAATTCAGGGCAATTCACAAACTGCACGTTCCATTAAAAATGTAATACGATTTTTTTCGCCATTCGTTATATCTTCTAGATACTTTACCTATTTGTAAAACAAAAGGTATTTATTGCATACTTAAAATATGATAGTTGAGATATGATGGAACATTTATAGACTGAATAGGAAAAAGTTTAAAAGCGATAGTACCTATCATCTCTACTGTACTAGGTATATTTTGGTTTTTCGTGTGCAACAATTTTAACATATGTAGTTGACGTAACCATCATAGTGTTATACAATTTAGGTGCTCTTATCAAAAGCTCTTCCAGATATCAAAATGATATCACGCCACTATAACACGGTGTTTTTTTATTTACAATTTCACTTACACACAGTTCAAAAAGCCGTAAGTATTTCAATAAAGAGAATCTGGGCACATTAAAACTACATTATATTTTTGTACAGATCTCGTAAGCAATGATATTGCGTGTGGTTTCGAATCAGCAAAAATATACAAATAATTTCACATTCTACATTCATATGTTGATGTAGAGCTGCTGGATGTGGCACAACAGTCTAACCATTACTGTAATTAGTTTAGTCTTACGTAGGTAGTCTTTTGTTTCATCATCAGCCCATATACGTCCCCACTGCTGGGGCACGGGCCTCCCCTAAACTAGGGCGATAAGGCCTTAGTCGACCACGCTGGCCAAGTGCGGGTTGGTCGACTACACAACCTTAGAATTCCTTCTTAGGTGTGCAGGTTTCCTCACGATGTTTTCCTTCACCGTTAAAGCGTCGAATGATGGTACATATGAATTTCAAATTTGAAAAACACATTGGTACCTGGCGGGGTTTGAACTGGCGTCCTCTCGCATGGGAAGCAACGACTTTAACCACTCGGCCATCGACGCTTTTACTTTAGTTTAACTTTAGTTTAACTCACTATAAAAAGTCCCTTTGTCGCTCAGACAATATAACATAAGCTTTATAGAAAAGTTTTTTAAAGAACCCGTCGGAAACGTAGGTACGATCGGTCAACAAATGCATATAACATATAAAGTATTGAGTATTGAGTATTAAAGTGGTTGTGACATACTAAAGGACAGATAGACAGACAGACATGACGAATTCATAAGGTTTCCGTTTCATGCCATTTGGCTACGGAAAATGAAAAATTAATGCACCAAGAATTTGTTGGTGCATTAATGCAATGCAAAAAAAAACAATGATAGTTCAGAGATTGGTGAAAAAGTATAATCCTTACTAATATTATAAATTCGAAAGTAACTCTGTCTGTCTGTATGTTACACTTTCACGCATAGAATACTGAACCGATTTGAATGATGGTACAGATATAGTCCAGTAGGGCTACCATGAGTTTAAAACCTACACACTCCATAACCCCTACGTAAATATGTCTATGAAAAACTGGTACAGCGTCGCTGGTGGTTACGCGAAGAACTAAAATCGGCAGTATGAAAAAACAACTCGATAGGTTTTTACTCTGTCTGTCTATTAGGCTTTCACGCATAGAGTACTGAACCGATTTAAACGAAATTTGGCACAGATAAAGTCCAGAGCCTAGAAAAGGATATAGGCTACTATTTAACCGAATGCGCTATAAAGAGGTAATGTTTCACCCGTTAAACATCTCTACGCGAACGGAGTCGCGGGCGGAAAGCTAGTATTTAATACAGCTGACACTTCCATTACATCAAGTAGCTTGTGCCAGTTAATTCATTTCTGCGTTTGGGATGAAGTTGAATATTAAATTGGTAATTTCACCTTCGTTTTTGCTAAAATTCATGTGTTTGTTATTAATAAATTTAATTAATAATCGCTTAAGTGCATTGCGGAATGAAATTGCATAATCAAAAACATAAATTGACTGGCTCGGTGGAACAGTGGTTAGTACACTACGGTTCCAAGAGTTGTGGGTTCGATTCCCACCCGGGACAAATATTTGTTTGACGAACATCGTTGTTTGTTCCGTGTCTCGGTGTGTTATGAAAACCATAGACTAAGGATACCATGGACTAACCCATAGAACACACCACTTGTGTTACGTATATCAAAATCAACAGTGGATACACAAATATATTATTGTGGAGATAGTTTGGTCCTGTGAATAGGCATATTTTTCATGTGGTCAACCACAGAGTAGGTAAATTTAAATAGTCTTTGATTTAGATGTTTTATTTCAGCATCCCATTACACAGCAGCTTAGGCCATCTATCCTCTACATAGGATAACACAAGTGCTTAAGCTACTTACCACGGGGTCAGATCAATAGTGTGATAGTGTATAATACGATAAATCGATACGAAATAGTACTTGGATTCTTAGACGCTTTAGTAACTATCGGTCAGAAAGCGACTAAGTAAATGGTATTCAATAGTTTAACTTCAGCCCTATGCATATTTAACCGACAGGCAAAAAATATATTTAACAAGATTGAGAATATATTGATCAATGAGGCTGTCACAAATACATACATATACATATAGATAATACCTATACAGTTTCTAGTAGTTATGTTAATTTAGGGCACTGTCTGATAAAATAGTAGTTTTGTAACGAGGGAAGAGGGAATTTTCTAGTATATTGTCGTGTATTTTAATAGGTCATTAAACCTTCATCAGATGTGGTCAGGACCTTGACCCCTGCCATTTGAACTGTGTAACCGCAAAAGCTTCAAATAATATATTTGCAAAAAATAAATATAATATCGTATATCGTCTATTATAGCATGTTTAGGTATGGTCAATAGGTCAAATGGCAAGTTAATGTATAAAATAGAATTTAAATTCGTTGAACGTGAAATAACATAAAAAATCTATATAGTTAGTCAATATAATATGTTGTCGATATTATGTATATTACGTCACCAACAACCACTTTGTATAGAAAGCGCAAGTGATTAAACTCGATAAACTCGGTCAACTTCGTAACACAAAACTAAGAAAGTAAACAGATTGATACAGTTTTATATAAGACTTTAAATTATAATTTATATATATTTACCGAAAATCAAGATTATACGTTAAGAGTATCAAAAATATACTATTTTATTTTATCTTATCATCATCATTAGCCTACCCTAAACTAGGGCGATAAGGCAACCACGCTGGCCAAGTGCGGGTTGGTCGACTACACAACCTTAGAATTCATTCGTAGGTGTGCAGGTTTCATTCATTTTTTGATATATACCCACTACATAATATTGCAGGATGCAATATATCATATACTTAATCAAACTTCCTAATTCAATCACAGCACTATAATTCGATAAACAAGATTATTTACATATAAACGACATGTTCTCGTGTGAAAATGTACACATTGGTCAATCCATCGATCAGAATTATCATAATGGAGTAGAGAAAGTGTAATATTTGGTTATATTATATAATTTAGTTTACGGTAAGGTGTAACATATACTTAAATAAATAAATAAATATCTGAGACATTTCCACACACGGCCCCCTCACCCCAAACTAAACAGAGCTTGTACTATGGGTGTCAGAGACTGATATACATACGTATATATTTATAAGTACATACTTGAACACATAATCACACCCAGACACGAAACAAACACCAATGTTCATCACACAAATATTCGTCACGAGTGGGAATCGAACCCACGGCTCTTGGAACCGCCTGCCAGGGTCACTAACCACTGTTCCACCGAGCCAGTCGTAATATTTGGTTATATTGCTAAATAATCATAAAATTATGTGTACATAATTTAGTGTACGGCAAGATGTACCTTATGAGTGAGTAAGTAAAGTACACATGGATTGGTTAGTTTTAGACTTATTAGATAGCGCACTTTCTAGATACCCTATTCATTCAGCGCATTCCATGCCTTAATGGCACGGGTAGAAAAGAGGAACTGACCCTCCTTTTGGCCACCATATGTGGCATATGCTAAGGCCTGTACATCGTTAACCACTTCTCATAGTCCTTGTCTATGTGTGATATTTATTTGTTTGAGTTGAGTTTTTGTGTCTTGTGTATTGATGTTAGTATCATTGTAAGTTTTCGTGTCTATATCGTGGTTAATAAATGTTTTTCTTACTTTCTTACTTTTCTTTCTTTCACCAGTGCCTGCATGGTATGCAGTTAATGCAACGCTGAAACAGCACGTCACTAACAGCACGTCGTGTTGTTTGGGAGTAGAAAGATGAGGGAGGGACTAGCTGAAATAGGTCTTCAGAGCATTCCCCATTATAGAGACGGTAGAGACCACTTAGACCGGCAATGTCTCTAATGTAGTACGGTTGTCTAGTAAAACCTCGTAGTTTTCTACCTCCAATCCAACATCGCTGATCGAATTACAAAGATTACTAACATCGATAAACCTCGTATTACGAGTTTAAGAAATCGGCAGTTAATCGGATTATCGGGATCACTGTCGCGTCACTACCAAATACGGATCAAAGGGGCCGCTCTGACAACTCTATCGGTGTAGAGATGTGCCTTATATGGTGATGGGATATCGGCAGAGTGACAAGGTTTGAAATGGGATTTCGTCAACATAAATTGATGACTTATTGTGTAATTGTGAAAATTGCTGGATCGCATCGAGTAGCCTCTTGAAGATGGTGGATATGGCCGAAAAATGTAGTAGAGAAAATATATTTACAGATTGAAAAATGTTACAATTTGTTCACGAATTTCCTTACCAGCTACTTTTTGTACAGCATTAAATTTCTAAAAATTGTCTTTAGCCAAATTATATAGCTCAAGCACCTAAATAATAATAAAATAGGTACATTTTAAAAAAAAATATTGCTTCATAATTCCTACACATAACATTAAATACTTAAAAACTAAAAGAAAAGTGAGCAGAAGGAAACATCTTACAAGTGTTACGGGTATCAAAACCAATAGTGGGATACATAATTAGATGATGATGATAACAATTTCAAACACGGAATAAACACCTATGTTCATCATACAAATTATATAAGTCACGAGCGGATATCGAACCCACGACTCGACATTGCAAAAAGAAGCAATATCAAAATGTGCATCTCAACTCTCCAGTGATTCATCAAGCAACTTATAACATTAATCCAACTAGATATTCTTTAGGTATAGTATAGATATTATATATTGGTATTTGGTCCGCACTATGAACTTCGTGATAGGTCGCTGTTTGATCTTTGGCCGATTGAGATACTTTAAACGAGCCTTCGGAAATACACTCTCAGTTAAAAATGCGAATAAAATTAAGTATAGATGTTTGTTGTAGTCTAGCTATAGCAATCGGTCTAGTAATAGTAGTTAGTTTACGCCCCTTGGTATATTTGCTAAACAATTGAGAGCATAAAAAAGCGTCGATGGCCGAGTGGTCAAAGTCGTTGTTTGCCATGCGAGAGGTCGCCAGTTCAAACCCCGCCACGTACCACTGTGTTTTTCAAATTTAAATTTCTCTTTATCTCTTGTCCGTCGATCTGTTGAAACGCAACAATCTAATGGGCATAACAAAAAAATTTGAAAAACGACGCAACGACGACGCTTCGACGACGCAACACAGCGTAACGCGCAATTGGGAAATCGCTCTAAGTCGCCCAAAAAGAGACTTGGATGAAAAAAAGGTAATAAACCCGCTTAGTCAATAAAAAGTGACATGTGTGTGACTTTTCGGAGACGCGCCCCTAGCGGTGGACATATACTTGAAAGCTCTCAGTAAAGTAATAATGAGGCGTCCGACCGATATCAGCCATTGCGGCCAAGAGTGCAGGACATATGAGCGCGCAAACACAAGTGCACTCTCTATACTCTTAGTCTCATAATTCGGCGAGACGGCAATCCGACATGACCGATGAGACATCGGGCGCAGGACCACCGGCTCAACGTGCTTTCCGAGGCACGGGCGTTCAACCGCCAACTTCCTAACTCCGGGCTGAGTGATTTCTTTACAGAAAAACTTACACAAATTTTGCCTAACTCCTGACTCGAACCGGTCCTTACGCAGCGCTTGCTACCAATGGACCAACGAGGCAGTTTCTCTCAGTAAAGTATTTAAAGCTCGTTTATTATAGGTTTATATTAGGTCTCACTTTATCGGCGGCGAGTGTACATGGATTCGTGATCACGACCTGACATATTGGTCTGACACAGACCATTTCAATAGCTACAGTGTTTAATTGATTGCTCTTGATCGATGAGAGCTTAGTCGGACGGGTAAAGTAAAATAAAAAATAAGAAGGTTGAGTAATTTGGTAGCGATGTTACGGCTAATACCCGAAATGCGGCTACACCTAGGTTTAGCCGGCTAGAACTAGGTGTAGCCACTTACTCTTGGCTAAACCTAGGTGTAGCCGATTGTTTTCGGCTAAAACTAGGTCTAGCCTTCATCATGCCGGCTACAACTAGGTCCAGCCATTCCATGTCGGCTAATACTAGGTTCAGAGAATCCCTGTTGGATAAAACTTAGATGCGAGTCCCGCCAAGCCTTCCGTCCTTCCCCGCGTCACACTCAGGACTCACAGCATCTGCAGCAGCAGCGCGGGGTGGAGGGCGTAGCGAGACACACGCCTCTGCAGGTTGTGAGCAACAAGTGCTGCTGAGCTACTGCAGGTCGCTAGTAGACTAGCGAGTGTGACTCATAGCGTCTGTACATAGTTGTAACTGCCTCGTTGGTCTATTGGTAGCAAGCGCTGCGTAAGGATCGAGGTCCCCGGTTCGAGTCTGCGGTCGGTGAAAATTTGTGTGAGTTTTCTGTAAAGATTTTACTCAGCCCGGAGTTAGGAAGTTGGCGGTTGAACGCATGTGCCTCGGAAAGCACGTTAAGCCGGTGGTCCAGCTCCCGATCTCTCATGAGTCAAGTCGGATTGCGTCTCGCCAAATCATGAGAGTAAGGGAATAGAAAGTGCCCTTGTATTTGCGCGCACACTTGTGCACTATGATGTCGTGCGCACTTGGCTGATCTCTATTGAGAACGGCTGCCATGGCTGAAATCGGTCGGACGCCTTATCTTACATAGTTATAGCCGGCATGCTATCGGCAGAGCTTTTTTAGATATTATAAAAACATCCATTAATTAGAAAACATGCAACTACAAAACCAAATGTGGCAACATAAAGTGCCTCTGCAAAGCTGTTGGTATTATGTGCAACTCAAAATGTCACTCAAGTATAGATTGTTCTAAATAGTTTATGTTACTTTATAAACCTGTGATTTATAATTATATTCTTTAAAATTATAATATGCAACTATTGTATGTTGTTAAAAAAATGTTCCTGATTGTTCCTATTGTACTTAACAATTTACTCCTAACAATATCATGTATGTATTTATTACAATTTGATTTAAAAGAATGAAAAACTACCTTGGTTTCTAATTATTGGATGTTTTTGTAATATCTAAAAAAGCTCTGCCGAAAGCATGCCGGCTATAACTAAGTATGTAAAATAAGGCGTCCGACCGATTTCAGCCATGGCAGCCGATCTCAATTAAGATCAGCCAAGTGCGTAGGTCATATTATAGTGCACAAGTGTGCGCGCAAACACAAGTGCACTCTCTTTTCCCCTACTCTCATAATTTGGTGAGTCGGCAATCCGACATGACCGATGAGAGATCGGGCGCTGAACCACTGGCTTAACGTGCTTTCCGAGGCACGGGCGTTCACCCTCCTGCTACCTAACTCGGGGCTAAGTAATTTCATTACAGAAAAACTCACACAAATTTTCACCGACCGCAGACTCGAACCGGGGACCTCTCGGTCCTTACGAGCGCTTGCTGCCAATAGACCAACGAAGCAGTTACAACTATGTACAGACGCTATGAGTCACACTCGCTAGTAGACCTGCAGTAGATTAGCAGCACTTGGTGCTCACAACCTGCAGAGGCGCGTGTCTCGCTACGCCTTCCACCCCGCGCTGCTGCTGCAGATGCTGTGAGTCCTGAGTGTGACGCGGGCAAGGACGGAAGGCTTGGCGGGACTCGCATCTAAGTTTTATCCAACAGGGATTCTCTGAACCTAGTATTAGCCGACATGGAATGGCTGGACCTAGTTGTAGCCGGCATGATGAAGGCTAGACCTAGTTTTAGCCGAAAACAATCGGCTACACCTAGGTTTAGCCAAGAGTAAGTGGCTACACCTAGTTCTAGCCGGCTAAACCTAGGTGTAGCCGCACTTCGGGTATTAGCCGTAACAGCGATATCATAGTAAACAGAAATATACTCCTGTAGCGCTACCATGAGTTAAAAAGTGACAGACTCGATATCGCCTACGTAAATATGTCTATGAAAAACTTGTACAGCGCCCCTGGTGGTTACGCTAAGAACTAAAATCGGTTACGTAAGTTTTCGATAGCCAACTCATGGTACCGCTACAGACTACTACACAAACTCTCCCGGTATGTCACTTTCAGAGCATTAGTGTTGTATCTGGGGCACAGCCCGGCATTGTATGCTAATATGTAGAGCTATGCTTTATGCACAAGGTTCGCTCTCCGTTGGCTCTCCTAGCGATTATTCTTGTTTGTATAAATAAAGGTACTGTTATCAATTATGTTTTTGGTTGTCCACAAAAGTCAGGCCGCGTTATTTATGTCATCGACGACTTTACGACGTTTCGATTGCCACCCGAGAAAACATTTCGTATTATGAATCATCTAATTTATTTATTACACACAAATATCTTAAAGGCTCACCGACAGAGTTATCCAAAGCGCTTATAAGATTAAATATACTATTTAAACTATTGAAATAGGAGAATAACAAATATATAATATGAATGTTAGTGGTTGCCCTGTGTAAATTCAATAGCATTTTTTTTTTAATTTCAAACGTAATGGCCCCGGTATTGTTTTTCTTTTTGTATCATTAGAACTTTTTCCTGACGAAAACTAAAACAACTAATACAGAAATAATTATCGAAATCCATTTAGCTATTCTTGAAACAACATAGATACAGAATTCAGAAATGTTTTCACACCCATTTCTACGTATTGTCTAGCCGTAAATCCACAATTTACTTTGTCTATACGACAACTAACCGTCGTTTTTCTCTCCCATTACGAACTAACACAGCCACTTCCTATTTCGGATCTTTTAACAACCTGCCTGGGTCAGATCACTATCGCTCTCTATAATAACTGTAGCCATCTGATATCGGTTAAGGCGTGGCATGCTTAGAGTGACCATACACCCGTTCTGGGTGGGACAGTCCCGTTTTGAGACTGTCCTGGGGTCACAGAGATACTGACATAAAAATCACAAACTGTGTTCCGATTCTGATTTTAATTATCGTTATTTCTAATAGTCGTAAATATAGTATATGTTACTTTTTTCTATGGCACACCCAGACTGTATGACGCGTGACGTGACGCTTAAAAAGAGTAACTATCGAGTTTCTTGTCGGAGTTTTCTCGGTAGAAACGAAGTTCCGAACCGGTGGTAGAATCTTATTATTACCAATGTGACGATTTTTAATTGCATGTAAATTGCCTATATAAATAAAGACATTTTGATTTTGATTTTGAATTACAGATTATAACTTCAGATAAGATTCTACAGTACATAAATCTTTCATTATTTTCATGACTTACAAAAAGTTGTTAGAAAAATAAGTAGACGTGTGGCACTCGGGGACTGCCGTGGTATAGCTATTGCATAGCATCGTCCGATTTCGGAGCAGCTCGTCTCTCGATTCGTGCGAGTTTCGTAGAGTCGTACAATACGTCTAACCGCACGCACACAAATACCGTGCCGAAGTCTACCGAACTGAAACGACGTTAGACGATTGTGATTTTCGTTACGGAATTTCTTAGTTCGATCGCCGCGCTCAAAGCCCGCGATAAAAGCTATGCAATAGCTTAAAATACCGAATAATCAGAAAAATAAACAAGAAATACCAAAGTCATTAGTTATTAAAATCTAATCAGATGCTTCAAGCTTCGGCAAGAAATTCAATTTAATCAAACATCAAATAATGTTAGAAAAACATTTATTTCTCTAACTCAGACAACCAAAATTATATTTTAACTATGATATATTTATTGCCCGGAATTATATTAATGTAATCACGTATTTCCCTGCAGCTAATTTGAATAAGTAGTTGCACACACAATTATTTTCACATCAATCATTGTCTGACAGACAGACGGATAGACGAATGTTGTTGAACGATTATTAATTTATTAACAATAATATTCGGACGTTGTACAAAGATTAAGCAGGAATTATTAAGAAAGTTATTCAATAGTCAGATAGGTAGATATTCGCCAAATTTAAAGTGGACTAGCGACCGCCCACAACTTCGTCTGCGTGGAAATGGTTTTGACACCAATGGTTTATTTAAAAACCTCGTAAAATTAACTGTTTATAAGTGAAAGTCCCGTCAAAATTGGTCCAGCCGTTTCGGAGATTATCGGGAATCAGATATACGGACAAAAATGTTTCCTAAATTTTTTTTGTTATTGGCATTCAATATAGATTCCTACACATCATCATCATCATCAGCCCATATACGTCCTCATGCTGGGACACGGGCCTACCCTAAACTAGGGCGATAAGGCCTTAGTCAACCACGCTAGCCAAATGCGGGTTGGTTGACTACGATTGATGTTTTCCTTCACCGTTAAAGCGTTGAATAATCGTACATATGAATTTCAAATTTGAAAAACACAGTGGTACGTGGCGGGGTTTTGAACTGGCGACCTCTCGCATGGCAAGCCACTCGGCAATCCACGCTTTTTTCTATTCCTATCCTATTAAAAACAGGTGTGAGTTAATCTGAAAACTAAGGTTACAAATGTAATAATACAATCTTCAATCGAAACAACTTAATCTCACTGGAATCAAGTAACATCAAAAGAATATTTTAATTACGCTAATTTACTATCTGGTCAATATTAAAGTTGACCTTAGATGGATACTTAAGTTATAATTTAGACTTCAAACTTGTTAAATGTGATTAAATGTTGGTAAATAGTGATTGAGCTTTTTGTTGAAGAGATTTGGAGGTTATTGTGATTTGTTCCAACAATTTAAGTGTGTTTAGTAAGAAGAGGATTTTAATAAGATATATTTTTAATTACGACCTTGATTGCTATCTTTTGTTTTTTTAATTCCTTGAACTAAGCAACCAAAGAAAATACATGTGTTTATGAATGTAAGAGACCTTTTTTTTAAACAATTATATACTTGCTATGCCAGCGACTTCGACCTCGTTTTCCCCTGTTTGTTACACATTTTCCATGGTTTCTTGCTCCTATTGGTAGCAGCGTGATGTTATAGCCTAAAGCCTTCCTCGATAAATGGTCTATCCAATACCACAGATAACATAAACTATAATACCTACTAAAAAAAACAATTCGAACCAGTAGTTCCTGTGATTACCGCGTTCAAACAAACAAAAAAACGAACTCTTCACCTTTAAATTATAGATAAATAAGTATTTTTAAGCTATCGCATAGCTTTTATCGCGGGCTTTGAGCGCGGCGACCGAACCAAGAAATGCCGTAACGAAAACCCTCACAATCGTCTTACGTCGTTTCAGTTCGGTAGACTTCGGCACGGTGTTTGTGTGCGTGCGGTTAGACGTATTGTACGACTCTACGAAACTCGCACGAATCGAGACGAGCTGCTCAAAAATCGGACGATGCTGCCACACGTCTTTTTTATATTTAAGTAGATTAAAAAGTAGCCTATATCCTTTGTCTCCTAGAGTATTTGTGGAACAGATAACAATTGTATTAACTCAGTACCTAGTTATAACTTGAAAGCGTGATAGACAGAATAATTCTACCACTTTTGAAGGATTATATACTTGGATCACGTTTACCACTTCACTAGTAGTAAGCGATACAACAATAACAAGACAAACCACCGCTAAGAATCGAGTAGCATCGATTAATCAAGCATCGAGTGATGAATGAATCGATTCAATAGAATCAGTATCGATTTAATCTCAAGCATGCGCCTGCATTTAAGATCGTAGATCATTTCATACATACATCATGTTGTTATGATGAAAATACATATTTAAAAAAAAATATATTGGTTTTTTTATCTTTCAATTTTTACAGTTCTGAAAATAAAAATGAAGTGGTAATTAAACTTGCACTTGTTTAGTACCTACTTAAAGAGACCTGAAAGTTTCCGGGATATTTACCATGTTGTTTTGTTAAATCATCATTCGTTTGTCATTCTCGCAGTCCTACAGTTCACCCGTGATCATGGCGCTTGCAACAGTGCCTAAATATCGGGATCTCATTAAAACAAAACAACATGGTAGATATCCCGGACACTTTCAGTTTTCTAATACTTAAAGAGACATTTAAAAAAAAACTATCAGTTATGAAAACTGTATGTTGTAAAATTGAATAAAAATAAAATACATTTAATGTGATACCAGAAAACATTATTTTACAAAAAATTAATAAATTGGAGCATGACTTAGGTTCAACTTGAAGTGAACTGTCTTTAGCTCTAAGTTAAAGTAAAGTTGTACAGAAGACTTACAGCGACATCTGTCGATCATACAACAAGATACTAGAACCTCTGTATGGTACGTAGTTTCTTAAATAACTCGCTAGATGTCGTTATTTCAATAATTATGTGATATGATTTGCCACTTGGCCAGCGTGGTGGACTATTATAATGCCTGATCACCTTAGTTTAGGGTAGGCCCATGTGTCAGCAGTGGGGACGTATAGCTGATGATGGTCCACAATTTCCACATCGTACCTATAAATTGGTTGTAGTCGTATGAGTTGCTATTTAAGAACAAGTTACTCTTCATGCTATGCGTCCAATGTTGGTTGACATGCTTTAAGAAATAGCAAGTTAATTTATTTATAAGGACACAAACGAGGTAATAACATAATTAACCAGGTATAATTGACTGACTGCCTCGTTGATCTATTGGTTGCATGCGCTGCGTAAGGACCGAGAGGTCCTCGGTTCGAGTCCGGCCGGGGTCGGTCAAAATTGTGTGAGTTTAGGTCGGAGTTAGGAAGATGGCGGTTGGACGCCCGTGTGAGACACGTTAAGCCAGTGGTCCTGCCCGATATCTCATCGGTCACTTGTGTTTGCGAGCATACGCGCTATAATATGTCCGAAATCGGTTGGACGCCTTATTTATATAATACCTGAAAAGTTTGTTCATCGCAAAATTAATAGATAACATAAAACTTAACTATAACCTATTACCCAATCTGACCTAACCATTACTATGTATCTCTAACATAAACATGAAAAAGGCTGAACAAGAAAGGCCACTGAAGGACTAAATAATACAAATTAAGTTTGAAATGAGTTTTGAGGTGATTGGACGATTTGAGCAACTTCATTTCAAATGGCCAGAGTGACTTAAAATACACTTAAAGACATTGATAAAAACACCTGTACTTATACTCGGATTTGTAATTCAAGATCAAAAACTACTACAAGGTTGCCACTGCAATAAAATATTTTTACAATAGTAAATTCAGTTTTTGCAAAAAACAACCATATACAACAAATTTATTGGTAATATTAATTCTATGATTTTCATCAGTAATTCCAGTTATTTATATTTCCATAAATGCAAGACGACTTAATAAAAACTTAAACATCGGTAATTTTTGGTAACAAACATGGTATTGTACTTGTAACACTTCAGGGATTCATAACATTTGGTGCAATAAACTACAAGATAAGTTAAGAACATACTCGGACGCAATTAATATATTACACATCATAACTAATCGGGAAATAATGTGTAACTGTTCGAGTGTTCGAATGTTTTTTGCTCCGTGGTGATTTTGTTTTGTTTTAAGTTTATGTTTTGTGTTAAGTTTTTGTTGTTTAAATCCGTAACAAAGAAAATATTTTATTTATCTTCCCGACCCGCACACTATTGCTCAAAATTATGGCTTCTTAAAATTAATTAGACATGAGTTATTTATAAGTTTTTACTAGAAGCTATAATACGTAAGTAATAGACAGGCTCAATACAATTTTGAGAACGTATAATTTATATCTAAATAATGCATTTAATTATTAGATATAGTATGAACCCTTTTACTTTAAGAAATTATTATTTTATACGCCTTAATTATCAATAAGTGATGTTGGCATTAAATTAAATAAAGAATTATATTACGAAAAGGTTGTCGAAACCTGAAATCATCACTTGAGAGTGACATAAGTGACTTTACCACTTTTGACAGTGACGTATCTGTCGTAGTTTTTTTGATCTTGAATTACAAATCCGAGTATAGTTTCCTTTCAAAATAATGCCAAATGTTTCAATGTTATTTATTGGTTTAATGTGCACAAATAAGAAACGAATTAAATAAATCGAAAACCCATTTAATATACGTAATTTCCTTTCACCGTCACCAGCATTCATGTAATCAACTTATTATTATTTTCATCGCCATTTCGTGTTTAATTAGGTGCACAAATAGTAAACACAAATAAATTACTTCAATACTATTACCTACTACTAATGTTTCATTCATTCAAATTGTTAAATAAATTATTGCTTTATCAGATAAATGGTAATTTGCATCTGCTGGGTGAGCTGGGGTTATTATTTTGAAATAAATCTTCAGAATGTAAAAATAACATTTATTTTCAACAGATCTTCCGAAAAACATCCCGATGGCCCAAAATTAAAAAGAAATAAACAGGATAAGTAAGGAGGAGTGGCAATATTTGGTAGTTCGTATATTTTAAATATTAAAATAAATTACGATTATAATTAAAATGTATCTTATGTACAACAATCTAAAACGTCCTTATCTTCCCTAACGCCTCAATTAATTCAACAAATTACTTTACCCTGAAATCATTCATTAAGTAATGTACTCTAGTGGCTATATGTAACGTAAAATATTACCTTCAACATGTTATTTGTGAGTGGTTTAGGACTTATCCTGTTAGTGGTTTCCGGAGAATCGGCGAGGATATTGGCCTTCTATCCTACACCAGTGATGAGTCACCATTTCGTGTTCCAACACTTCACTCAAAAGCTACTAGACAGTGGTCATGAAATGGTTGTCATCACAACCCACCCTTCCGGTCAAAACGGAACACTGCACAGGAATTTGACTGAAATCGACATGCACGAGATATCGTACGGATTTCGGAACAAAAACACCGGTTTTCCAGCAACTATGACCGGTGAGAAAAAGAATATTTTCAAGATATTGCCGAGCTTTTTGAAAATGCTGGAAGATGTTCTAGAAGCACAACTATTATCAGATGGAGTCCAGAAGTTGATTAACGATAAAAAGCAGAAGTTTGACTTGATTTTATCTGAAAGCCACGTCTATCTCACCTTGCAATTTGCTTATATTTACAAAGCGCCGATCATTTTCTTCGGATCTATGGGGGCTACGAACATGAATTTAAATATGGCCGGCTCACCAAACCATCCCATTCTTTATCCTGATTTTTTGCAACAAACTTTGTATAACCATACGCTAATGGACAAGATTAATGCGTTAAATATTTTTCTCTCTTTACCCACATTTCACGAGAACGGATTGAATGGAATTTTGAGAAGAGTATTTGGCCCAAAATCTCCAATGATGAATAAATTGCTGAACGATATGTCTACCATGTTTATCTTCAACATTCACAATGTCTGGGACATGAATAAACCGGTCGCGAAGAATTTTGTGTTCGTAGGAGGATTGCCATTAAAACCTGCAAAGCCACTACCTAATGTAAGTACAAATCTCCGTGTAATCTAAAAAGAACGGTGAACATTGCATTGTTATTCCTCTTTCAAGTGACTTACATTACCTAGAAAATTTTGGATACCTGTTTAATCTAGTCTTTGCGTCGATTGATGATGCAGATTACAGTGAGGAACTTTTGAAATAAAACTAATTTTACGGATTAAACTCGCGTTTCGAGCTCTTTACAGCGCTCGTGGTCACGGGTAAGACTGACGAACTTATGTTATGAGACGGTGAGGAACTTATGTTATTTTACCTACCTAAGTATGGATAATTTGCAGGACCTCCAACAGTATTTGGACTCCTCCCAAAACGGAGTAGTATACGTCAGTTTCGGTACGAATGTGGACGCAGCCACGTTCCGCCCGGAGAAGTTGCAGATGCTTCTAGAAGTGTTCTCGAAGTTGCCTTACGATGTCCTCTGGAAGTGGAATCAGGATGAGCTGCCAGGGAGGAGTAACAACATTAGGATTTCCAAGTGGCTGCCGCAAGCAGATCTTTTGAGTAAGTACAATATTCATTTTCACACTTTCTATCTAACAGTTTATTCATCATCAATAGGCTGCTATTGCTGCCCACTGCTGAGCATAGGTCTCTTTCAAAACTTTCCAGCGCGACCGGTCTACGGCCACCTGCATCCAACAAAACCCAGCGATTTTCACCAGGTCGTCGGTCCATCTGGTTGGCCGTCCCACGTTTGTTCGGGTCTAAAAAAATTGGAAAACGATACTCAATAATTTGTAATCTTTGTACTACATACTCTGCTAATTAAGGTGGCACCGACGAAAGGGCAATTTGAAATATTGTAAAAATGGAAATTATGATAATTAAAACAAGGAACAACAAAAATCAAGCTACAAGATTCAGACTGACGACATACCGATGTTACTCATCCCCCAAATTTTTTCAGGACACCCTAAGGTCAAACTATTCATATACCAAGGAGGATTACACTCCTCAAATGAGGCAATTGCCGCCGGAGTGCCAGTGCTGAGCATCCCCATGACTTCAGACCAGTGGTACAACTCCCAGCATGTGGTAGCTCATGGAATCGGTGTGCAGGTGGAGTTGGAGACAGCCACCGAGGAGCTGATGACTGGATACATACGTAGACTGATAGATGATGGATCGTGAGTACCTATGGTTCCTTTTTGGCTGGTTTAGTTAGACTAAGATCGAAATTTTAGACTTTGCTTTCAACAATAAATGATAGAGTAAACATCAGACATCATTGATCTGATCTGATCGAGGCATATGCAAAAGTGTCTAAATTGACAAAGTAAACGTCAAAATTATTTTTTTATAAAGCAATTTACACGCATTCCCGCAAATCCTCGGTACAGTAAATAAGTAAGAGATTAATGATTCTGCCATCGGTTCGGAATGTTGATTCTACCGACAAGAGACAGGCAAGAAACTCGATAGTTACTCTTTTTAACCGACTATCACATGACATTGTCTAAAAGTTAGATCCGTACTGTTAAATTTCTTTCACCTTTGGGTGTGGTTTAGGTATCAGACGTTATTATCAGGAGGTTCAGTGTTTACTGCCCTTTGTCCGATTCCTTTACTTTAACGAGTACCTAAATCTACTTCAATTCGTTGCAGTTACCGAGAAAACGTGTCAAAACTCCGCTCAATCCTCCACGACCAGCCCCAACCCCCTCTATCTCGTGCTCTATGGTGGGCTGAGTACGTGATACGTCATGGCAGCCAGCACCTACGCGCGCCTGCAGCCAACATGCCCTGGACAGACTACTACGAAGTCGAACTGCTGGTCTACTTCGGCGTTCTACTTTCCATTTTGACGTTTTCTTTTTTAATTGTTCTGTGCCGTTTGTGTTTTGCTGTAAAAAAGTTCGGTTCTAGATGTGTCGACGTAGTCCGTTTAAAATGTTCTTTATCTTAGCTTACAGTTTAATTTCCTTTCTTTCTCATGTAACTAGTAAATATTTAATAATAAAAAAAAATATTTTCCAAATGAAGATTATTACTAGTTTACAGCAACTAATTTTGAACTATTAACTACAACAACAAAATAATTTATACTTCAATAACCTTCCAATACCTTGTCATATCATTATTCAATACATTTTCAAACTCTTTGATAAGCGATTAATGTCCATTAAAGTCTGCTGATAGCAACTAATGTCCTTACGATGCGTCATAGATAGGAATCGATTTCTATCCTGCGTACCAGCAACCAATACCTGCTCTTAAAATAACAACTCTGAGTCAATCAATAAAAACTCTTTGAATTCATAACTCAATGTTCATAAACATCCATTAATAGCAACTGGATTTGTAGGAATATATTTGTTATTTACATTATTTTGTGTAAAGGACTTTATGGCATCTTCCACTAACCTTAAAAATTGATTTTAAAAATGAATATTGGCAGAAGTTAAGTTCCCTAAAAGTTCATTTCATAGTAAATATTAAACGAGTGGAGTATTATTTAAGGTTTTATTGAATAGTAGTTAAAAAGATAATACGGTTTGCCTCGTTGGTCTATTGGTAGCAAGTACTGAGTTAGGATCGAGAGGACCCCGGTTCGACACCCGGGTCGGGCAAAATTTGAGTGAGTTTTTCTTTTGAGAAATCTTTCAGCCCGGCATCAGGAAGTTGACGGTTGCACACCCATGCCTCGAAAAGCACGTTAAGCCGGTGGTCCTGCGCCCAATCTCTCATCGATCATGCTGGATTGCCGTCTCACCGAACTATGTGGTTAAGGGAGCAGTGGAGCTACCATGAGTTTAAAACTTACGCGCTCGATATCGACTACGTAAATATGTCTATGAAAAACATGTACAGCGCCGGCTGGTGGTTACGCGAAGAACTAAAATCGGCCATATGAAAAAAACAACTCGATAGGTTTTTAACGTACGTAAGTTTACGATAGCCAACTCATGGTAGGCCCTCAGGAGTGCACTTGTGTTTGCGCGTACACTTGTGCGCTATAGTATGTCCTACTCTCTCGGTTGATCTCCATTGAGATCGGCCGCCATAGCCGAAATCGGTTAAACGCCTTAAATTTTTTTCGGACAGTCTAAAAAGTGGACTACCACTTGACCTTATGTAAAGTGTCAATAGTTGTTGTCAGGATATTTTTCATGGCAACATCAACCTTTTTTGTTATTGTGACGTGCGAATAATAGATATATTAACAGCATTTGAGAACAAGTGCCAATTTGAATTTACGTTTTTATTACCTAGACCTTAATACATATTAAATGAAACGAATGCTTAGGTAGTTAATAGGTATAATACGCTTACAGTCTTCATTGTAATACTTAATTGACGATGATAATTGACATTTCTCTTATTTTATCTATGTATGTACGCACATAATACTTTTTACGTGTAAGTCTAAGTACCTATGTGTAGCCTAGATTACAAAACATTATAAATATGCGCCCAATTAATGTTAAAAATCGACATTAACAAAAGTGTGTTAATAGAAGAATAAATGAACTGCAAAGTGATTGGGCCTCTCAATTAAGATATAAATAAAATTCTACCAAATGTACCCCCCACTAAGAGATACTGAAATAGACAAAATCTTGCGGGAACTATCCCCTAGTGCAGAGATGGCAAACTTCAAGTTACTCGCAGTCCGAATACAATATTTTCGCTACTGATAAAAAAAATCATGAATGTATTACAACAAAGTGCAAATTAGGTTTAATGATGCTAACGAATGTTCGGTGCATCATACTTTATAAATATGGTATCTATTTTCCAAAAGTCAGAAAGTCATATCAAAAGATACCACGACTTCTTTCATAATCTTTAAGTAAAGTACCTCATTAAGTCTTCAGAAAAATATCTCGTAGATACGTAGCTAAAAATTTGCCATCCCTGCCCCAATCCTCAAAACAAATGCCAGTTTAACTCTTAGTCAAGTAATCGTTGGCAATAGTCTTCCAGTCGGTAGGATCCCCCTCTTCAGGAGTCGGCTTGCTCTTCCTGATCTTCTTGAGCAGTTCCCAGCCGTTGGCCTTCTCAGTTGAAGAGACGTAGGTATTCCCAGGGTCTTGCTCCCGAGTGTAGGCGCCTAGAATCAGGCTTTGTACTAGCCTGGAGGAGACTAGGGTCTGAAATGGAAATATACGTGGAACTGTTACTCGTGAAACCCATAAAGAAATGGAAAACAATGATTTCATCGTGTAAAATCAAATTCAAGATTTTTTATTTGTAACCACTGCAATATTTGGTGCGCAATCATAAATATCGAGTAACTACTAAACATCTTTAAGCTTCAAACACAGTTGCTTTTTTCAGTAACAAAGTCAGTGATCAGGTATCGATGGCTTCGCACGTGGTAATGATAAAAGTTAGGTGAGTGATAACAATGAAAGTGATCACAACGTGATTTAATTTTTAACAAAACCTGATCTGTACAAAGATCTATAGCACCTTAAAGGCAAAGAAACCTCTGCAGCTGGTAACTACACTCCTATTAGCTTTATTATGTCCCAAAGTATTAAATGAATTATTATTAAACCATTTACCAATACAAAGTTCAGTGTGACCCTGGTTCAGATATAGTAGAGCGTGTGGTTTAGAATATGATGATTAGGGGTAAGATCCATCCATCCGCTCCTCCATTGCCCGGTGATGATGACAAGGCTACTCCAAGCCATCATCGTAGTAACTAACAAAAATAAATATACACCGTGAAATTTTAGTGGTTGTTTTCCCGCAGCAAAATGATTCTACCTTAGTAGCACAATAGATTTGTGCAGTTATTTTTTATTAAAATCAATAAATGCCGGTTTTACGAAAGGTATAACCGAAACTCGAAAGTACTTTCGAACCACTTTATTACTTAGGGCGTAGAGCTTCTTTAGCTTTAAGCATCGATTTCATGCGGCAAGCAGTACCAGATTACGTCACATCTTAAAAAACAACGATAGCTTCTCTCGTTTTCGAGTTGGAAAATTATTATTTTGAAAATTTGAAAAAAAAAAAATTTTTTTTTCAAGGAATAATTTGCATAATTCGATAGTATTACTAAAGGCAAATCGTTCTGCCACGGGAAAACAACCACTCAAATTTCACGGTGTATATGCCGCTTCTTGTATCAATGCCATGCCATCATCATCAACCCATATATGTCCCTACTGCTGGGGCACAGGCCTACCCTGAACATGGGCGACAAAACCTTAGTCAACCACGCAGTTTGGTTGACTACACAACCTATGAATTTCTTCGTAGGTGTGCAGGTTTCTTCACGATGTTTTCCTTAACCGTTAAAGCGTCGAATAATATTACATATGAATTTCAAATTTGAAAAGCACTGTTGCTGATAGCAGCATTATTATCTAACAACTGTCTAGCACCTACTATTTTAATTTTATTCCTGGCATGCCACCTGAAGAACTCCTCAACGTACCTTCAACAGCATATACTCGTGGTCAGGCAGTCTCCTAGTGACGGTGTAGCCAGCCAGCACCAGCCCACCACTCCGAGGGTCGCCAGTCACCAGCATTACGTAGGTCATCGCGATGGCCAGCTCGAACACGTAGTAGGAGTCCTGGATGTCTCCAAAGTCGATGATGCCGCAGACTCGGTAGTCTGTTTGGCTGGAAGGAGTGAAGAAGAATTGTTGGTACGCGTGAAAGGTCTTTTGGAAGTAGAGGACGGAAGAGGACTGATTACCGAAAAATTTCGGCTTTTGCCCATATAAACAATTGTAGGTACGTGTTAAAGGTCTTTAGGAAATTAAGGGCTGATTACAGATATTTCGGCTTTTGCCTAAGGAGTCATTGAGGTTGACATGGGGAGTAGGTATGGAGTTAGTCAGATCAAAGTTTGAATTAGGATAAATCCTTTCCCGATACCTTTGGAATAAGGGAAAGGGGACCAGTTAAAATCAGAATGGTGATGTAACTGATGTAATTATGAAACAATTATGGATTTTGTGACTACATGTAGCATACATGTAGTCACAAAATCGAGTCATAATTGCCACAATTGGGCAAAATTATACTTTATCTTTGTTCTTAATTATTTTGCCTTTCTAAAGGTTGACCATCATATCATATAGAATCAACAATAATGAAAGGTTCAGTTATTTGCTGGTTTCAATCCATAGTCCGCTTATAAAATTGATAAAATATACGTAATATGGCATAGTTACGCATATAGCGTAAATATTACCGATCTGAAAATACAAATAACGGTCCTATCTATAAAGAAAGATTCCTGAGATCAATTATAATGTCAGCTCATGACTTCTATTGTGTGTTCAACTACCAGTCGTGGTAGCCTCGTGGTAGACCACGAGGTCACGACCACGACTCCAAGCCTCATCATGATAACAAAACACACCTACCGTTTTATTTACACAATAATTTTACCAGCCTAGATAAAACAACTCATCAAATAATAAGATCAGGATTTCAAATCTCCTCAAAGAGTGACAAATATTACGTCAATTTTCACGATTCTTTAGTAGTTATTTTGGATAAGATAATAAATAATAGTCTTAAAAATTATCAAATAAGATCATAGTGCGTGATGAGTGATAGTGTATTGAACTAGATCTGCCTTATGATTCGGTAAATGATAATTCTGGACGGTTCCAGGTGACAAATCTTGTTATTTTTACAAAGCTTTTCCTCTTACTATTGTGAAAATTAAGTACATTATGAGTCCCTTAAATGTCCTTAATGAACTATCCAAAACATTGGTCTCTACTCTCTGCAGATATTTTCACCTGAACCCAATAATTAACAAAATCGATTAGTTCAAGTTACCCAAAATTTATCCCGACAAGTCCCGATATTAGTATTCCGTTATTCAAAGAACAGTTTTATTTAATCAACAAACGGTGGATCCATAATTTAGTTTTAAGAGCTTAGTCAAGGTGTAGAGGAGCGAAAAATTAACCAATCAGGACCGTTGAAAGCAGATTGAAACATCCAATCACCATTAAGCTTCCTCTACCACGCTGTCTCACCTCAACAGTATCCCGTCTAGAATTCTGGAGCATACCCTCAGTAGTTTCCGATTTAATTTCCTAGTACAGTAAGATTTTGACAATTATTATAATGCACAATTTGAAGTGAATGATTTTGAACCCCCGTCGAAAAAAACGGGTGTCGCCATTAATTGACATAGATTGTTCAAAAGTGTTTATGTACTATTTTAATTTTTGATTATTTCTGTTAATTTGTTCTATCTTTAATACAATGAAACTATTACAACAGTATCACCTTAAAATAAAAGCTAGTAAAAGATACGAGGCATCTTAAATGGATGAGTAATTAAAAATAAACATGCAATCCTTCAGCTTTGCTAACGATTTTCCTTAAGTTACCCACGTGAGATTTTATTTATCTAAACTAAATATGAGTGATAGTATCTGATGTGTATGTAGATTGTGTATCTTTGCTTATATATGTTTTCTTACACAATCTTGTTGACCATTTTCATTATCACCGGTTCTTTGCGTTGCTATCCGTAAAATTCTTGAATCAAAACATCTTAATAAGATTTTCTTTTGTTAATTTCACATTTTATGGGAAATCCATTTCCATCCTGTTCTCACAAAACACATTCAGTTCAGATTTATCAGTTTTGATTATTTCGAGAAATTGTAGAATAGAATAGATTAACCATTTATTTAGCACAGATATCTAATAGATATGGGTAATCTTAAAATCTATTATCTATACCCTTACGTATTTATAGTCCTTGCTTATCAAAATGGTGTTTTTCTTTTATTTCTAGGCGTTTCAAACCTTTTAGAAACTCCATGAATATTTCAAGACCAAACATGGCCTCCTCACAAATTTATATCTCTCAGTTTCTAAACATCTAACAAAACAACCACAACCTGTGGTCCAGCTGGCCAAGTAAGACTGCCATCATCATTATCGTCATCATCATCATCACCATCATCATCAACATCATCATCATCATCAACCAACCTGTCTCCTTTAGGCTCCACTAGGATGTTCTGCTCGTTCACGTCTCCGTGGATCACTCCTCGCTCCAGCTCATCCAGTCGTGGGACAACAGCATACTTAAATTCTTCAATCACCTGTAAAATCGGAGAATGAATTGATGGAATTTCTTAAGGAAAAGAGAGAGTAGAGGTACACTAAGAAAGAATTCCCGAAATTCTCACGGAAACGGGAATTATCGGTAAAATTCTTTTTGTGTGAAAAATCTAAACCGCTTGAGTTAGACGCTTGAAATTTGTCATGCAGGCACCTTAGTAAACTTAAAGCTAAGTTGTAACTGAATATTGCGAAATTTCCAACGGGAGTTAACGGGAAAAAACTTTTATGTATAAAATCCTGTAGTCCACGCGAACGAAGACGCGGGCACAGCTATATTTGTTATAGAAGATCATCTTCTATGGTCTTCTCTAGCAAATATTTGCTACTATCGTTTTTTGGTTGTATTCGTATGTCGAATGGAATAGAATCATTGTTTATTGTGTGTGTGTGTTTTCATTTGTGTTTGGTTTTGAATATTTAAATTCTGGCCTGGGTTAAAATCATCGAGTGTCGAAAATTTGCTTAGCCTTCGTACACAATAATTTGCTATAAACTGTAATTGGAAATTTAACCAACACCGTTACAGTGTCGAGAAAAACAATAAGTCTCAAAGAATGCTATTATTTTTCATGCATCCCTGTTTTTACGACACTATTTATTTGGTTTACACTACAATTCTACACTTTACATACATTTGAAAATAGGCTAAAAATTACATTCTGAATGTTCAACATAGTAACTTAACAACATTTGAATGCTTTGTAACTGTTAATGCTTCATTCTTTCACCAATTCAGTACTCACCTCCTCAGCCAAGTCAAGTCTTTCAGGGTCCTTGATGACGTACTTGAACTTCTCCAGATGAGGAACGGTGGTCAGCATCCAGATGTGTTCCCGACCAGCCAAGCCGGAGTGGTTGAAGTTCTGAGAAAGATAAGTTAGTTTGATTAGTTTCCTTGTAAATATCTCTAACGTCTGTCTTGGAATAGGAAACCAAGAAAAAACATTCATTGATTTAAAATAGGAAAAGATACATTGATTTAAAACATAAAACATTTACTGATTAATGAAAAAGACTGAAGAGTGGGAGGTGCATGCAAATGAGATGCGGTGGAGTAACAAGGTTGGATAGGATTAGGCCGAAGAAGACATGGATGGATTGCGTGAGAGATGATATGGGAGTGAAAGGAGTAGACACAGAGCTGACGAATGATAGGCCCGAGTGGAAGAAATACACATGTTGCGCCGACCCCACTTAGCGTGGGACAAGGCAGGAGAATGATGATGATGATTTACTGATTATATGCATTGCATATGCAAAAACGTTGAATGAAATTTAAGGCTTGACAATAGTAGCTAAGACACAGTATAAAGCAAAGTCGCTTCCCGCGTCTGTCTGTCCCTGTGTATGCTTAAATCTTTAAAAATACGCAACGGGTTTTGATGGTTTATTTTAATAGATAGAGGGATTCAATAGAAAGGTTTTTATGTATGTGTTACGGTCAATGTGAGCAATCGGTAATTATCTATAATCACCGGTAAATATAGATAATTCCCGACGCACATGGTAAATGTAGTGAATTATTCAAATTTACCGGTAATTATGTAAAACTCCCGCTCGACTGTAGTAATTCTTGACATTGGTGACAACTATCATAAATACTCTGCCATTCCAAATGACACAAATATCAAAAATATATTGACGTGAAAGAATTTTAATACTTCCACTCAGAATTACCTGCCAATTTACTAATTTTATTCAACTTTATATTTATATTTTTATTATTAATATATTTTTTAAACCTAACATGAAGTTTGGTTTCTGGATACTTGACTGGTTTATTTTATAACTAGCTGTGCCCGTGACTTTGTTCGCGTGGACTACAGGATTTTACATACAAAAGTTTTTTTCCAGTAACTCCCGATTTTGCAATATCGTGTCGCAAGTAAGCTTTAAGTCTATTAGGGTACCTGCATGCCAAATTTCGATATATCTTACGCGGTTTAAATGTTTTCAGAAAAGTTATTTATAAATACATACTTAACTACATAATCACACCTAGACACGGAACAAACACCGATATTCACCACACAAATATTTGTCCCGAGTGGAAATCGAACGCACGACTCTTGGAATCGCCAGCCTTGGTCACTAACAAAACCATTGATTCACAAGCAGTCAAGTCAGTTTTATTTTATTATTTGCCACATTTACACAAAGGGTATAGTAATTTTATATAATTACCGGTAAATGTGATTAATTCGATAGTTTTCACCACCTTTACCACGAACACTAGTAATTATGCATAGTTACCGGTAATTATACATAATAACCACTCTATCCACTTTTACCGTAACATATGCATTCGAAGCGATGCTTGGTAGTAAATAAATAAAGTAATAAATATCACACAACATCATAATATAGGCACATTGTTCCGATACTGATGTAATTTGCTTAAGCACTTGATTTACAGATATCATAACATAGTACGAGTACGAGAGACAGAACATTATAAAAATATAACAAACTCAGACCCGGAACAATCATAAATATTCGTCCCGAGTGGAAATCGAACCCATGGTTCTTGCCGTAGGAAAGAGGGGCGCTACCAACCTGTTCATTGCACCCTCGCAATCAGGGGATACCAGTCACAACTATCTGTCCGGTGGTTGGTGAACGGTATACGGGTAAGCGACCCCGGCTCCTCGAGCTACTATCGACTCAGTCCAAATCATCCGAGGCGATAGTATCCTTCCTCCCCTTTTCCTTCCCCCGTCATATATCCTTGCTACTCGTGGGAACGCAATGACCTTGTTAAAACAATGCACAAGGCAGAATGGCGGCGACGTGGTCCGCAACCCGTCACGTCACGTTTCCCACAGAGGTGAAAAGTGGATCGCTGGAAGTGATCTCTGCCTACCCCTCTGGGAAAAAGGCGTGATTGTATGTATGTATGTATGATATGATGCTAAATATACTCGTACTACTTGTATTCTGACTTATGATTATTATGGACACGTGTTTCGCATAAAAATATCTCACAATCAATTAAGTTATTGTTTTTAATACCTATTCAGCATAATAGCATATCTTGACTTGTTAACTGCTTCGTTAGTCTATCGCAAGCGCTGCGTAAGGACCGAGAGGTCCCCAGTTCGAGTTCGGGGTCGGGCAAAATTTGTGTGAGTTTTTCTGTAAAGAAATTACTCAGCCCGGAGTCAGGAAGTTGGCGGTTGCACGGCCGTGTCTCGGCACAAGTCGGTGGTCCTGTGCCCAATCTCTCATCGGTCATGTCGAATTGCCGTCTCACTGTCATAAGTAAGAGAACAGAGAGTGCACTTGTGTTTGCGCGCATACTTATGCACTATAAATGTCCTGCGCACTTGGCTGATCTTGATTGAGATCGGCCGCCATGACAAAAGGTCGGTGGCCTTATTTTTTTTTTAATATTTATTTATTTATACCTTATCGCTTATGTGAGTCGCTACTCATAAATAAAAAGTCACATACGCTAAGACACTTAGTAGTTAACTATTGTTGTTACATTACTTCTGAACAGATTTTTTTTTTCGCCTGATAATTGCATATTATTAACTACAAAATAATTGGATATTTAGGGATGAGAACCATCCGCTTTCTCGCAAATCCGGTGATGATGACAAGGCTACTTCTTCTTAGGGGTGATCCATCCGCTTAGGGGAGAGAGCCATCATCGTTATCAGTTAGGAAAAAAATCTACTTCTACTACAAGTCATCAATGTAGTCGGCAAGGAAATGAAAGTGGCCAGCAAATAAAAGTTACAATATTAAATTCATCCATATTAAATATTACACAACATCACGTACGTACATTGATCTGATCCCGTGGTAAGTAGCTTAAGCACTTGTGTTACAGATATCAGAATCAACAGTGGATACACATTTACACAAATATACTTAAATATACTTAATACACACCCAGACACGGAACAAATACCGATGTGCGTCACACAAATATTAATTGTCCCGAGTGGAAATCGAACCCACAACTCTTGGAACCGTAGGTAGTAAACCTGGGTTACTAACCACTGTTCCACCGAGCCAGTTATTGCTTTCTACATACGAAATATTAATAGTTTCATTATTAATCCATCCATATTGCTTTCTAAGTACGAAATATACGTTTTCTATAGTTCTAGGTAACTAACCTATAAATCTTTAGCTACGTGCAGCCACATAATGCCTCCAAGGTTCTTTGTATGAGAATATTACAGTTAACAGGCAATTTTCATACAATGCCTGTTTCAAGAGTAATGGTCCAGTACTTAGTTACGGCATGGCTTATGAATGCACGTTTTGCAACGTTCTTTCAGACAGAATATTATGCGAGTATTAAAAAAAGGATATTTTTCTTAAGATTTTTTTCAATTTAAATGTCATAGGCTGAATAATACGAAGTTAAAACCTTTTTCGAATGGTAGAGTCACAAATTTAAAAAGGTAGAGTGTTGTTATCGTGCCTTTAATATATTACAGTACGGTCACTATGTCCTATGTACATGAAAATATCTGGTTTATTTTATTTATAGGTACACCGTGAAATTTTAGTGGTTGTTTTCCCGCAGTAAAATGATTCTATCTTAGTAGTACAAAAGATGTGTGCAGTTCTTTTTTGGTAAAATCAATAAATGCCGGTTTTACGAAAGGTTTAACCGTAAATCGAAAACACGTTCGAACCGCCTTATGACTTAGGGTGTAGAGCTTCTTTAGCTTTGAGCATCGATTTCATGCGGCAAGCAGTACCTGAATACGTCACATCTTCAAAAACAACGATAGCTTCTCTCGTTTTCGAGTTGGAAAATTATTATTCTGAAAAATCGAAAAAAAAAAATTTTTTTTCTTGGAACAATTTGCATGATTCGATAGTATTACTAAAGGCAAACCGTTCTGCCACGGGAAAACAACCACTAAAATTTCACGGTGTATATAGTAAAACTAGTAACTCACGGTAGCTTCGGTTCAGGTTTTACATTCATAAAAACTTTTATCTATACATAGAACTTTTATCTCCTTTTGATTGCTCCTTTTGTAATGTATTCAGAGTAATATGGACTTTAACATAAGTTTATTTTTACAAACTGTTTGAACTATACAATGCCATTGCCGTGTTCAGCTATGATCGGGGCGCAAATTTAACTGTTTTCTTACCTAAAATAATTTTTGTATAAGCCTGGATTTGTGTTCTGTTGCTGTACCAAATAAATAAATAAATAAAAATAAATACAGACAGACGCAGGAAGCAATTTTGCTTTTTACTATGTAGTGATTTGCTTAAGAAACCAACTGAATACATGTAAAGTTACCTTTATAAAAATGTCTTCGATGACGTAATCAATTATTCTTTATGCCAAATATGATAAAGTACTTTTAAGGACAAAATTGGTTTATTATCCCATAGCTTACTGTTCACATGTTTGTTCAAGTCTAGGCTATTATTAGTGCACCTTTTAACGTCACTTTTCAATCACAGTGACACAGATTCTCAGTAAGCCTTCAGTTAATCGTCTAACTGCACGTAAAATCCTATAAATAGATTGTAAACATGATTACGGAATTGTGAGGACATTCTTCATATTTTGATTTGAAAAAGTTTTATATACGGCACTTTATAAACCGTTGAAGGCTGGTACCTAATACATTTTTGGAAGTGAAACTTCTTTATCGGAGTTGGAAAAAAAATTATCGTCACATTTTTCGGTTACGCGTCACATTTTTCCGTTACGCGCCATCTTTTTATTGCCCCATAAAGTTCATAGAGAAGTTTCACTTCTTAAGTACACGCACACATTTTTAAATTAATAAATCAAACTCTTGATTCATGGTTTAGATAAGTATTTGAAATAAAACTAATTTTACGGATTAAAGTCGCGTGTATTGATATTCTAAGCATTATTTAGAGATCCGACGTTTAGAATATCAATACACGCGAGTTTAATCCGTAAAATTAGTTTTATTTTAAATGTGTAGTGCTCGCGCAAATAAAATAGACAATATTAGATCAGTATTTTACTGATCTGCGTCTTTTATGTTGCTTGTGTTTTGTTACATATTATTCTTCTCTTCCGATTATTGCCTAAGGTAAAATTGTATCTATCTACTATATTAAATAAATAAATAAATAAAATGTATTTATTTCTGTAAATCATTTACAATAAAAATGCCGGGGCTTCCCAGAAAGTAATCAGAAGATACTTGTGGAGGGAAAGCCTCGCTCTTGCGTAGTAGACTTAACAAATTGGATTTACAACATATAAATTTCATTTCAATTTAGATTATTACAGATATACATTACTACTTCATTTATTAAAATATTTTTAAAGTAACTTGATAAGGGAATAAAATTAAATAAAAGTTTGTAACAAAATAAAAAAAGAGTAATATGCTGCTGTGTGTATGTGTGCGTGTGTGAGTGTGTGTGTGTGTGTGTGTGTGTGTGTGTGCGTGCGTGTGTGTGTGTGTGTGTGTGTGTGTGTGTGTGTGTGTGTGTGTGTGTTTGTGTGTGTGTGAGTGTGTGGGTGTGTGTGTGTGTGTGTGGGTGTGTGTGCTTGTGTGTGTGTGTTTGTGTATGTGTGTGTGTGTCTGTTGTTTTATATTAAGGGAAGTATAGGTAGACCTTCAAGTTGACCTTAATAAAATGTCTTCAACCTCGGCGTAACTGAGAGTGGAGAGCCACTCAGTCACAGCCTTCTTACACTCATATAATTGCATTGGGTATATATTTAGTTTGCGATTTATTATATTATAGGCGCGAGGGGCTTGAGCTAAATTTTGACGGCAAGCAAAGTCTGTGCGTGTTGGGTAGGTAGGAGCTATTATATCGTGCCGTCTCTTATGAAGTTTAGTCGGCTCGAAGTACAACTTTTCGTGCTGACCTGATATAGTATGCAACACATAAAGTTTCCTAACGGAGAGTAAATTGGTTATTTTATATAGTTTTTCCGTTGGGAATCTAAAGGGTTTAGAGTACATAACCTTTAGCAAGGATCTTTGCGCCCGTTCAAGATCTATGAAACGAGATTTAGCTGTCCCACCCCATGTCGGGATACAGTATGTTATGACAGATTGGGCGAGTGCCACATATATTTTATTTAGGAGGTCATTACTCATAGCATTTCTCAGAGTTTTGAAGACCCACATAAGCTTTCTTATCCTTCCTATGGTTAGCTCTATATGTGGGTACCAACTTAACCTTTGGTCTACAAGGATTCCGAGGTATTTTACGCTATATACTTTTGCAATTTTTGGGCAATTACAGGAGTTACCAAAGAGGGTATGGCAGGAATGAATCCTTATTTCAAAATTTGGTGGGGGCTGTGAGTTTATGTATGGTCCGAAGCATACGTAGTTGGTTTTTTGCGTGTTAAGGGTGAGGAGATTTTCGTTAAGCCAGTGACCCACTTTGGCTAGTCCTATTTCAGCTCTCAACCTAACCTTATCCCAGGTCTTGTCGGTAAAAGTGATAGCAGTGTCGTCTGCATAGGATAGTATCCTCCCCCCAACGCCACGAAGTTTGCAGAGGTTATTTATGTATATTAGAAAGAGCGTTGGGCCGAGAACGCTCCCCTGAGGGACACCGAATGTAATGCCCTCTTCGTCACTCAGGTACCCATCTATTTTTACCCCTTGCTTTCTGTTTAAAAGGTAACTGCTTAAGAGGGAGAGAGAATTGCCCCGGAAACCGGCATCATTTAGCCTATGGATAAGTATGGGTATCGAGACGGTGTCAAAGGCTTTTTTAAGGTCAATAAAAGCCGTTAAGCATTTATCACCTTTATCAACCGCCCTTGTGATTATTGAAGTAAGCTCCGTGATGGCATGCTGCGTCGACATTCCCTTTCTAAAACCGAATTGTGAGCTAGATAAAGCATTGTACTTGTTCAGGTAGTTTGTTATTCTGGAGTTGAGTAGCTTCTCAATGATTTTAGAAATGGAGGTCAGCACAGCAATTGGCCGGTAGCTATTGGCGTTGTCTCGGTCTCCACTCTTATACACAGGGGTAATAACTGCACGCTTTAGTAGGTATGGGAAGATTCCGGTGCTAAAACAGAGGTTGGCGAGGCCACTGATTAAAGGAACTACAATTTCCTTTGCCTGTTTTAGAAACCTGGTAGGTATTCCGTCCCAGCCTGGTGCACTACTAGAGTCTAAGGACATCAAAGTATCCTCTACTTCTTTGTCAGAGGTGTCCAGTAAAACGAAGGAGGACAGTTCACTATGGTTGTTGGACCTGTCTGATTCTGACGGAGTGAAATTACTTGAGATGTCCTCAGCCAGAGATTGTCCAACATTAACAAAATATTTATTGACATTATTGATTGAGGTTTGAGGACATGTATGTGTCTTTAGCAGTTCACTATTTGGGCTCTTGGGGTCTTATAGTGGGTGAGTTCGTTAATGGTTGACCAGAGGGCTCGCGGGTTTTGCATTGATGCCTTAATTTTGTCTTTCTTATATTTAAGTTTCAGTTTTTTAAAAGGTTCGCGCAGAAGGTACGGTAGCGGTTGTATGTGATAATTAATATTTGATTCTGGGAATTCGATTTCAGTTTTATGTATAGATAGTTTCTCAGTCTTACGCATTTTAAAGCACCTGCCGTTATCCAGGGTTTTATAGTTCTCTTGCTGTTTGAGAGTATTACGTTCTTAGTGTTTGATGAGATAGCCGTCTTTACCATTTCTATTAGTGCAAAAGCGTATGTATCTGGATCTTTAAAAACATTGAAGAAAGAGACGTCAGCATTCAGAAGACTTTTGTAAGCACCTTCATAATCCACTATGGTTTTGTATCTCCGCGGTGTCGTTCGTTGATGTTTACTTGCAATAAATAAAAGAACAAGACAGTGGTCCGTTATAGTGGTATTAAGAACCGCCGTGAATGCATTGTTATTTATCTTGTCTAGTTTTGAGAAGACGTGGTCAAGGCAGCTATCTCCCCTCGTAGGTAGGTTATATTATTTTGATTAATTTTTATAATTTTCGTGAAAATTCATTACAATTGTATTTGTTATCAACTTATGTAGAATCTGACGTTCAGAATATGTAACTAATTTTAATAAGTTATTTTAATGGTATCATGAAACAGATATTTTCATTTTATCTCGATGAATTTCCATCTTTTCCGTTCCGACTATAGCCTCATAATCTATAACATAAGTTTCTGAAAATAATTTGACAAATAACAAGGCCTTAAATCTTAAGATGCAATCGCTAACAAAACGGATGTGTGACACTAAATTGATTGAAACACTGACCCGTCATATCAATAATGCCGTGTAAATTGATTGGCCACGACATGAATTTATTGAACTCAACGTATTGGTTGTATAGAGTCGCTTGGATAACCAATTTATTCAATTGTGTCCACTCCAATACAATACTGGAACGACTCAGAAATATTAAGCAGCAATTCTATAAGACAACTTGCAGGTGTTTTGACTTCCGGTACCCAATTAAATTAATCAAATATGTTTTAAGTAGCTTTAGGACTTACATTAGAACGGTTTTAAGTACATATTATTCAGAAAATCAGAAAACCTTCAACAGTTCTTTTATGAAGCCGGAAGACTATATCAGATGCAAACATCATTATATAAATAAATAAATAAATATCTGGGACATTCCCACACTCTTACGCCCATAGTAGGTACAAGCAGCGCTTGTACTATGGGCGTCGGAGACGGATACACATACATAGATTTTTAAACACACCCAGACACGGAACAAACACCAATGTTCATCACACAAATATTTGTCCCGAGTGGGAATCGAACCCACGACTCTTGGAACCGCCAGCCAGGGTCACTAACCACTGTTCCATCGAGCCGGTCAATATAATAAAGGTGCATACACACTTATGTTGTGTTGCTTTTAGCTCATTCTTTTGGAATGCACGCCTGAACACAATAGGCGTGACGACTGGGTCAAAATCTTAATATTATTCTATTTAGTCCGTAAGTTAGTCTATACAAAAATATGGGACACGTATTTTTTTGGTTTTCAATTGATTGAAAAATGACAAAATTATAGCTTATCAAACTTCTGGAGTGGGGGCTTGTGACGTCACAGTTACGCAAAAATTGTACTATAACGTGACGTCATACGAAACTTCTAAGCACTATATCTTCATAATTTCTTGTTTGTGAAACAAAATAAAAAATACGAGTACAATATTTTTAAATAATCTAAATAACGGACTAATTATATTTCTTTAGTCGTCTCGCCTATTTACAGGAATTCGGTTCAAATCCTCAGAACAGAAGAAGTGTTGACGATTTTCAGATTTTCAAATCATTGGAATGTAGTATTGTGGTAGATAAAGACAATATAAATGCTTATCACAATGTCCCGAGGGATCAACATATGACTGCTTGGGCAAGAGAGAGGGACACTACGAAATGCGCAATCGAGCCATTCAATTGAGGAGTCAGACCAATTTACGATGACGGCTATTTCCTAACAATATTAACCTTCACCGATAGGAAACTGTTGTGTAATAAATAAGGCCTTTGCTCTGGATCATAGGTTGGGTAGGTTAGGGCAAATCCTAGCTGAAAAAGTAAATACAGTTTTATGGTTGTCTTTGTTTCATCATCATCATCATCATCAGCCCATATACGTCCCCACTGCTGGGGCATGGGCCTACCCTAAACTAGGGCGATAACGCCTTAGTCGACCACGCTGGCCAAGTTGTTTAGTCGACCCGGTCGACTAAACAACCTTAGAATACCTTCTTAGGTGTAGAGGTTTCCTCACGATGTTTTCCTTCACCGTTAAAGCGTCGAATGAGGGTACATATGAATTTCAAATGTCTTTGTTTGATTACTCCTTATCAATTTGAGCTTTTCTCTACATCGTTTTTATTGGTTTTTCGAATACACCACCATGAGTATTTGGAACTCTATCTTTCAGCTCTGTTTCTGTGGCATTTTTGCAGATTTGGTCAAATTCTCAGAACATCCATAGAACCTATACTACTAACTACTACTCAACATCATCATTTTAAAGTAATCTCATTTTAGCACTCTTTACAACTATAGTTTCTTCAACAAGGTTTACTTAGGCAAGGTCATGGACGCAACATGTCTTCATTATCAATAAATCTCTTATCAAATAATGCTTTCAGTTCTATTATAGTCATGATATCATGTTTCACTTTGTAATCTAGATTGGTTGCCATCGTTTATCATTTTAATAATTTAAAGGTTTTACTTGCACTTTATTAACATTAAAGTTTTGGTTTGCCTTCACGAAATTTTATTTCGGAAATGATGTTTCTTATACCATGGCTCTACTTTTCAAAACCTCGTCTAAAATATTTGGTAATATATCATTAAGCGACTACGAGTATTATATTTAAATATTGGAATCACATTGTAGATTTCCTATTAATGAAATTTTATCTTTCTCGTTAGGTTCTTTTTGTAATATGACAAGCGAAATAAGACAATGCTTCTATAATACAAGATAACCGTTGTTGTATTTTTTAAGATTTGGCCTGATATTAAAATACTTAGGTTTTTAATCATCAATCAACTTTATTGCTCTTTCAAATCAACAGTTTTTAATTTATATTTTTATTAGTGACCAGCACTCACTCCGCTTCGAGTATTTTATCCATGAAAACCTCCCTCTTAAATCCTGCTATCTATTAAAAAACTGCATCAAAATCCGTTGTGTCCTTTTAAAGATTTAAGCATACATAGGGAGAGATAGACGCGAGAAGCGACTTTGCTTCATACAATGTAGTGATTTGTCGTTACAATGGAGTGAATAGAATAGAATAGAATAGAATAGAATATAATTTATTGGTCACATATTACAAGAAAAATAAATTTAACATAAAATAATACAAATTAACAGAACATAATATATAAAACGAATATTTAGCAGTGTTACGATGACGATGATGATGATGATGATGATGATGAGTGTTGTTTTTCTTTACTTTCAGATCATAACTTTTTGCGTTCTACCTCAACCATTTATTTTGCTTAGTATCATATCTAAACCTCGAAGTTGGCAACAAACTTCGTTCGCGAGTCAGTCCGACAATTAGCTAATCTTTTATTTAGTACAGAAACCTAACGCTCCTCACCTGCAGCTTATTGTCGAGGTTGGCGACAAACTCTCCAACTTGGTAGTACAGTGCCTCGGACTTGGGTACGCTCTTCAGCAACTCTCCGGGTACGTACTCCAACAGGCGTACGGCATGCTGCTTCCCATTGATGGTCTCCATGGAGTGGAGGTGGCCGTACACGTTCCGGATCGGTTTGGGGCATGTGACTGATCTCGTGTCTGTGGAGATTTGGAGTTGTTAATGTTCCAACCTCAATGAAGCCTTTGGATTTCTGGATGGATGATACAATAGTCAAAGTCAAAATCAAATTTTGACGTGACAACGTCTTATAAATTGGTTTGCCGGGTGACACTTCAAGAAACTGCGTTACGCTCCGCTCACGTTATGCGCTCACAATGAGAGCGAGTGAGAGGCACGCGTCCCTTCCACTCGAGCACAGTTAGCCCGCCTAATTACTATTATTTCATCCTCCTTCCTACTATACGAATGAATACTCACATTAAAATTATTTTACCACTCAAAGTCGTTGACACGTAAAACTTTCGCCCGTATACCGACTTTACAGGCAACCAATTTTTTTATTGGGAAATTAGTGTACATTATAGGTCTTACAGTAATATGAGCAATAATAAAAATAAGGTGTCCAATCGATTTCGACCATGTAGACCTAAATAACAATGGTGATCAGTAAACTGCACAGGTCAAATAATGAATAGTAATAAATATCTGATCCCACGATCATCTAGTCAACTACTAAGCAGAGCTTGTACTATGGGCGTCAGAGACTGATATACATACATAGATATTTATAAATACAATCTTAAATACATATTCTCACCCAGTCACGGAACAAACATTTGTGTAATGAACGTCGGTCATCACACAAATATTTGTCCCGAGTGGGAATCGAACACACGACTCTTGGAATCGTAGGTAGTGAACCTGGGTCACTAACCACTGTTCAACCGAGCCAGTCCACCAGCCAGAGTATACGCTTTCAATTGATACAATAAGGGTTAACGCGTATGAGCTAGCCACCAACCAAATGCAGCATGATTGGTTATTTTTGACATGATCTTGACAGACACGGTCTCCACTCTAGAACTAGTAGCTCGAGGAGCCGGAGTCGCTTACCCGTATACCGTTCACCAACCACCGGACAGATAGTTGTGACTTTTTTTTTTATATAATAGGCAAACAAGATGACCACACTCCGCCTGATGGTAAGCGGTAGTGAGATCCAAATATGAGGTCGACAGGCACAATAGATCATATTGCGCCTGTCGCAGTCACCCTGGAGGCCTGCTTAAATGCCGTTCCCCGCCTGAAGAGCCCGGGATCATAGGAGGAGGAAAACATGAGCTGGAAGGGCATTCCATGCCTTAATGGCACGGGGCAGAAATGAAGAGCTGAACCTCTTAGTCCGAGCAAAACTGGTATCCCCTGACTACATTATTATTTATATATTTATTCACTCACTCAAAAAGTTCATGATTTCGTTCTGTGCCTCCACAGCCCCAACATTCTGAGAGTCCATGGAGTTCATGATCTTCAGCACGTAGCCGTGCGGGGAGTGGTTCGTGATGAGGGGGTTCTTCACGTTGGGGTCCTCGATGATCTTGTAGTTCCTGTCATCGTACCTGAAGGGAATCAAATGGGTTTTTAATCCGCCTAAAGTTGCATGCCTTAAATAAATATATAAATATATTTCACAACATCACAAAACATTGAACTGATTCCGTGGTAAGCAGCTTAAGCACTTGTATTATAGATATCAGAATCAACAGTGGATACTCAAATATACTTAGACATATTTAATAACACACCCAACACGGAAAAAACACCTATGTTCGTCACACAAATATTTGTCCCGGGTGGGAATCGAACCCACGACTCTTGGAACCGTAAGTAGTACACCTCGGTCACTTACCACTGTTCCACCGAGCCAGTCAAATAAATAAATTAAGGCGTCCGATAGATTTCGGCCATGGCGGCCGATCTCAAGATTAGCCAAGTGCACAAGACATATTACAGTTCACAAGTGCACTCTCTGTTCCCTTACCCTCATAGTTCGGTGAGACGGCAATCCGAAATCCGACATGACCGATGAGAGATCGGGCGCAGGACCACCGGCTTAATGTGCTTTCCGAGGCACGGGCGTGCAACTGCCAGCTTCCTCCATAAAATCATACATGATTACGGTGGAGTACCACCGGTGTGTCTGATATCTCTACATAATATAACGTAAAGTCTCTTCCCGCGTCTGTCTGTAAGTATGCTTAAAACTACACAACGGATTTTGATGGGGCTTTTTTAATACAGAGAGGGATTCATGATGAAGGTTTTAAGCTATTGCATAGCTTTTATCGCGGGCTTTGAGCGCGGCGACCGAACCAAGAAATTCCGTAACTAAAAAAACCTCACAATCGTCTAACGTCGTTTCAGTTCGGTAGACTTCGGCACGGTGTTTGTGTGCGTGCGGTTAGACGTATTGTACGACTCTACGAAACTCGCACGAATCGAGACGAGCTGCTCCGAAATCGGACGATGCTATGCAATAGCTATACCGCAGCAGTCCCCGAGTGCCACACGTCTTTTTTATGTAATAAAATATCTGAAGCTACCTTCGGATATTTTTCCGGATCAGCAATTTAGTTTCCAATCTTAATCTAAGTAATTATCTGATTATTTCTTCCTACTTTTTCTTACCCGTTGAGTTCAGTCAGATTTAGAACAGAGATGCCGTAAAGCCGTTCCACCAGCAACTTGACTCCTTCCTCGTCGATCACCGGGCTGATCACCTTCCCCGGCTCCAAAAGTCCAGCTACTTGATCTGACATTTTGCTTATCTGTGGATAGAAGGGATCTTGTCAGTTTGAACTTTTTTACATACATACAAACATACATAAAATCACGCCTTTTTCCCAGAGGGGTAGGCAGACATCACTTCCAGCGATCCACTTTTCACCTCTGTGGGAAAGGTGACGTGACGCGTTGTGGACCACGTCGCCGCCATTCTACCTTTAGTACAGGATCCGTGGTGTATTTTTTCACTTGATTACTATCAAGCTAATTTTCCGTGAGTAGCTTCATTTTGATAAGACGCCCAAAAAATTCCTGTGCGAAAATTTTTGATTGTGGTAGCTAACAGAGGTATCAATGATTAAATATTTAGGACCGTAGGACCGGGACAAAGTACCACGGAATTTGTAGGACAATATGACCGTTACATTATATAAATATTATCATTTTTGGTGATCTCCTCCCCCTCCAACTTGTATCGATAACGAGATCACCAAAAATGATTACTAACCAGCTGATTTTTATTATTTTACTTAGTTAATATTTATATAATGTAACGGTCATATTGTCCTACAAATTCCGTGGTACTTTGTCCCGGTCCTACGGTCCTAAATATTTAATCATTGCTACCTCTGTTAGCTACCACAATCAAAAATTTTCGCACAGGAATTTTTTGGGCGTCTTATCAAAATGAAGCTACTCACGGAAAATTAGCTTGATAGTAATCAAGTGAAAAAATACACCACGGATCCTGTACTACTTGTGCATTGTTTTAACAAGGTCATTGCGTACCCACGAGTAGCAAGGATACATGACGGGACTTCTCCCGTCATGTATCCTTCCTTCGAAAAGGGGAGGAAGGATACTATCGCCTCGGATGATTTGGACTGAGTCGATAGTAGCTCGAGGAGCCGGGGTCGCTTACCCGTATACCGTTCACCAACAACCACCTGCTAGCCTAACTGACTAACGATGATGTCTTGGAGTTGCCTTGTCATCATCACCGGGCTTGCGGGGAGCGGATGGCTCTCACCCCGGGACAGATAGTTGTGACTGGTATCCCCTGACTAACACTTGAACTTTTTCATGTATTTTATTATTATTATTAGTATAAGTAATTATTGTTGTCACTAAAAACGTTTTCTTTCTTTTCTTTCTTTCTAATAGAGCTAACGCCGAATTAAAAAATATGAGTCTTATTTTAGTTTCTGAAAATAACGTATCTTTTGATTTTTAAAATTTGAAATTCACATAGACTAAAATTCACTTCCAAACGTACTATTTTGACCATAAAGTGAGCGTATCCGAAATTTCTAAGCTCTACATTCATGATTTACTGTTTGTCAAACAAAATACGTGTGCGTACGTACAACATTCTTATTAATTGATCTAAATAAGGGATTATTATTTAATTGTCCAGACTATCATAAATAAAATCAAAAATAAATAATTGTAAAAAAAAAATTGAAATTAAGATAACAATTTCAACATAATACACACCTGATTTTTTAAAAGTTTTTTTTCAGAGCGGGAAAACTAAGCTTATATCTACCTACCTACACTCACGAATGTCCAATGTGAAATTATATTTTTTACATCAATTGAAATCGATCTAGCCATTGGACGAACATACATAAACACTCATTCATCTTTTCTATTCCTTAAAACCTTCACTTAAGAAATATTTCAGTCAATTATCGGGATATTTTTAAAGAAAACAATTGAAGTGCACTTTCCTCGTATTATGCATTTTATTGTTTGCTTTCTTGGTTACCATGGTCACCTAACTAACATAGCACAGATAAAAACATAATGGATAACGTTTATGTATAACTGGAGGTTTTAATTTTTTTATTCATAACTATGTCTTATGTACCATTAACTTAGTTAATGGTTAAGAGTTTTAAGTTCTAGTTCTAAGTACAACATAAAATATGCATTTTGCATTTGCTCTTTTTTTTAAGTTATAAAGAGAACGTTGTATCCCAGTAACACCCTTACTTAATTACTTAATACTACTTAATTACTTTATTTACTTAATATTTACTTAATATATAATATTATAAATCTGAACGTAACTCTGTCTGTCTGTCTGTCTGTTACGCTTTCACGCATAGAGTACTGAACCGATTTAAACGAAATTTGGTACAGATATAATCCAAAGCCTAGAAAAGGATATAGGCTACTTTTTAACCGACTGCGCTATAAAGAAGTAATTTTTTACCCGTTAAACGTCTCTACGCGGACGAAGTCGCGGTCGGAAAGCTAGTTCTTTATATAATCTTTATTTATTTTTTATAATATAACACAGAATTTCATAAAACTTCTTAGTAATTGCATTCAATGTTTCGTGTATATTTGTATAGCACCTACCTAAGATCTTAACTCTAATTTCTCTATTGAGGTGTAGAAATTTGAAAATCATACTAAATTATGGACCATAGATCTAATGTATACAATGCTAGAAGAATGAAGTGTAATTAAAAACTTGAATAATATCAAAGTTTATTACAGGATAAAGCAGACACTGCATTAAATACGGATATAATGGTATTTACACTTGACATAAAGCAATTTAGCTTAATCCACTCTAAATAGGATAAAAAAAATATCATAAGGTTATCAATCCAATCACAAACTTATCTCTCTACAACAACTACTATACATTTTCCGAAATTTCCATCGGCTGATAAGAGACAACCAAATAACGTGTCTATCTTATTTGTGTCAATTTGTTAAATTGATCTGTTTACCGAACTATAAATAAGTTAAGCCGCGGTGGCGCCGCCCTGGCGGACGGTTACAGAAACTACCATCACATGATGCCTTTTGAGATCAAGCTGTGTAAATTAATCTTTGAAAACATGATAAAGTAAAGATTTTTAAAGGGCTTTCTGAAATATTAGAATAAATGTTTGTAGCTAGTTTTAGTAGGGATTTCGATATCTTACATTTAAATACAATTATGTGCCTAATACGTAATCTGTAGTTACAAACGCCGGTAAAAAAGCATCTGTGTATTAAAAACAAATATAAAACTAAAATTTCGGTCCAAATCAATTAATGTTTAAAGATAATCTCATAAACTTCAAAAAATACTTATTTATTTCAGGGAATATCTCGTTAAAATTCCACTTAATGGATATTTGCCTTCATAATCGCTAATAAACAAAACATAGCTTTGCTATTAACGACCCTCAATTAGTAGATTTATGTATCATAATTAAGAAATGTATTAAGTAGTAGGTAAATCTTAACTAATGCCTGTATTTATCATAAATAAAATATTATTTTACATATTTATGCGCATAATTTACATTGTTTAAATCAACAAATATAAAAAAAACCGCATAAAATTCTAAGTAAATCGAGAATATTACCCAAAATACTGGTCTAAAATAAAAATGTCTACCACCAAAAGAAAAAAAAAATCAACTCACCACAATCACACGTCGTGTTCAGTAGTCGTGAGAGCAGCGACTGATACAGGACACAACAAATATGTTGCGCAAACGCAGCCGCTGATAAACGATGAGATGCACACACAGGGATACTGATAGACATCGCTTGCTATCTGCGACGCTTCTTAAGGACATTAGTTTCTATCAAAAGGATTTTGATAGCAACAAATGTCCTTAAGAGAGAGAGCGCCGTAGGTTTTTTTCTCTTTTTTGCCTAACTGACTAACGATGATGGCTTGGAGGAGCCCTGTCACCATCCCCGGCCTTGCGGGGAGCGGATGGCTCTCACCCCTACTGCGCAGTAGCGCTACCATGAGTTTAAAAGGACAGACTCGATATCACAATTATGTGTCCTTTTAAACTCGTAAAAAAATGTCTATCAAAAAAATTAATTAAATATTAGTGTTACATTTTTTAGCACCCTATTAGTTCAGCTCACCTATAATTCTACTGATATTATAACTAGTAGTCTTAATATGTATACAGTATTGAAAGAATTATCCTTTTACTCCAAACAATTAAGGAGTTGACCTTAAATCATCAGCTCAACATTATAACATTATGATTACAAGAAGCAATGCCAATATAACTTCAGAAAATATGTGAAACGTGGTACATGTGCCTATAAAATTTAAGGGTTGCCCTCGATTTCTCCTGGATCCCATAATCAGATCCTAGATTGGACCCTATTAGTTCAGCTCACCTATAATTCTAGTGGTATTATAACTAGTAGTATTAATATGTACACAGATTTGAAAGAATTATCCCTTTACTCCCAACTATTAAGGAGTTGACCTTCCATCATCAGCTCAGCATCATAAAATTATGATTGCCAGAAGCAAATGTCAATATAACTTCAGAAAATATGTAAAACGCGGTACATGTGCCTATAAAATTTGAGGGTTGCCCTCGATTTCTCCTGGATCCCATCATCAGATCCTAGACTGGTCAACCTAATAGTTTAGCTCACCTGTAATGCTACTGATATTATAACTAGTAGTCTTAATATGTATACAGTATTGAAATAATTATTCTTTTACTCATAACTATTAAGGAGTTGACCTTCCATCATCAGCTCAGCATCATAAGATTATGATAGCCAGAAGCAAATGCCAATATGACTTCAGATAATATGCAAAACGCGGTACATGTCCCTATAAAATTTGAAGGTTGCCCTCGATTTCTCCTGGATCCCATCATCAGATCCGAGACTGGTGAAAATGGGACCACCTCGGAAGTGAACTCTATCCAACCAAAAAAATTTTTGAAATCCGTCTATAATTGACGAAAATATCGGTGAACATACATAAAAAAATATTATACATACAGACGAATTGAGAACCTCCTCCTTTTTTGAAGTCGGTTAAAAATGTACAACGCCCCTATCGGTCACGCTAAGAACTAAAATAGGTAGTATGAAAAACCAACTCGATAGGTTTTTAACGTACGTAAGTTTTCGATAGCTTACTCATGGTAGCGCTACAGATCATCACTCCACCTAGCCTGAGGGCGTTTTACGAGTACACTACGTTTGCCAAGGTCTCCATACTTGAATGAGGGCTTTCGTTTTTGCGCTCACCAGGCGGCGCCACTGTTGAATGAGGTCCGATAATACGACTGTGAAAATGCACTATTAAATCATATTTACATTGAAACGTAAACATATTGGCCAAGCAACAGTATTCATAAGTACTTACCATTTTGCAAAAAACTGGCGAACGTAAGTATTTTCCTCAGCTTCGCTTTTTAATTACTTACATTCATTGATAATTGTCATATTTACTCTTACATATTGATAAATGTTCAAATATTAATCTTAATAGGAAAAAACCTTCAAAAGCGACCCGCTAACAATGGCATTTGACATTAAAAGGACCTCACTCGAAACAAGCGCCCCTAGAGGCCAATTCACACCCAGACACGGAACAAACATCGATGTTCATCACACAAATATTTGTCCCGTGTGGGAATCGAACCCACGACTCTTGGAACCGCCAGCCAGGGTCACTAAGCATTGTTCCACCGATCCAGTCAAAAATAGAAGTAGATATTCTGATGTCAAGGAAGTCAAGCGATACCAGTCACAACTATCTGTCCGGTGGTTGGTGAACGGTATACGGGTAAGCGACCCCGGCTCCTCGAGCTACTATCGACTCAGTCCAAATCATCCGAGGCGATAGTATCCTTCCTCCCCTTTTCCTTCCCCCGTCATATATCCTTGCTACTCGTGGGAACGCAATGACCTTGTTAAAACAATGCACAAGGCAGAATGACGGCGACGTGGTCCACAACCCGTCACGTCACGTTTCCCACAGAGGTGAAAAGTGGATCGCTGGAAGTGATCTCTGCCTACCCCTCTGGGAAAAAGGCGTGATTGTATGTATGTATGTATGTATATTCTGATGTTTTTATTTCTATTGCCATCTTATCACGTAATAACTCACCCGTTCATCTTGTGTCTCGATCATCGACCGGCGTACACTCGTCCTCACAATTGCTAGGCGTAATTACAACCACTGTATTCGACTGTACCCGTATCTATTAACGGGATGATTTGTTTAAGACAAAACGGTTTGTGAGTTATGCTGTGACGTAGTTTGACGTAGCAATTAGTATTACTCTTGGACGTATTGAAAAAGTTCATTATGCTCTACTTATAGTCCAGTCATTTAAGGTTTTATCTACGGAAGAAAATCCTAGTGAGCTGAATTTACACCTTCATTACGGCGTTTTAATGAAAAATCGTACCGGCAAAAAAAGGTATAATGGTCAAAAGGTCACGAAAATCAGTTTAATCAGTTTTTCGCGACCTATTGCTCGGAGGTCAATAGACGTCATTATAAAAAAATATCTTGAAAATCTCTACAAAAAACGTCCCTTGATATTTTTTTTGTAAAATTGACAGAAAGCTTGTGGTTTACGAACCTTTTTTTGACGCGGTGCAATGCTTGACGCACCGTCACCTGGAGATGGGGTTCTCTCCCGGTGGTGTGTCGGACTCCCCGAGCAGCGACTGGCGAGATGATGGTAAATGCCAGTCGCTGCTCCTGGGCGGAGTGCAATGTCCAGAGGGTCTACCGACAAAAACACCGCAATGTACCTCATCGCCTTGGCAACGTCATGGTTCCTAGCTCATAGCCCAACTACCACGACGCCACCGGCGAGTGGTTTACGAACCTTAGTTATAGGTATAGGTACTTTGTAAAGTTTCTAGCATCTAAAGAAACAGAGTATCACTGTCACTTGAACTGATCATCTGCATGTCTGTGATGCCACATTTTCATGCACTTTTTAACCTATTGCATAGCTTTTATCGCGGGCTTTGAGCGCGGCGACCGAACCAAGAAATTCCGTAACGAAAAACCTTACAATCGTCTAACGTCGTTTCAGTTCGGTAGACTTCGGCACGGTGTTTGTGTGTGTGCGGTTAGACGTATTGTACGACTCTACGAAACTATAATAAAATAATAAAATAAATAATAAATATCTGGGACATTTCCCACACGTTCATCTCACCCCAAACTAAGCAGAGCTTGTACTATGGGCGTCAGAGACTGATATACATACATAGATATTTTTAAATACATACTTAAATACATAATTACACCCAGACACGGAACAAACACCGATGTTCATCACACAAATATTTGTCCCGAGTGGGAATCGAACCCACGACTCTTGGAACCGCTAGCCAGGGTCACTAACCACTGTTCCACCGAGCCAGTCAAACTCGCACGAATCGAGACGAGCTGCTCCGAAATCGGACGATGCTATGCAATAGCTATACCGCGGCAGTCCCCGAGTGCCACACGTCTTCTTTTTAAATAAACTTCTAATACTTCAACTAATGTCAGTGAACTCTTGAGGCTCTAAAAATGTTGAAATACAATCCATGATATTTTTCTTATAAATTTTCAACATAAATTGTTTTTCTATTTGAGCACTGGCCCTAACCCCAAAGGAACGAAAAATCAGGTAAATAAGTAACAATAAAAACTACTTTTATAAGTTTAATTTTTTTATCTAAAATGAGGAAATTACGGTATTAGGATTTTCACTCCACCTGCTGGTGAGCGGCAGTGAGATATGAGGTCACATATGAGGTCGACTGGCACAATAAACCCTATTGAGCCTATCGCATTCATCCTGAAGGCCTGCTTATAAGCCGTATCACGCTGCGCCTGAAGACCCCGGGATCACGGGAGGAGGGAAAACATGAGCTGGAAGGGCATGGGATGTTCATTGCAAAACAAAATTCTAAGAGAAAAACGTTGTTTATTATATTCATAGAAAGTTTTTCGTCTATGTTAATGACCGATTGTAACGTGTTGACATTTGATAAAGATTATGATAAATCATTCATCTCCCAAGTATGTTTTTCTTTGTATGATCACATTCAAACGCTCCACGTTACAGTAATACATCAACATCTGGACAGCACTGATATAAAATGCATTCCATCGGACATGGAGAGATAAGTATCTAAATATAACTGAAGTGAAAGGAAGTTTACTGAATTTGGTATTGATAATGTAATTTACATATAAATCTACACGCTTCTGCACTCGACTTAGTCCGTTTAAAATGTAGCTTATCAAGTTTATATAACTTTAACCCTCTTTTTCCGGTAATTTCTTAGCCATAGTTTTACGTACTATAAAATAAGTAAAATATCATAATACATAATCCAATCAAAAACATAAATGTCAAATGAGAGCCAAGTTCAATATTATGATAATTGCCTTGGTTGTTGACTTCAGCGACAAAAGAAGTGAGATCTAAATGGGTGCCAAGTTCAATGGTCAACCCTGAAATTTATTTATAAGTAACACTATAACATACCTATCATATCTTCTTATAACATAAGATAATATATGGTAGTATATGAAGGCCTATGAAGGTCTGTCTTGGCTAGTTTCTATAAACCTACCAACGTATTATTATGTTCGCTCGCTAGTTTCTACCAACAATCCAAATTTTCGGAATTATAAAATTAAAAACCGACAACTAACTAGACTACTAACTAACTAACTAAAGAAAACTAGCCAAGACAGACCTTCATAGGCTACCACCATATATTATCTTATGTTATAAGAAGATATGATAGGTATGTTATAGTGTTACTTATAAATAAATTTCAGGGTTGACCATTGAACTTGGCACCCATTTAGATCTCACTTCTTTTGTCGCTGAAGTCAACAACCAAGGCAATTATCATAATATTGAACTTGGCTCTCATTTGACATTTATGTTTTTGATTGGATATCATTACTTTTTGTAGAAAAGTATATATCATCGTAACGCCGTGGGTCCTTTGAAAAGGACAAATTCAAAACTAAAACTAGACTTTATAAATATAAAACAATTGAATCAGTTACTGTATTTTCCTACGTTTACGGGGTATAACCCTAAGTAATAAATATGAAAACCGACTATAAGTACCCACTCTTAATTGTAAATAAGTAAGTATACCTAAATATATACTTAGTGCTCTGCCTTCCCCGGTATATAGGCGTGACTAGGCACTAATTAGGTATATATGTTAAGCGTTCATAATAGAACCTAACCTAATTATAAAAAAAATGCCAGTTTTTTATTTATCCCTTTGTATTCATGTAATTACCTATCTGCATACCAAATTTTAACTCTCTAGGTCATTTGGAACTGGGTTAGAATTTTGATCTGTCAGTCAGTCAATGATAAAAATGAGGATTTTTGGACATTAATATCTAAATAACTGTTTGAGATAAGCTTATGAAATTTAGAACACATATTTATCTCACAAGTCACAATATATGAGCCAAATTTGATACGTTTATGTGAAATAGTTTTTGATTTATGAGGGGTTCAAAAGTGGTTCCAAATGGTTCGTGTAATATTACACACGGTGCGGCTCGCCAGTTCTGTTTCTTGAACTTTTCAGGGTTGACCATTGAACTTGGCACCCATTTAGATCTAACTTCTTTTGTCGCTGAAGTCAACAACCAAGGCAATTATCATAATATTGAACTTGGCTCTCATTTGACATTTATGTTTTTGATTGGATATCATTACTTTTTGTAGAAAAGTATATATCATCGTAACGCCGTGAGTCCTTTGAAAAGGACAAATTCAAAACTAAAACTAGACTTTATAAATATAAAACAATTGAATCAGTTACTGTATTTTCCTACGTTTACGGGGTATAATTTTCTTCTGAGTGTTATTTTCTATATTTTCTTGTACCTTTGAAATATTATGAGTAGGTAATAATTTTATACTATTGATGGGCGCTAAATATAAAAATAATAATTAATCCCAGCTAATAAAGTAGGTACCTACCCTAAGTAATAAAGATGAAAACCGACTATAAGTAACTAGTTTTAATTCTAAATAAGTAAGTATACCTAAAAATATACTTAGTACTCTGCGTTCCCCGGTATATAGGCGTGATTAGGCACTAATTAGGTATTTATGTTAAGCGTTCATACTAGAACCTAACCTAATTTTTAAAAAATTGCCAGTTTTTTATTTATTCCTTTGTATTCATGTAATTACCTATCTGCATACCAAATATTAACTCTCTAGGTCATTTGGAACTGGGTTAGAATTTTGATCTGTCAGTCAGTCAATGATAAAAATGAGGATTTTTGGACATTAATATCTAAATAACTGTTTGAGATAATCTTATGAAATTTAGAACACATATTTATCTCGCAAGTCACAATATATGAGTCAAATTTGATACGTTTATGTGAAATAGTTTTTGATTTATGAGGGGTTCAAAAGTGGTTCCAAATGGTTCGTGTAATATTACACACGGTGCGGCTCGCCAGTTCTGTTTCTTGAACCTTGGCTTGACACGCTACCGCGTGTCTAGATTAGATACAAACAACACATATTATTATTATTACAAGGAAATCCGTGATATATCTACAAATATTTACTTAATTTAGTTTAAAGTAACATAAATTAAAACCAATATTTAGTATAATGGAACGCGAAACTCTGAAATCTTACATAAATTAAAACTGTACAACAGTTATGACTTACAAATGTATTTCCTCAAAATGGCCTTCCAGACGCATCTAGCCATACAAACACAAACCACCATAGAAGTAAGCGACCCAATGATGATCAGAGCAAAGAGTTCCACTTCAAAGTAAGCTGACCAGGTCATGTTGGCAGCAGGGGCGCGGAGATGACGACTGCCGTGTCGTAGAACGTGCTCTATCCACCAAACAGTCCTAGTTAGGGCAGATTGGGGCTGGTCTTGCTTTATAGCGCGCAGTTTCTCAACGTTGGTTTTGTATCTGTAAGATAATGAAGTCTCAATGTGAACATTGACTGGCTCGGTGGAACAGTGGCTAATGATCCAGGCTAATCTACGGTTCCAAGAGACGCGGGTTTGATTCTCACCCGGGACAATTTTGTGTGCTGAACATCGGTGTTTGTTCCGTGTCTGGGTGTGTTATTAAATATATTTAAGTATATTTGCATACACCGTTGTTTCTAATATCCTTAACACAAGTGCTTAAGCTACACAGTTATGTTATGTGATGCTATGTAATATTTATTTATTTTTTATTACTTATTTGTCATCTGTAAAAGCACAAAAGGGCTGTAGCTAACTCGTGGTAGCGCTGCAGGTACACCAATCGTATTCGCGAGCGACCTAGCGATGTATTTGCTACTCCAAATATCTCGTTTAGACTAATATTTAGTGTAATGAAACGCGAATCTAAAACCTTACGTAAAGATATAAAAACTCAAAACAACTCACGACTCATCATCAATCAGCATATGAACATAGCCAGTCAGCTGCGCTTCGGTGACCGTCTCCAAGTCTACTTGCTGACCGATGCCGTGCCTCATCATCAGCTGGGAGTTGTACCACTGATCAGTTATCAGAGGGATGCTCAGCATTGGCACTCCAGCCTCGATCGCCTCGTCTGTCGACTGCAGACCTCCTTGGAACACGATTAGCTTCACTTTTGGGTGTCCTGAAAAAGCATAACATTTACATAGTATTGTCTATTAATTGCGCGAACGCTACACATTTGAATTAAAACTAATTTTACGGATTACACTCGCGGGTATTGTTATTTTAAACATATTATTTAAAGATCCGACGTTTCGAGCTCTTTACAGCGCTCGTGGTCACGGGAAAAACTGATTAACAAATACAGTTAGCTTCTAAAGAAGTTAATTGCTAACGTCGTATAGTACCAAATACTACACCCAACAGAGCTTATAATGATTAGTTATATTGCAGTTTGAATGAAAATGTTCATAGCAAAATAAATACGGTGGTACCTACTTAGACCAGTTCAAGTAGAGAAATATTATTATCATAGGTCTCTATTATAGAATTATCAAGATGAAAAATAAAATTATATGAAGGGAAGGAAGTTGAGTACAAACAAGGAAGATACTTTGACACTTTCAAAGCGCCTTACAAATGTTGATAGCAAAGTTGTTGCTTTGCGAGTTTGATCAGCGAGATCGACCAGTTTCAGCTTTGCAGATGAATTATTGCAGAAAGCAACTACAACTTGGCAACTGGCTGTTATTAGTTTTCAGTTATTTATGATAAAGGGTGTTAAATGATTGGTAGCTATGATGCCGGGCTCTTCAAGCGAGGCGTGTAACGGCATTTAAGCAGGCCTTCAGGGTGAGTGCGACAGGCTCAATATGCTCTAACGCATAAATTATATATTCTATCTAATTCCGTTACTAAGTAGTAACTACTTACTTAAAACATCAGCTTGTGGCAGCCACTTGGAAATCCTGATGTTACTGCCTCTTCCAGGCAGCTCATCATGATTCCACTTCCAGAGGACGTCGTAGGGAACCTTCGAGAAGACTTCCACAAGGAGTTTGAGTCTGTCAGGGTCCAAGGTGGCAGCGTCCACACTGGTGCCGAAGCTGACGTAGATAACACCTGTTTTTGAGGAGTCTAGGTAGTCTTGGAGGTCCTGGAAACAATAGGTGACAAATATTAAATAAAAAACTGTCCAAGTCGGACTCATGTACGAAGTTCCGTACCAATTTGAAAAAACACGTTTATTGTATGGGAACCCCCCTTAATGTTTTATCTTTTTTATTTTTTTTTTGTTATAGCGGCAACGGAAATGGGTACATCATTTGTGAAAATTTCAGCTAACTATCTATCACTGTTTATGAGATACAGCTTGGAGACAGATAGACGGACAGACGGGCGGCGGCGGAGTAATAGGGTCCCCTTTTTTAACTTTAAGGTAAGTACGGAAGCCTAAAAAGTAAATCAATATTATTTGTAGTAGATATTTTAAGAGACTAGAATGGCGACCATTTCGGGAGCCGTATGTCCAGCAGTGGACTGCGATAGGCTAATGATTTTAACGAGGCATTTACATATACATTTATAAATAGTCGATATAGTAGTCGAATTGTTCTCAAGAAACAGGGGAATGGAAATTGTTTGTTAAGATACGGAGAAATTAATGGCATTGATAAAATTACGTTTGTACATGTAAATAAGCCATCCATTCTTTTGTCTCTTAAAGGTCCTAGGTATTGATAGGTACGCCAGTGGAGTATTTATTGCAAACTAAGTTACTAATTAGTATGTCTTAGTAGTAATGCTGCATACTAATGTAAGTATGCAGCTCATTACTAGGTACTAACTACTAAGGGTACATACCCTTTTCAGGCACTGCAACATGAACGCGTGAGGCAAAATAGTAACATTTACAGCTTACAATAAATATTTTAACTTTGTTAGGAGATAAGTATTTAAAAGACATTTTCAAATATTAATAACATATAGAAATATGCAGCCGATTGCATTGCTATTAGGGTGCCTATCCACTGGAGAGAAGCTAGATGCGAAGCGGAAAAACTAAGAAATAGTGACCAATAAGATACAAGGATCCGAGATTTGGTGAGAACCTATTGTTTAAAGTTCCTACTTTTCTCCGCTCCGCTGCCTCGTTCCATATCGGTGGACAAGCAGGCTTAGATTTCAACGCATGGTTTGTGATGCTATCTAATAGTGAATATGCAATACACAGAATTGTAGTTATTAAAAATCACCTACTTTCGGCAAATCCTTATGTGGCTGCAGCTGTAGACCTCCCATTCGTACCACATTACTTGCTATTGGCCTGTTCGCATCCCAAACACTGTGCACATTCAGAAACAGCATGTCTTCCATATCCCTCGTCAGCTCAGCCACATTCCGACTACTTGCACCAAACGCTTCTCTCATCAACTCGTCGATTTCTTCAATATCATAAAGCGGTATACGGTGGAAGTGGAAAAACTCCTCTCCTCTTTCTACAAGAGAATGATTGACCAGTACCTGAGATAAACTATGTGGATGGTATATTGGATGCTCGTATGTTCCTGCCAACTCTGTGTTGAACTTCAACGGTCCTAGAGAACTGATGAACATGAGTGGAGCTTTGTACACGTGTGTCAAAGATACGGCTGGGTAAACGTAGCCTTCACAAAGAATCAAATCAAACTTTTCATTCTTATCCTGAAGCATTTCTTGAAAGCTTTCTGACAGTAAATATTGTTTCATTATCCTAGTCACCATTGAAATCGTACGTCGTACCACTTCGTATGTGCTTTTCTTGTTTCCTGTAAGTTGTTTTGGGAATATCTTTGATTTCCTATGCGCTTCGACAGCAATGGCGTTTATGTTCACTTCTTTCAGGTTCACCGGTCTTGTTTCTTCGGAGTATTCTGGGAATGGCGTGACGACCACCATTTCATGTCCATGTTTTAAGAGTTCCCGAGTTATGGGTCTGAAGACCACGTGGTGGCTAATAGAAGGACTCGGGTAGAACGCTAGTATTCTCGATGTTTCTCCATAATGCACTAGGAGTGTTATTGCCAAAAAATCAAACAACATTCTAAACTAGTTTGCTATCTACGCTAAGTAAAACAAGTCTACTATTTTCTTCGTATTTATACCTATTACTTCGTATCAACCAAAAAAAACATAATTTATTCATTACTTCATTAAAAACCTTCGCTTATTAACATTTATAGGTACATCTGTGTATACAACTAAACAAAATTAAAGTGTATGTTAGTAATATTAAAATAACAACTTAGTAAATGGTTATTCGCCGCCCCCAAGCAATAACCCGGTAATCGAAAAATCCAAATTTTACAGGAGAGCTGATTTACTGTTTTTGTCGAATATCTTTTGAACGAGTGGGACTATTCCAAACATTGAGGTATCAAACGAAAGCTAATTTTTTGCGAAATATAACCATACTAGCAACAATAAATTTATGTTATTCAAAACCTAGATATTTATGAAAGTACATAATACCTAAAATAGTACGCATAAAATATTACAGTATTCAAACTTACGGGATTATTGGAGTAAATTATTTGAATAGAACATTTCGTAACAGTATTTAATGTACTTTTATGACGTTTTTATGTACGCTAGGTATGCTACGTAATATATTTTTACGGGGTTATTGTGGTAATATAATATAATTTTCTTAACGGTATTAATGCATTACATTATTTTTAGGGGAACATTTGGAATAATGATTTCATTGTAACCACTCAATACCCATATCTTTTTGAGTATTTAGAACTTGTAATATAAACATAAAAAAATTAATATTAAAATAATTAAAAGAATTTTCTTCTTCTTTTTCTCAGTCGTACACTCCTGAATAAATGGTCGTGTCCCTCCATATGTTTCTATTCATGGCACTGCGTGTACACTGTGTTAGGGAACATTTCGTAGTCGAGTTGACGAGATCTGTCCATCTTGTAGGTGAGCGGCGGCGGACGTTGAATAAAGAGTTTTCGTTGCGGTTGACATGTCCAAACATCTTCAGAATTCATTCCTGCATAATTGAGGAATGTCTTTGTTTTATATCGAGTGCAACGCCAGCTGCCAGTAGGCGAGAACGCCCCCTGCGCGATCGCCATTTAACTCCGTTGAGCGCGCCGTGCCGTTGCTGATTTAAAGCGTAATTTCTAGCAAACTACTGCAACTATAGTAAAATAAAAATACCCCTTTAAAGCTGAAACTATAAGGCATTTATATATGTATGAAACAAAGTACAACTATCAAGCCTTAAAAATAAAAAAAATAAAGAAGTTGACTTTTACGTAAAATTTAAGTAAAACATTTACGCCCACTTTATCACGTATAAAAATACTTTACCTGACTTTGGAATCATAGCATTTATAAATATTCTGAAAGACATTATCTCGAGGATTATTTTAATATACAACACTACTACACTTTGGTAATAAATAAAATTATATTTATGTCTTAAATGCAGAGCTCACAAGCACTTTGTGCGGCGAGCTGTCTATTTTATTCTCAGTAGCCTCCTCCAGCACCACATTTCAAGGGCGTCAATCTTCTAACGATCTCTTTGACGAATTGTCTATGTTTCAGCTCAGTAAATAAAAATATGAAAAACTAAGCATTTCATTAAACAAACCTGTATTACACCGGTCTGAGTTTTGAAATTCGTTGAGTCAATTCCGGCCACACAAACCGCAGCCGTTCCATCCTCATAAAGTCTTTGAATAAGATACACCAGATGTGGAGGTACACCCATTTTGAGAAGTACTTCCCCAGCTTCCATCACTTAACGGTGTCAAAAGTAAAGCTTTTGACACCGAAAGTCCATGAAGCATATAAATAGTGGGATATTGAGCTTTTTCCGCGACTTGCCTTAGGTTGAGAATCTGTTCATGGGTTCTTTTTCCCTTTAAACAAAGCCTGCTTGCTTTTGAGCGATCACCCAGCCTATGTATGCCTGTAGCCTCGTATTAAGAATATCAATATTTGAAGACGGACCTTGCTAGCGTGGGATATTAGAGATATTAGGCGGGAGTTGATGCACTTATCGCTTGAGCCTTTTTTTGTGGAGTGGGATGATATAAGGAATGCGACCAATCCTTAGGCCTCGTTCCCGTACTCCATATTGGTGAACAGATGACTTGTAAGATATCCACACGTACATCCTCCATAATCTTAGATATTTCAATAGGGATTTCGTCTGCACCTGTGGCTTTGTCGCATTCGAGATGTCTTATAGCGGCTTCTATTTCTGATTTCACTATACGCGGTTCCTCTTCTGTAGATGTTGTGTTAACTTCAGGAAAATTTGATTGTTGTTTTTCTAGGAACAAGGACTTGCATTAATATTCTCACATTTTAACAATCTGGCCAATCCCTGTAACAGTGGGTTGCGCAACTTAAGCTTGAGACTGCATATCAAAAACTCATGATCCGAAAGACAGTCGGCCCCAGGCAAAGTGTGGGCGTTAAAAATCGAGCTCCTCCACCTAGATCTGATCAGAACGTAATCGGTCTAGTTACGGTGTTTGCCATCATCAGGGCTGGCCCAGGTGTAGTCTCTTGAACACAGTTTTCCAACACCACCCGTGTTGGAAAACTGTGTTCATAATGGTGAGATTATTATCAGCAGCAAATTTAATAAGGCGCTCAGCTCTGTCATTTCGTGTTCCCAAACCATATAACCCAACTATATGCTGCAGTCCGGGCTCGTTTTCTGTACTGTATTTGCATTGAAATCACCCAGAACATAGAGGTTTTCTACTTGGGACTTGCGCCATGTGGAACTCCAGTTTGCTGTAAAAGGCCTTTATGATATCATCGTCAACCTGCTGATGCAGGTGCATAAACCTGGATAATATTTAATTGGTGGAGGTGAAGCATTAATTTTGATAGAAATAATCCTCTCATCAATTGAATCCTCTGAAAGTCAAATTGACGCATTCATATAATGCGTAGTATTATGAAAAAATGCCAAACTTAAATAACATTGTAAGAGCATAATATGGAATACGTATATTTAAATAAGTTCAACAAAAACGTTTGCCAAAACTTCATAAACAGAAATTACGCCAATAACCCGGTAAATTTATCATACCAAAACTACATGTAAATATTTTTTGTATCGAGCTTTAACAAGTTTATTGCCGTCATATTTTTGTCACTAATTTCCCAACAATAATATTGTGCATCATGATAACTTTGTAGATATCGATAGGAAAAATCTGAAAAAATTGTCAAGGTGTATTCCAGCCCATAGATACCGAATTTGACATAACAGCATAAACCCCATAATAGCACTTTACCGGGTTATTGTTAGGGGGCGTCGATGTATCTATATCTGGTAACAGTAACAAAACAACAACTTTAAAAAAGTCTGTCTGTCTGTCTGTTTGTTCCCCTTATCTCCGAAAGTCCCGTTAAAATTGTTCAACGAGAGCTTCATTAATTAAGAGCAAATTTTACAAGGTATATTATGGGCTATTTTAATAAATAATTGCTGCGAAAATTTGCTATTCCTTGCGGACGAAGTATTTCTTTCTTTCCTTCTTAATTTATATAAGGCACTGAAGACCTTTTTGTAGATCTTTTAGAGACCATCATCTTTGTAATACATACTTTTCGTGTAGGATCAATGTATCGATACGAGGATAAAGGAGCTCAATAGCCCATTTGAAAGACTTGTCACCTCTGCTCCTATTTTTCATAGCGTTATGTTATATGCCTTTAACCTGCCCAAGAGTATGGAGTTTAGTTACCAAGTAGGTTTTGCCGACAGACAGACAAAAAATTCACCGTTCATTCATTGTATTTTGGCATCAATACATACATACATAAAATCACGCCTTTTTCCCAGAGGGGTAGAGAGGCAGAGATCACTTCCTGCGATCCACTTTTCACCTCTGTGGGAAACGTGACGTGACGGGTTGTGGACCACGTCGCCGCCATTCTGTCTTGTGCATCAATATTATCGATATTCCAATCTTCCAATGTTAATTTAAAAAAAATGTTTTATTCAATTGAGCTCTATAGTTAAATAAGTATAGATAGAGTTCTCTCTTGACGATACCTAAGTAATTTCATTCTTAAAATACCTCCTTATCTTTCTACCAATTATGATGATAATATAATTTACTAGCTGTGCCCGCGACTTCGTTCTCGTGGACTACAGGATTTTACATACAATAGGTTTTTTCCCAATATCTCCTGTTCCCGTACAAATTTTGCAATATCGTGTTACAAGTGGGCTTTACATTAAATTGTAAACAGTATATTACGGTTTACAATTATTCGACAGTTCACAATCTCGCGAGATAGATTATAATCTAACGTCACTTACAATTTTACGATGACATATAATTTAGATATTTTAAAACATTACGAAGGTAATTATGTTATTGTGTCTGTGAAAAATAAGTTCGGTATGAGCACCAAAAAATATAAAATTAAAATTACTTTTTGTGACCTTTTTCTCTCGCTATTCCTATAACATATCTTGTGTCACTAAAGAACTAATATTTTTGTAACCTAAGCATAGTTATGTTATCTGTGCCTAAGCTGCTACACTGACTGTAATGTCTACTACATAGGTAAATAACAAAATAATGAATTACTATTACCTTGTTTGCATCAATGTTTTTTTTAATTTAATGATGTCAAGAAAAAGGGCAAAGATAATGAAATTTGGCATGAAACTAACGCATACAACCTACTACTTAATACATTGGAGAATTTTTATGATGTTTGGTATTATGTAGCTCAAATCTATGATAAAATATCGATCTGTGTTATCAATTTTGTAAGGCAACCAAAATTTGTACTTAGTAGGTACATATTTCATAAACAGTGTTATGGTATTTTGCACTGTCCATACAAAATTGACGTCATGTCAAAACATGCAAAAACTTTGATTTTTTTTTGTAATTTCATGTCGACAAATTTAAATTAGTTTTATACATACTTATATCTATTCAAAATAAATAATATGCTTATTTATACACACAGTTAGGACTTATAAAATTGTAACATACTAACATTCTCCATTACCTATCTATATCTATACTAATATTATAAAGCTGAAGAGTTTGTTTGTTTGTTTGATTGTTTGTTTGTTTGTTTGTTTGAACGCGCTAATCTCAGGATTCTCAGGTTCGATTTGACAAAATCTTTTTGCATTGTATAGACCATTTATCGAGGAAGGCTTTAGGCTATATAACATCACGCTGCGACCAATAGAAGCAAAGATACAATGGAAAATGTGCAAAAAACGGGGGAAACGCGAACGAAGTCGCTGGCACAGCTAGTATTAACATAAAGATGACTTACACCAAGACAAGGAACAGAGACAAATGTTCAAAACATGAATATTTGTCTTGGGTGGGAATCAAACCCACGACTGTTGGGACCGTAGTGAGCGTAGCCAGGGTCACTAACCATTGATCCACCGAGGCAGTCAAGTTTCAATTACACTTTATAAGTTTTATTTAAATATTTTTTTCAAAAATATAGGTAAGTTATTTTGATTAGGTATCTTTGTAAAACCAATATTTTTAAATATTTTGAGGACAGCGCCATCTATGAGGTTTGTGTCATACCAGTATATCCAAACAGTAGGAGTATTTATTTTTTCTATTCGACGCTAGATGGCGTAAATTAGCAGTTAGTTTAGTAATTCTATTCATCAATAGATGGCAGGTCTGCCAGACACAACCAGGTGTATAAAAAATGTTTTATAGAATAATTTATATATAACAATTTAATTGAACTAAGCGAATGATGTTTTTTGTCTTTAATTATTTTTAAAATCCCTGTCGAGGCAAAAGATAATAATACCAATCATTAAATTACCTTTTTTAAATAGACCCTATTTTTTTCAATGGTTCAATTATTTTTCTTAGATTTGATTACATATGTACTTAATACATACCAGTGGGGCTACCATGAGTTTTCATATGGCCGATTGTAGTTCTTCGCGTAACCACCAGGCAGCGCTGTACATGTTTTTCATAGACATATTTACGTAGGCGATATCGAGCGCGTAAGTTTTAAACTCATGGTAGCCCCACAGGTCGACATAATAAAATCGTCACCAGAACTCTCCTCCTTCTACTACTCCTCCTAGCCTCTATTCTGTTTTCATATTATGGTTTATAGATCCGGCAATCCTTCAAACCTTTTTTCGTTCTGAATCTAGTATCAAAACATCATCATTTTTATACCTACCTAATCTCTTTTATAAGTTGTACATAAAACTACTTACTACCTACTCCCAACACTAAGAAAATAATTTAAAAACGTTCAGCCGTTTAGAAGTTTTCTAAAGTTCTCAACTCCAAAAAAAAAAACAATTTAAAAAGCCAAATCGATACTCCGCAACATTCACACAAGAATTGGAGCCACCCTCACGAAACGTCAAGTGCAAACATCGGGGTTAAATTAAAAACCCTTTCGCGCCAACCCAAGCCAATTAGCTTAACCGCCAAATAGATTTGCAATACACCCTTATGTCTTTAGTAATAAGGTCGCGAATCGCACTTCATACTTATGTCAGCCACGCGCCAAAATGGTCGCGTGTTTGGGATCAGCTGATGGTGTTTGGTGTGAAATTAACTGAATATTGAGCGTGCAATGATTCAATTAGGATTAAAATGTATTTTAAATTTGGATTAACACGTTTCCAGCCCCAATCGTAATGCGGTATTTGTCAAGCGGTTTGATTAAAAGAAAAAATATTTTGTTTGTGTACCTACCAATATTTTAAATTTTCTGTTTAGGTTTTTATTTAATGTTCACATTAAATACATCAGCTGTCACAGAAAAAACTTTCAACTAACTTTTTCGGTTTTAATGTGTTGAAACATTTTAATTTGATCTACCTAAGCGATAAAATGAACTTGTTTTAGGTCAAAATCAAAATCAAAAATGTCTTTATTCATATAGGCAATAACATGCACTTATAAATCGTCATATTACTAATAATAAGATTCTACCACCGGTTCGGAACGCCGATTCTACCGAGAAGACTCCGGCAAGAAACTCGATAGTTGCTCTTTTTAACGACAATCATGTTACAAAATGTAAATGAGCCAAGTCATACTGGTCCAAGATCCCAGAGCTGCCAGACATCACTTATTTTCTAATGGACAAAATATATACGATTGAGTAGTGTTGGGGTGTACTATCATCATATGACTAGTTGCTACCTTGACCAGACGGCCATTTTTCAGATATCAACCAATCAAGGTACATAGAAACACTGCTCACCTCACTTAAATTCTGATGGCTGATTTTTACATATATTTCACACAATATCATTAAAAATCAGGATTCATTACTCCCAGACACATGCGGTCGGCGGTTTTACCTTACAGACGCTTTAAAGCTATGAAAAAAATTTTACTTTTACTTATTTTCTGATGCTTGATTTTTATATATGTTATTCAAACAACTAAAAAGTGCTCATCTGACCGCAATAATTATAGAATTGTACCTTACAAACTATTTTATTAGAAAAACTTAACTAAATTTAATTTTTAAAAAAAAATCTAAAACAGTTGGGTCTGGTGAATGTTTGGCCCCTTGGATTGGTCTGTCCGTTTGCAAAACGTTTTAAAATAGTTGTTTGAATAACATATATAAAAATCAAGCATCACAAAATAAGTAAAATTAAGTAAAAGTAAAATTTTTTTCATAGCTTTAAAGCGTCTGTAAGGTAAAACCGCCGACCGCATGTGTCTGGGAGTAATAAAACCTGATTTTTAATGATATTGTGTGAAATATCAATTGACTGGCTCGGTGGAACAGTGGTTAGTGACCCAGGTTTACAACCTACGGTTCCAAGAGTCGTGGGTTCGATTCCCACTCGGGACAAATATTTGTGTGACGAACATCGGTGTTTGTTTCGTGTCTGGGTGTATTATTAAATATATTTAAGTATATTTGTGTATCCACTGTTGATTCTGATACCCGTAACACAAGTGCTTAAGCTACTTACCACGGGATCAGATCAATGTATGTGATGTTGTGAAATATTTATTTATTTATTTATATTTAATATATGTTAAAATCAGCCATCTGAATTTAAGTGAGGTGAGCAGTGTTTCCATGTAACTTGATTGGTTGATACCTGGAAAATGGCCGTCTGGTCAAGGTAGCAACTAGTCATATGATGATAGTACACCCCACCACTACTCAATCGTATATATTTTGTCCATTAGAAAATAAGTGATGTCTGGCGGCTCTGGGATCTTCCTCTATACAGTCTGGGTGTGCCATAGCAAAAAGTACCAGTTCAATATTTACTACCTTAAAAAAAACGGTAATTAAACGGTAATATGTAACATAATTTTTTTTCAAACTTTAAATGTAACACAAAGTTATAAATTGTTAAATACTACCTATATACAGTTATTATTCTTAAGTATATACAGTTGTACATTTTTATTCTTTTATAATTGTAGTAATTTTAAAAGAATAAAAATGTAAACCAAGAAAATAGCAGTTCTTTTCGAACAAAAAGTATAGTCAACATTATTTTTCATTTTCATTCATCCCATTAAATATCAGTCATAATTCGAACAGTCTCCTTGAATAGTAGGTAGAAATAATATCCCAAGCAACCCCGTTTTACAAATGACGGCGTTATGCAGTTTCGGACGTGAAAAATACACCCGAACCTTTTTTGGGGTCAGTTGAAAAATAGTACCGTAAAACTTAGTCATTTTCAAACGCGAGCCGCAAACCGTCATAAGTCAGGCTGCCGCAAAAAGAGCTGATGCGGCGTACGTCACGCTCGCCGCAGCTAAAAGTAAGACGAATTGCGTCAGCGAACGCAGTGTGGATAAGCCTGGAGGTAGCTTTTTTGCTGATTCCTTTGCATGTTTTTTTTATATGATTACTAAGACAAAAATGCTATACCTATTTAGTTGCTATCTATGTACATAGATAGACAATAATCTATCACATTCACACCCGTGATAAACCGCGAGGTGCTACATAAATAATCTATTATAAATGTAAAGGCCATAACACAAGTTATAAAGTTAAGTAATAAGTAAATGCCCTTCCAACTTATTTCTTCTCTCAATCTGGCTCTTCAGGTAGACCTGAAACTGCTTCAGGGTGAGGGTGACAGGCTTAATGAAGACTATTGTGCCTATCGACCTCATGTGGACCTCACAGCAGCTAACCATCAGGTGGGGTGGGGTCATCCTGAACATCAACATAATATAATATTTATGGGATGTGATTTGCCTTCCAACAATTTTACGCCACGTAGCTACCTACCTACCTACATACTTCTAATGATTTTCTAGAAAATAAAATTTCAAGAAACTAAGGAAAAATTATAATAATTAATTTGTACTGTAATATTTTATGTTTAAACCTATAAAAGTACCAGTGGTCGTGGTCATGCACAGAAAACTGAAAATATGATGTCAAAGACTTATCCATAGTTTCCTCTCGTGTCGGCCGGCAGTAAGCTATAAGCGTTAGTAGCTTTGACACAGCGTTCGTCCAGCGCTAGCCACACGATAGTCCGGGTGATGGCAGATTTATTTCAACTCCAATATTTTTATATTATTTTTGATTTCTTATTTTTGGAGGATGGGTTGAAAAATCGCTTCCAATTCAGAGGATCCTATGTGATAAACAATCTTTTTTTTCGTGATTACTTTCCCACAATAACTGGATCTTCTGTGTGCAATAGGACAATAACAAAATAAGCATTTTAGCAAATTCGTACCTAGTTCCAATAAGTAGATATAATTTTTAACCGACTTCAAAAAAAGGAGGAGGTTCTCAATTCGTCTGTATGTATAATATATATTTTTTTTTTTTTTATGTATGTTCACCGATATTTTCGTCAATTATAGACGGATTTCAAAATTTTTTTTTTGGTTGGATAGAGTTCACTTCCGAGGTGGTCCCATTTTCACCAGTCTCGGATCTGATGATGGGATCCAGGAGAAATCGAGGGCAACCTTCAAATTTTATAGGGACATGTACCGCGTTTTGCATATTATCTGAAGTCATATTGGCATTTGCTTCTGGCTATCATAATTTTATGATGCTGAGCTGATGATGGAAGGTCAACTCCTTAATAGTTATGAGTAAAAGAATAATTATTTCAATACTGTATACATATTAAGACTACTAGTTATAATATCAGTAGCATTACAGGTGAGCTAAACTATTAGGTTGACCAGTCTAGGATGTGATGATGGGATCCAGGAGAAATCGAGGGCAACCCTCAAATTTTATAGGCACATGTACCGCGTTTTACATATTTTCTGAAGTTATATTGGCATTTGCTTCTGGCAATCATAATGTTATGATGCTGAGCTGATGATGGAAGGCCAACTCCTTAATAATTGGGAGTAAAGGGATAATTCTTTCAAATCTGTGTACATATTGATACTACTAGTTATAATATCAGTAGAATTATAGGTGAGCTGAACTAATAGGGTGTAAAAAAATGTAACACTAAAAAGGATGAAAAAAAATTGTAAACAAAAACCGCCTTCAAAAACTCGACTCACTAAAAATTACAAAATAATATAATACGAACATTAATCTGGGTATGAATTTGATATGTTGTTGAAGGCGGTGCCACTTAAATTTTTGAGGAAAACTGCATGAAATATAAACGGCACCGCCTTCAACAACATATCAAATTCATACCCAGATTAATGTTCGTATTATATTATTTTGTAATTTTTAGTCACTCGGCTTTTTGAAGGCGGTTTTTTTTGTTTACAATTTTTTGTATAGATCATTGTAACTGTGATAATCACAACAATAGTTCGCAAAAACGATAAACAAAAGACCTGTATGTAAACTCAGTTCTCTATAAAACTTTTAACTTTAACATGTCATCAATATCACACTCAAACTTTATAAATTACATAATATGCCACTAACATTAAAGCTAAGTGATAATCCTATCGCCGACCGCCCGGACTACACCACGTTTGTTCCGGATAGAGCAACGATTTACGCGGGACATTCGCTGACCGAAGTCCCGCAAATTGGTCTCTCTGTTCTTTTTGCCGAGTTTTTGGTGCGGACTCCCGGTCTACCTATATGGTAATGTGTGCTGAGACGGCGGTGAAAGAAAATCGGAGGCAAAGAGGTAGGTAGTATTGGAAATATAAGGCGTAGCATTATTATTCTAGTTTTTAAAGCTCTACCTTGATTAGATTTTTTTATAACTACTAAAATCTTTAAAGATACAAATACACCGTGAAATTTTAGTGGTTGTTTTCCCGCAGTAAAATGATTCTATCTTAGTAGTACAAAAGATCTGTGCCGTTCTTTTTTGGTAAAATCAATAAATGCCGGTTTTACGAAAGGTATAACCGAAACTCGAAAGCACTTTCGAACCGCTTTATTACTTCGGGCGTAGAGCTTCTTTAACTTTAAGCATTGATTGCATGCCCCAAGCAGTACCTGATTACGTCACATCTAATAAAAGAACGATAGCTTCTCTCGTTTTCGAATTGGAAAATTATTATTTTGTAAATATGAAAATAAAAATTTTTTTCAAGAAGTAATTTGCATGATTCGATAGTATTACTAAAGGCAAATCGTTCTGCCACGGGAAAACAACCACTAAAATTTCACGGTGTATATTATTACCTGAGTATAGTTAAATATCTGCACAAGAAGCAAAGGCAGACCACTTAAACGTTGGGCTGACGATATAAAAGAACTAGCAGGCAGAGACTGGTTGACATTTTCCCAAAATAGGAAAAAATGGAAGGAATTAAAGAAGGCTTTTACCCAAAAGGGGTTCGTGTAAAAGGAACGACTAGAAATACATAATATTAATTACTTAACTTAATTATAAACTAACCTAGCCTAAGTAATCTACTAACACTTTGAAATGTAAACATACCTTTACACTGAAATAAAAAAGCTTAATTTGTATTATTATAGTTAAATATCGATATTAAACTCGCTAAATAAGGTCTCGTTTTGCAATTTAACAAGATAAGTATTTGGCTAGACCAGTAGCTACACTTAATATTCAAACAGTTTTAAAAGACGAATGTACAGTGCTATAACTTCTAGTAAGGATTATTAATACCGATTTAGTTACCCTAATATTTAAGTACCGTTAACCTAGATTTCATCATCATCATCATCATCAGCCCATATACGTCCCCACTGCTGAAGCATGTACCTACCCTCAACTAGGGCGATAAGGCCTTAGTTCTTAAGCTACATTTACCCTAATCATAAACTTTTCCATGCTCAAACACTAAAAGGGCAAACAGGCTAGACAGTAGCAATTTTGTGCATTTTAAAACAAAGTCTCGTCGATTTATTATTGCTTGAATATTAGCTATGTTTTAAATGTAGGCTACATGGCTCTTGAGCTATGTAGGTTCTAAAACAAAACATCGTTAAAATCTAAATCAAAGAATCTAAGCGCGTAATTATATCAAGTAACAACTACAGCTACATACTGTCAGACGTTTCGAATGGATTACACTAACTCACAAATTGAATTTGTAGTTGTGGGGCAATAAGGGCATAGCTAATTTATCTATACTAAAATAGGCGATGGGACCCTTTCTTTTGCCTTTTAATTGGAACGAAATACGACAGTTTAAAAACTTAAAAACACTTTGTCAAAAAATAGGTAAAATCAAATCACTTTCTTAACAATGACCATGTTACAGTTAGACGACTATTGTATAACCTTAAAAAATACCTAACTTCTCCCTAAGCTTCACAATTGTAGGCAAAAACCTTCATTGGAGGCTTTTAAGCTTCTGTAACATGTAACGACGGAGTCAACCAATCGCAAGTCGCGCAACTGTAGCGAGCGATCCCATTGGCGGATACAGTAACACTTTGTGGGAGGGGGTACTTCATTAGAACTCTTACCTTCGGGGTGTGTCTTTGAAAGAAAAGGGTACGCCCTTTACATTAAAAGCTTGGTGGTATAAGCACAGAAACATCTGAAGTTGCCTTTGATGTTACTATGTTAGTTTCCCGTGACCACGAGCGCTGTAAAGTGCTTGAAAAGTCGGGTTCAAAATGTTTTAAATTTTAGTAGCTATTAGTTTCATCATAAGTACAATGTTATTCAATAACACAAATGTTTTTGGTCATTGAAATGAGATTAAGAAGGCAGTAAACAATGAAAATAATGGTAATTTGTGTTTACAGTTACCCACAATCTCATGCATGTAGGTCCAGTTAGTGTCATATCAATTAAAATAGTCTAACTTGCTTTGCTTCGTTAAAATTTTCCGTGCTTTGAGAAAGTGCGTACAAAAAAAAAACAGTAAATCGAGTTGTTTGTAAAACATAACCTCAAAGTAAAAATATTTATTATCTAATTAATCCGGCCTCCAAAAAAAAATATTTAACCCACACTAAAGTAACGATTAAGTGACCAAATATTTTGACCGTCAAAAGAAATCAGGTCCAAACAACTATGGACATTTGGACGATGGCCGATATTCTTTTCACATTCGAATCTAATCAAATAACTCTTCTCCCCTAAAATGCCTTCACATTAATTAATATTCTACTAGCAATATGCTTTAAGAGAGTCACGTTTCATCTCTACCAACTCACAACGATTCCCACGGTGTCTCGCACAATATCCGGAGCTTACGAACTCAAACATGAACCTTGAAAGCCTCCGCCGGACGCCACCGCATCGCGACACCCGGATTATTGTTTTAACTAAGTGTAGTGTGAACTTTTTTAGGATACCGTAGGTGAAGGGTAAAAATGGAACCCTATTACTAATCGATGTCTGTGTATCAGGCTGTATCTCAGCTGTAATGATAGCAAGACAGTTAAAATCACTACATAGTATAAACCAAAGTCGCTTTCCTCGTCTATCTGTCTCTATGTATGTTTAAATCTTTACAACAACATAATGGATTTTGATGCGGTTTTTAACCGACTTCAAAAAAGGAGGAGGTTCTCAATTCGTCTGTATGTATAATATTTTTTTTATGTATGTTCACCGATATTTTCGTCAATTATAGACGGATTTCAAAAATTTTTTTTGGTTGGATAGAGTTTACTTCCGAGGTGGTCCCATTTTCACCAGTCCCGGATCTGATGATGGGATCCAGGAGAAATCGAGGGCAACCCTCAAATTTTATAGGGACATGTACCGCGTTTTGCATATTATCTGAAGTAATATTGGCATTTGCTTCTGGCTATCATAATCTTATGATGCTGAGCTGATGATGGAAGGTCAACTCCTTAATAGTTATGAGTAAAAGGATAATTCTTTCAATACTCTATACATATTAAGACTATTAGTTATAAATCAGTAGCATTACAGGTGAGCTAAACTATTAGGTGGACCAGTCTAGGATCTGATGATGGGATCCAGGAGAAATCGTGGGCAACCCTCAAATTTTATAGGCACATGTACCGCGTTTACATATTTTCTGAAGTTATATTGGTATTGCTTCTTGCAATCATAATGTTATGATGCTGAGCTGATGATGGAAGGTCAACTCCTTAATAGTTGGGAGTAAAGGGATAATTCTTTCAAATCTGTGTACATATTAAGACTATCAGTTATAATATCAATAGAATTATAGGTGAGCTGCACTAATAGGGTCCAGTCTAGGATCTGATGATAGGATCCAGGAGAAATCGAGGGCAACTCTCAAATTGTATAGGCACATGTACCGCGTTTTACATATTTTCAGAAGTAATATTGGCATTTGCGTCTGGCAATCATAATGTTATGATGCTTAGCTGATGATGGAAGGTCAACTCCTTAATGGTTGGGAGTAAAGGGATATTTCTTTCAATACTGTATACATATTAAGACTACTAGTTTTAATTTCAGTAGAATTATAGGTGAGCTGAACTAATAGGGACCAGTCTAGGATCTGATGATGGGATCCAGGAGAAATCCAGGGCAACCCTCAAATTGTATAGGCAAATGTACCGCGTTTTACATATTTTCAGAAGCAATATTGGCATTTGCGTCTGGCAATCATAATGTTATGATGCTTAGCTGATGATGGAAGGTCAACTCCTTAATGGTTGGGAGTAAAGGGATATTTCTTTCAATACTGTATACATATTAAGACTACTAGTTTTAATTTCAGTAGAATTATAGGTGAGCTGAACTAATAGGGTGAAAAAATGTAACACTAAAAAGTATGAAAAAATTGTAAACAAAAAAAAAAACCGCCTTCAAAAACCCGACTCACTAAAAATTACAAAATAATATAACGAACATTAATCTGGGTATGAATTTGATATGTTGTTGAAGGCATGGTGCCAATTAAAATTTTGAGGAAAGCTGCATGAAATATAAACGGCACCGCCTTCAACAACAAATCAAATTCATACCCAGATTAATGTTCGTTATATTATTTTGTAATTTTTAGTGAGTCGGGTTTTTGAAGGCGGTTTTTTTTTTTGTATATATTTCATGCAGCTTTCCTCAAAATTTTAATTGGCACCGCCTTCAACAACATATCAAATTCATACCCAGATTAATGTTCGTTATATTATTTTGTAATTTTTAGTGAGACGGGTTTTTGAAGGCGGTTTTTTTTTTTTGTTTACATTTTTTTTTTAGTTCATAGAGGGATTTAAGAGGAAGATTTTTATGTACTTATATTATACCCGAAGCGAAACGAAGGCCTATTGTCTTGTTATAAATTAACCATGTTCTGTAGTCACTGTAACGAACAACAAAATACAAAATTATTTAAGAGAAGCTGAAGAGAAGCGTGGGGTCCCCTTAAATATTTAAAAAATACTAAGGACTGATTGCCCTAGTTTAGGGTAGCCTAGTGGGATCCGATGCGCTGATGAATAAGGGAGGCTCCTATACAAACACGATTTTTGGTACGGAACCGTCCATCCAAAATAGTCTGACTCGCCCGTGGCCAATTTTGTCTTAGCTTTTATCACTCGTAAGAATTTAGTTTGGGTTTGTAGGCGGCACAATGACAGCCATATACAACGATGTACACCAGTAATAAGATCTAGCCCAATTAATTTCAATTTCAAAATTGCTTAACTAACCATTTACTTAAGGAATTTCTACAGAGATGTGTTTTATATCTCGTACGTTTCTATTTTAGGTTTGAGGGGACAAAGAGGTGGCCTTGATGTCACGATAATCGCGTAGGTAGGTCTTGTCAAAATTGTTAATAGAAGCATTTTTTGCAGTGATTGAAGCCCTGGTAACTATTTCTCTGATGTATTGTAGGTAGATTAATGTTTCCTTAAAATATGAAGTAAGAAAACTTATCATCCTTTGATAATTTACAGGAAAATGCTGCTTTTAACATGTTCTATCATTATTGTAACTTACATTGTGACGGTCGACACAAAAATCACATAGGTTTCGACTCATCTTATCTTAAACTTATTGGGTACTCATATCAATCCGCGAGCTTTAAACCCATCTTCACACTCAAAAGCTCGCAAGGAGCTATGACATCTTTCTCAAACCATCCATCACTTATTACGATTGCATTCATATTAGTCATTCCAACCCTTCATCTACACAAAATGATCTTAATCCTCAAAACCAAGCTATAAAGACAAAAGAAATATAGCAACTGAAAACTAATTAAGCTTTTAACACAAGCTCTTATAATATAACAACGAAGCCACTCATATATACTCCACATTACATCGAGACATGTTTGGGGAGAGCGGGATAGGGTTGCTAACATATAGAATGTTGACGAAATATTTAAGACAATCACCTGACTCGTTGGTATTAAAGAAATAGAATATAACAGAAAGTAGAAAGAACCGGATCGAGTTCGAGAGAGAGATGCATGCCCATGCCTCGGAAGGCACGTTAAGCCGGTGGCCCTGCGCCCGATCTCATCGTCATAGTCTAACCGAATTATGAGAGTAAAGGAATAGAGAGTGCAATTGTGCAGTATAATAATGTCCTGCGCTCTTGGCTGATCTGAATTGAGATCGGCCGCCGTGGCTGAAATTGGTCGGACGCCTTATTATGTATATAGTGGTCCCGGCGAATTTCGTACCGCCAATACAGATTCTTTTTCTATATTTTCTCATTGAAACCTTCCCTGGACTACGACGAACATTTTATAACCAAAATTACCTAAATCGGTCCGGGCGTTCTCGAGTTTTAGTCAGACTAACGAACAGCAATTCATTTTTATTTACAAGACAAGAAGATTTATTTTTTAAACATCATCCATCATAGCACAGTGGGCAGCCCTAGCCTGGGGGCTGTAGCGGGGGCGGTGGGGGCGCCGGGGGCGATATTCAAATTGCGAACATTTCATTTTAACGCTTGCTAAGATATTCGCTTCGCTCCCACGCTCCGACTAGTGATGTTACAATGCTGTCGATTGAAGAGCTTTTGTTATCAGCTTACAAAAGCTTCGCAATCGAAAAATGATACAGATACGTTTACATTTTTTTTTGACTACGATGATGAACTCATCATCATAGTTATCGTTAGGTTCTCCTAGCGAGTTTCATCGGCAATCAATGAATGAGAGCGAATGACTCTCCCCTAAACGTTTACACACAACACATTCAGATTTTAGTTGCTAGTATTGTTTTTAAAATAAATAACATTCTGTACTCTCCTAGAATAGGTAGATCCCCGATAGGTAGAGTCCCGAGAAGAGTATGCTTCTAAAATGGCAGTCAATCAAATCTAATACGATGGAAGTTAGTAATAATAGATTTCATTAGCTTGACCTTTTACTTCTCCTATTACTTTTCTTATACTTTTTATTACAATATACTGATACTCCAACAATATACCTAAGTTCGATCCCTGGTTTCTCATAACTAAAATTTTATAACCAGTAATAATAATGATAATATCTTTATTGCCATTAAACTGTGTTACAAGATGTTGTTATAAATGAAAGTTTCTAGTAGACTTCAAAGAAGCATGAAAAGTCCACTTATATTTATTAAACTTTATGTATTAAGAGCTGTAGATTTGTTAAATAAATAAATTAAATTAGCACATAAACTTTTTAACATTCATCATCATTTCACGGTAAGTTTTCAAGCCTAATTTTATAAACATCGTAGGTTTACCTTTAGTGTACCAAATGTTGACAAGTTAAAAGTCCCAACATCTGTCTATTATCGACATCAACCCAACACTATCCAAGTTGAGACGTTTGCGAAATGTGAACATTTCGCCAACTGATCGTTCAGCCGAGGAATTCTCATTTGCGCCCGAGACACCCCCACCCCCCTACAACCCCCGAACCTCCCTTACCTGTATCTGTTAGCTTTAAGGGGGTGAGAGATCAGATGTCTTGGGAAGGCTAGGATGTTAGATAGATAGAAATAGGTTAGACTCTAGTTAGGCGGAATTGTGGAGAAGCTTATGATTTTAATATAATATCGCGTATATCCTAATATTGCGTGTAGACCAATAAAGTCTAATATTTTGTGGAAAAGCTCTTGAAAGGGAGCTTTTACTCATGTTTAGAATGTAAGCTCTGCTAATATCTCTTACTCTCTCACGAAAAAAATATAATATCGTTGCCTAACATTAAAAGGACCTAATCAGAGTGTAGATGGTGGCATGCCACATATTTATTCCGTAACCCTTGTAAGATTGATAAAAGATGACCGCAAGAAGTGCAATTCCACATCAAACTCTCGTATTTGATGTGAGATTAATTTAAAACATTATAGAGAATATAAAATAGGTTCAGCAAGAGCTATGCCTTAACTATTAGTAATACTTTTAATTCATTTGATTTTTGTAACTGTTGACTTTTCCGACTTTTAATTTATTTTTCTACTTTCTACATTTCAGTCATCATAGTCTAATACCTTCATTATAGGAAGTACATATTAAAAGCCGTACCTCGCCCTGATCGGAATAAAACACATCCATCAGATATTCAGTTATACATTGATAATTACGCCACCCCGCCCCCTCGATCTCATTGTAATTTAAATCGAATTCCCGCCGACAAGCAAATTGAAATATTTCAATTTGGACGCACCTTCCGCCTTGCCGGCGTTTGAATAGAATTCGGAATTAAGATCGCAACCGTTTGGCTGCGATATCGGCTCGGAGTCTGGCTTTGCTTGGTTTGATTAATATTATTATCGTATTTTTCATGTATTTGTTACTAAAATATACATGTATATCTAAATTAAATATCTCAAACATTTCCACACACGGTCATCCCAAACTAATTAGAGACTGATATACACACATAGATATTTATATTTAGGTACATACTTAAATGCATAATCTCACCCAGACATGGAACACACACCTACTCGTATGTTCATCACACAAATATCTATCCCGAGTGGAAATCGAACCCTCGACTCTTAGAACCGACAGCCAGGGTTACTAACCACTGTTCCAACGAGCCAGTCAATTTGAAACTTATACTTATTCTCATAACTTGTGATTTACCAGTAATGGTTACTGTACATTGACAGAGTCTGAAAATATGCGAGCAAAAGCTTGCAGCATATTTTAAGTACACTATTCACACACACTTCTAACTTTAAGTAATTTCTAATGTTATAATAATAATATAAGTTAATATAGCATAATGTAATAGAAAATACTGTCATATTATATGCTAAGTTCGAATTATTTCGGTAATTGTGCGTGGGATGAATAAATCATTAATCTTTGTAGTTTTCTTGATATAAACTAAGATACATAAAAGTTTGATTTTGAAAAATTGCTTTTATATTTTTATTGCGTTTGAAATACGCCAATAAACCTTTTGTGATAGTAGGTAGTCATTTAATTAATTTTAACTATTTATGTTAATTATGACTTAACACCGAACTATGTTGTTAAATAATAGTCATAGATGGATGTCAGTATAATATTACGAAACGAAACTCTTTTAGTTGCGCCATAAAAGAAGATGTTTAATACCAAACATTTAAAACTTTCTAATATACCTTGACAACATCTTTGTTTACACTACCGACCCTGAGAATGCAAATTCAGATATCATCGATGTACGCTCACGTCACGACGAATCACAGATAAGGGTCAATCTTGAAATTGGACGTATTTGGTTGATTCCCTGGCACTTTTTAAAATATAAGAGTTTAAACTTTTACTATCATAAGGCTAAATAACACCTCATTGTGAACATATTTCTCTAATAGGCATCACTGTCACATGTTTGGATAAAAAGATATATGACTTTAAAATTTTGGTGCCAGGGGAATCAATACAAGATGCCAGGGGAATCAAAATAAAAACATTTTGTATAGAATAATCTATTATTTTATTTAAAATTACCAGTATTTTTGTTTCATTTTGGTTCTTTAGAGTCATTATTGATTTTAAAAGAAGTATTATAAAAAACAAAACAACAATATCTATCTTTAAGGAACTATCAATCTACTATAACAAATCAACATAATTATCTAAAAACTATCAAATTATACTTAAAAAGGCCACGGTCCCTAGTTCCCGGCAGCGCCGCTATTCCTGGTCATGGTGGCGACCATGGTTAGGGCTGGACAGCGGGAGCTAAGAATCCCCGGGCTACGAGAGGCTACCAACACACACTGACCCTGGCGACGTATAACGGACGCACGCTATGCTACTTGCATCTGGCGCAACTTGAGGTAGAGCTTGAGAAGATTAGGTGGCACTTTCTGTGGTTGTCCGAAAAGCGAGAGAGGACACCAGAACCCTACTTCCACGAGCGAGACTAACATTCTCAAGGTGGCGTCGGTTTTCTCGTCAATCAGTCCCTCTTTGACAACTTAGTGGAAATGTCTAGTGTTTCGAGGGTAGCATGATTAAGCTCACCAAGAGTCTTAGCCTCAAAGTGGTGCAAGTGAACGCACTGACCTCTGACGATGAAGTGGAGAAAATTTTCGATGACATATCGAAGGCCCTCTACTCTACCACCAAGACCCCCTACAATACTTGTCAATTTCCTCTAACGTTAGGGGCTCTTCTTGATGAACTCTTTCTTTAAGAAGCAGCCTCAAAGGAAGTGGACGTGGCAAAGTCCCAACACTTTAACTAAGAACGAGATCGACTTCATTAGGGCGGTTAGGCGGCACATATTCAGAGATGTCTCCGAGATCAACAGTGATCACCAACTTGTTCGAGGCACTCTGAATATCGACTTCAAAGCCAAACGTGTTCGCTTGATGAGGTCTAAGCTTCGACCTACACCGCTCCAGAAAATTAAAGGATCTGAAACGTTCTTTGTCAAACCTTGCGAACCGGAATTGCTGTAGTGGAAACCTCAACTGACATTAACCAGAATCTTGAAAAATCAAATCAAAAATATGATGCATGTCCTCAGGGAGGAAAGATCGAGATTTGCGGCATGAGGGGCCGGGGCAGGAAGTCTAAACTTACCGAGAAGACTTTGAGGCTAGTGAGGCAGCGACGTAAAGACCCACCCGCTACTACATTGCAAGCTCGAGCACTCAACTGAGAGTTCAATAAACTTATGCCACGCGACCGCCGGTGCTACAATACTCTCTCAATCGAGAAAGCTATTGAACAGAATCGGGGGTCAAAGGTGTTCTTAAAATCTCTCGAAGGAAGCCAACTGACGAAGCTGACTACAGCGAATGGGGACATTGCTGCTTCAAAGTCGGCAGTCTCGGAGAGTAATCACGCACCATCTTGCGCAAACACTAGGCGAATTCCAAACATCGGAACAGGCTGGATTTCGGAGCGGATACACCACCATAGACCACATCCACACAGTGCGACATATAAACAGAAGACCGGAGTGTAATCAGCCCGTATGTTTAGCATTTGTGGACTATGAGAAAGCCTTTGACTCGGTTGAAATCTGGTCAGTTCTTGAGTCCCTGCAGCGATGCTAAGTTGATTGGGAATACAACCTGGTGATGAAATGTCTCTACCAAGCCGCGACCATATCCGTCCAAGTATTGAATCAGCAAATAAACCCATACCATTGCAGCGAGGAGTAAGACAAGGGGACGTCATCTCTCCGAAGTTGTTCACAAATGCAATGGAGGATTTGTTCAAGGCACTGTACTGGAAAGGGCGAGGCACCAACATCGTCAGTAGAGACGCTGCAGGACCTACAACGGATGTTGAATGACTTGGCTGACTCTTCTGGGGTGCGTAACCTATAATCATAATATGAGAATATGATAATGTAAGGAAGCTTTGATTTCCCTGGTATTTTGCCAGGGGAATCAATGCCAGGGGAGTCAAGAAAAGTTAATCTTCTTTCGATTTTGTTTCAATGGATTGATTTTTGCCAATGATTATTATAAAAACAATTGATAGTCCTATATACCCTACTATTAATCCTAGTTAAGAAATTCCTAATCATCAAAAAATATTTTTAAAAGTGGTCAGGGTAATCAATGACCTAGTGAAACAAAACCAGGGGAATCAAATTCAAACCTTCATAAATCCGGCTTGGAACGGTCGAGCAGGAAACCTCTCCTCATGATGTAAAGAGCGCGACTAGAGCTACTTGCTGATGTGCACGCCTTCGCCGTAGACTTTTATAAAAGCAAGACAGGTGGCATTTAGTGACGTGCCAAGTGAGGAATCAATCGTTGCACTTCGGACAAACACAAACCAATTTGTAATCACAAAACAGTGATTGGCACAGACTTGGTTTATTTATTAAATCATTAAATAACTCACCCTTTAACTATAAAATCACAAAAAATCTTAAAATTATGACTATAAACAGGTAAATTGTTAACGGTTTGTTAAAAATGACAAAGGGACAGCCCAAGGGAATCAAATATTAAGGCTTCGAAATTTTTTTCAGGTGGTTTCAGCTGAAATAAACACCTTTTTTGTTGTGCCCCATTTAATTTACACATTAAAGAAACAGCAAAAAAATCTTACATTAAAACTTAAACTTTATGGGTAGTTTTTGACCTCGACAGTGTTTTTTTGGCTTTCAAGATTGACCCATAAAGTACCAACAAACCATAAAAAACAGATCTAAATAATGCCCTCGAAATCCATATTGACCCGAGAAACATTAACCGCACTCCGAACAATGGAACAAAACCTCTACAATAAATATTAAAAAAGAATCTCAATCCTCGATGCGAATAACAAACATAATTGTGTTTTTTGTGCTTCATTCAATAGAGCTTTGTCCGGTAACACAAAAACTGGTTCTCAAAAAAGTCACCTTTATAAATTAAGTTTCAGCATCCGCGTCCACCAATCAGAGCCGAGGAGGCGGGGTCTCAAAGCACAGCGATTGGCGGAAAGCTCGCTCTCATCTGACAACATTTTATATAACCGGATGATACAACATATACAGTTAACACTATAGTGGGAAGGAGACGGAGCTAGCGGTTGAATACTGTGTTTCGTTTCGCACTCGCGCCGTCCCTCTCTTGCGAGCAACTGTCAGTTTGTTCGCCGAAAATGAAGCAACAGTGTTGGTTACTAGCCGTGGAGAGTCGTCGTCTCAAATGTTGCGGCTTCCACGTTCCAATCGCGACTTCCATTTTCAAAATCCAATTGACACTTTGACGTTACATTTTTAAAACTTTTTCTTTTTCAATTGAACTTTTATAGTGTTGGACAAATGTTTTTTGAGTGTTTAAGTTAGAGGTTGCGCGTTTTTTGACTGAACTGTTAGTTTTGTTATAATGGAAATGTCTCTGCCGAATGGTGTGGATGTGTCTCAGCTAGTGCAGCACCCGGTTTTGGCTGCTTTGCCGCCCTTCTTCCTAAGAGCTTCGGAGAGATACCAGGTAAGATTGTTTAACTGAAGCATTTGACGAATTTTCATATTTTTGGTGTTTAGTGAGTCCTCAATTAACATAATTGTATTAAAAGAGCCCACAATACATTAAGCAAGTTACGTTGTTGAATAAGTTATTATCATAATGCAAAAATCATAACACAACACACTTACAAAAATATAGAGCAACTGAATTGATATTAGTTAATCAATAAGCAAGTATTTTTTAATGTAACAAGATGACACCATAATACTTAGCATTAGATTTGAAATGTTAAATTATTATCATTTTTTTAACTATCAGCCAAATATACAGAACAAACATTATTTTACGGTACATTACACCAAGTTATAATAATAAACTTCACCCAATTAATTCTCAGACAAGATGTTAATCATATTCTAACGATTTAATTAATTTATTTTATAAGCCATTAAGAAATACCGGTGCAACTCGAATAAAATGATTTGGTTAACCGAATTAACTACAATATGATCAATATCATTGTAAAATGGGTTTAACGTGAAAATATCATAATGGTTTTAATCTCTATCTCGTTAAAACAGATAATGTAGAGTCGCTCTACCCGACGGCGATGTGCTACGGCGCTACGAAAGCTCTACATTGCTCTACATTTAAATACTAGTAGTAAAATTGTCAAATTCTTCAGCTCAGAGCTTTACGTTATTTTTTTAATATTTTTTTTTAGATTTTGAAACTTAAGTTTAAAAAATGTTAACATCTTAAAATGAATATTGATAGAGCTTAGTAATTAAAGTCAATAATTATGTTATTTGATATATTACAATAAATATCAGCTTTTTTGGTTTGATTGGTTTTTCGATTACATTTTACCTACTCCAGGACTAAAATATTCCAATTCTCAATTGTTATTTCAGAATTTTCTTGAAAAATAAAAATATTTCTTCAAATAAATTATAGTTGTTTTTCCTTTTTAATAATAATAGGCGTTAACTTTGACTTGAAAGGTCTATTTTGTCTATGTTATACTTACCCTCAACTATAACACTATTATTCGGCTCACATTCTAAGTACGGTAAACAGTAAATTTATTCTATTCAAGTACAAAACTAATATAAAATCAACAAACAACTAATAATCAGATCACAAAAGCCTATTAGCACATTTAAAACATAAAATTATTCTCTCATGTCACTTCCTGAAAGTGTAATTGAAACTCTATTTCAAAACAATGTTACCGCATTGTTGTTTTAAGTAACAACACTATTCTATAGGGTGTTACCCGACACTTTAATAATGTTACTTTGTACGTTAACTGGCTAAGGATCATTCGGGAATGCGATACTTTAATGATAGAGGGTGCTTGTCAAATATTAGCTTAAAAAAGCGTGGAGAGAAACGGGTGTTGCAACCCGTGTTTAAGTTTTATTAAGTTACAATTTTTTTCTGTACTATTTATTTTAAAAAAGCACACTAACAGTAGGTATATCTACATTTACAAAATAACTTCAAATACATTGATAAGGATACATTACATATACGTATACCTTTTAGAGGTGCACCCAACACTGAGTTTAAACAAAACAATTCATTGTATTTTTTTATTACAAGGTAGTTCACTACTGAGAATGTAGGATACCAAAATTGATAGAATAAATTATTTTCTAAATAAACAGTAAACGTAAAATAACAGTTATCTAAAAAATTGTATGTTCATGAAGAGATGATCACAATTATTAAGTAGAGTAAGTTTGTTGTGTTCTCTAACGAATATCAATATAACTGAGATAACAAATAGTAAATTGAGCGCTGTAAAGAGCTCGAAACGTCGGGTCTCTAAATAATATGTTTAGAAACACTACACGCGAGTTTAAACCGTGAAATAAGGTTAATTTCAATCGTATTTTGTTTTATTAAAATTACCATAGATCCTTTAGTTATATTAACGCGAATGTAACTCTGTCTACCTACCTGTCGCATTTACGGAACCAATTTCAATGAAATTTGGTACAGAGCCCAGAATTTTCCGCTCTGAAAATATCATGCGGATGGAAAAGTAGTAACTAATTATAACAATCCTAAATACTATAGATTAAAGAATGTATGAGGATCAGCTAATGAAGTTGATGGACGGCGTGTTACGAATCAGACAGATTATATTTCGGAAAACTAAAAATGTCCGGGTTAAACCGGGAACAACATTTACCATGTTGTTTTGTTTTAATGAGCACCCGATATTTCGGCACTGTTGCAAGCGCCATAATCACGGGACGACATGGTAAATATCCCGGACATTATCAGTTTTCTAATGTGTATAACCATGACAGCTTAAGATTATATTTCATTGATTAGGAAGGCATATAAGTGCGTCATATCTTATCAGGGTGGACGTTTGTATGACATCTTAATGTTTTATCCCAAAAATCCTCACCGTAAAATTGTATTTTTATTCACTGACGGTTCTATGAAAAATACCACAAATCTCCGCATATTTTTATTGTTTCAAAATTAATAACAATTCGTTTAAACAATTGAAATCCTTACTGATGCAAATTTGTTAGTGGGAATTTTGGGAACAAAACAATGCAGAGAATACGATCCGTTTTAATCGATGCACCCGAAGTCACCGTCATTTGCAATAGAACTTGTACTAATCCGCAATTTCCTTTGATAAATCATATCTATTATGGTCCTAAATGCGCTAAAGAGAGTAGTAGCAAATTCATAGCTACTTAGTTACTGTCCGTGAGAAGTTCACTCGCAACCATGATTGTTGTAAACAAAAACTCAGTTGAAACGTTGGGCAGTGAGTAGCTCTGTATATGGTACTGTCTTTTTCGCGTGAAGACCAGTAATGAAATTATTAAATAAATCGTTATTTGGATTAGGGCGATCAGACCTTTGTCAACCACGCTGACCAAGTGCGGGTTGGTCGACTACACAACCTTAGACTTTCTTCGTAGGTGTGCAGGTTTCCTCACAATGTTTCCCTTCAACGTTAAAGCGTCGAATAATGGTACATATGAATTTAAAAATTTGCAAACACAGTGGTACGTAGCGGGGTTCGAACTGGCGACCTTTCGCATGGCAAGCAACGTCTTTAAACTTTTTTTTTTCCTATCTGACATACGATTTTGGCTTGGAGTAGCCTTGTCATCATCACCGGACTTGCGGGAGCGGATGACTCTCACCCCACCGAAGCTTTTTATTATAACAAGACAGTTTAAAGTTAAATATTCAGCTTTTTTCACAGAGGACGCCCAAATGCGCTCGATGCAGAAATCACGGGGTGGTCTCAGCCCTCAAAGGACATAAGCGGTATTGCCGCTGGAGAGACTGCGTTTGCGCGAAGTGCACACTTATAGCAGAGAGGCAGAGAGTCATGGCTGCTCAGGTGAGGACCTATAGGACCTGTAACGTCGTCGGATTTTACTTAAGTTTCAACCAAGACGGTGTATTCTAAAGCACACTAAGCCCGGGCCGCCGGCATCGCGTCAACCAGTCAGCCTTGAAAAGAATCATGAGTCAAATCAAAAGTTAGCCGACATGTATTTTAGTTAATTTCATTGACAATTAAGAAAGACTATAAGAAAACTGAAAATGTTCTGGATATTTACTATGTTGTACTGTTTTAATGAGCTCCCGATATTTCGGCACTGTTGCAAGCGCCATGATCACGGGTGAACTGTAGGACTGCGAGAATGACGGTAGGTCTAAGGGCAGACATATCGGTCTGCCCTCTTTCTCAGTCTTTTATTACGCTCGACACCACTACCATCGTTCACAAATATCGAGAGCTCATTAAAACAATGCAACATGGTAAATATCCCGAACATTTTCAGTTTTCCAATGTAATTTAAAATTATATAAAAGACTATATAAGAACAAAGATATCTTTAAAAAAATATACCAAGCACTTGCTACGGATAGAGCTACGAATTTGCTGACGAAATACCGTAGAATAGTCTAATGACTATTTCTTTTGCGACAGTTCATACATTTTTGTCCACTGCTGGACTAGGCCTGCCCACGTCTTCGCTATTATCGGCTACTCTCACTCGTGGACGAACCTATAGGATGATGATGATAAATTTTTGGATTGGAACATTATGGTTTAATGTACAACAGCCTATGATATCAGTGAACAATAGCAGAAATGTTATACAAGACTGATAAATAATTATTATATTTCCACCAGGTGGCGCTACGGCGACAGCAGGCCCAAGAAGAGAACGAGGCCCGGGAGTTGAACTTGCTGTACGCGGGTCAGACCGCGCCGCACCACTACTCCGACGTGCAAGACGACTCGCCCGGTTAGTACTTACCTGGATACTATCATCATATCATCATCAAATATAGGTTTACCCCATATACGTCTTCACCGAGGGGGTTGACCTTCAGGGTTTATTATATACTTATTATAGTGTATACTTATGTAGTGTAGTGGCCGAGGAGAGAGAGAAGTGGCGTGCATTTGGGGAGGCCTATGTCCAGCAGTGGACTGTAACGGGCTGATGATGATGATGATGATGATGATAGTGTATACACCGTGAAATTTTAGTGGTTGTTTTCCCGTGGCAGAACGATTTGCCTTTAGTAATACTATCGAATCATGCAAATAATTCCTCGAAAAAAATTTTTTTTTTTAATTTTCAAAATAATAATTTTCCAACTCGAAAACGAGAGAAGCTATCGTTCTTTTATAAGATGTGACGTAATCAGGTACTGCTTGCCGCATGAAATCGATGCTTAAAGCTGAAGAAGCTCGACACCCTAAGTCATAAAGCGGTTCGAACGTGCTTTCGAGTTTCGGTTAAACCTTTCGTAAAACCGGCATTTATAGATTTTAACAAAAAAGAACTGCACAAATCTATTCTATCTATACTTCTAAGATAGAATCATTTTACTGCGGGAAAACAACCTCTAAAATTTCACGGTGTATAATTATACATTATAATTTATAAAGATCGAAAGCGTGGAGCGTTTTGTTCAAAATGTAATCTTTGCTCTTACTTTACTTACTCGCAAATGAAAAGTTGTTCATTACATTATATAGGCCTCCCTCAGTGATCTATAAAACATTCAGCAGACTACGCCATCATCGTATGAAAGTTAGGAAAACAAAAATAAAATCAGCAATGGAATTTTAAGTCGCACTACGGATATGTACAACAAGTGCTGCCTAAACGATCATACAGAGTATTTTTCATATGTCTAAGGCCATTATAATTATTAAACTGACCGTCCACAAATCATCCATCAACTTATCTAAGTAGGTACAATGAATCTAAGTTGAGGCAACATACCGTTTTCGCGTAACGTTATCGCTCGGTAATCGTTTTATGGCTATGAGAGCAATCCTTACTAAAATGCGTAAGTAACTCTGTCTGTTACGCAGTAACGCATAGATTAATGAACCGATTTAAATGAAATTTGGTTTAGATATGGTCCAGAGCCTAAGAAAGGACATAGGACTTTTTAACCGACTGCGCTATAAAAAGTAATGTTTTACACGTAAACCTCTCTCTACACGGACGGAGTCGCAGGCGGAAAGCTAGTACGAGTATAAACTCATACATATTCTTAACTGACTTCCCACACACGCCTTACCCCACCGTAAGCAGCTTTTTGAAGCTTTTAAGACAATTTATTTCTGTAACGTTTACTTTACGACTATTTCTAAACATACTATAAAACTAGTATTCGAGAAAAGGTGAAGAAGCGATAACATTTTCTCCCGCTCTATATTATCATATTACGCTAATTTGTAATAAGTATATCTACCGAAAAAATTGTAGGGTTCGCTCGCGACCATGATTGGTGTCGAAACGTCGGGCGGGCAATTAGTAGCTATATATTTGCTAGTCGTAATATCATTCGACGCTTTAACGGTGAAGGAAAACATCGTGAGGAAACCAGCACACCTGAGAGATTTTTCAACGGTGTGTGAAGCCATGTCAGAGGCCTACGGGCGGTTTTTCATCAACCATACGATAAGAAGAAGAAGAAGAAGTTGTAATATCGCATGTAGACCCATAAAAACTATTATTTAAGTACATCTATCAATTAAAATTCATATTTGAAGAAACACACCATACTTATTGCTTGGCAAATTATAGCCTCATATTTCAAAGAAGGAAATAAATTTAAATATTAGGTACGAAAACCAAGATATCTATCTAATGTACAAGAAAGTTGGTCTATCTATTTATACACCGTGAAATTTTAGTGGTTGTTTTCCCGTGGCAGAACGATTTGCCTTTACTAATACTATCGAATCATGCAAATTTTTTTTTTTCAAATTTTCAAAATAATAATTTTCCAACTTGAAAACGAGAGAAGCTATCGTACTTTTATAGGATGTGACGTCATCAGGTACTGCTTGCCGCATGAAATCAATGGTTAAAGCTGAAGAAGCTCGACACCCTTAGTCATAAAGGTTCGAACGTGCTTTCGAGTTTCGATTAAACCTTTCGTAAAACCGGCATTTATTGATTTTAACAAAAAAGAACTGCATAAATCTATTGTACTACTAAGATAGAATCATTTTACTGCGGGAAAACAACCACTAAAATTTCACGGTGTATACTAAAAATGTTGATAAAACATACTTTTTTTATTACCCGGACAAATCCCACCCCCACAATAAATCTCATCCAAGCTAAACTTGTTCCTTGATGTGAGTTGGCTAGTGTGTGTGGCACCCGACCAAGGATCCAATCTTGGTCGCTCGCGGCGGTTCCTCTTGCAAATGAGGGCATTTCCTCTCCCTCAGCCGCAGACGTGACACTCTGTAGTGTTTGGCTGGTTGGCTTCACAAGTGTTAAGATGGCTGGATGATAGATAACTTGCTTCTAACTCACTTTATAGGCTTAATAGGAGAATTTGTTTGCCTTTTTGGTGTCGCGTTATCAAATTTTAAGCTATTGCATAGCTTTTATCGCGGGCTTTGAGCGCGGCGACCGAACCAAGAAATTCCGAAAAACACCTCACAATCGTCTAATGTCGTTTCAGTTCGGTAGACTTCGGCACGGTGTTTGTGTGCGTGCGGTTAGACGTATTGTACGACTCTACGAAACTCGCACGAATCGAGACGAGCTGCTCCGAAATCGGACGATGCTATGCAATAGCTATACCGCGGCAGTCCCCGAGTGCCACACGTCTTTTTTTTTCTTTGTTGCCACGTGGCACCAAATGTTAAAATTTTCTTTCTTTTGTTTCTTTATTGCTTTTGTCGCTTTTCTACTTTTTGCGATTATCACGTAAAATCATGTACAGACGTCATTTCCATTTCCGTCGGGGTAAAAAGTACAACTTGAACTACTTTTATATTAATGTTAGATTTTAGACTTGCACGGTCAATTACACTAAGTATTAGTCTTTATGGGTCTACACAAGTAGCTATGTATTTGCAACTCCTTTTATCGCGTGTGGACCCATATAGATTAATATTTAGTACTTTTATATTGATAAAATTTAACATCTCACTTTCTCCTCAACCTAATTCATCTAATATAATAAAGTTACAAAAGGAAAACGAAATTAATACTTTAAACCCAATGTCTCAATTAAGACATTGATCCGATTCCGAAGTAAGTTGCTTCAGCACTTGTAATAAGGATATAAGAAACAATAGCGAAATAAAGAAAAAAATAAAAAAAAATATTTATTGACCACGACATAGACACGAAAAGTTACAATCATAGATAAATACACAAGACACCAAAAGTTAACTCAAACAAACAAATATCAGATAAAGGAAATATAAAATTAGTCTTTTAGTAGCAAATTACATTGCTACTTACTGCCTGACGTTTCGCTCGCGACCACGATTGGTGTAACCCTGTTATTATTTGCTACTCCTAATATCGCGTGTAGACCCATAAAGACTAATTTTAGTGTAATGGAACGCGAAATTCGAAAAATCTTATATAGGAAATATGTTCGTACATATATTTAAATAGATAAATAACCCATCCAGACACGAAATCAACTCCGATGACCGATAATAAATCCAAATTAAAGAAGACAAAAATAAATCAAAAGAATCAAAATCAACTTGCTCGATTTCTCCAAACACTAATTGCGTTCGGAACTCGATGAAACACTCAAACGGTAAACGGTTACCCCTCAACAACACTGTGTTGCCAACAAAGTTGTTGAGCGAGCAACAACACAACAACGGGAGAAGGAACACTCGCAAGCGTGCCAATTAAACGACAGTGCCGAGTGTTGCAGCGGTACTGAGCAGTCAGGGTTGGCGACCGAAGGCTTAAATGGCACTGGGTGGTTGGTTAGAAGTGTTGGAACCAATAAAAAAACAGCCAAGTGCAAGTCGGTTTTATTAAACATAAATTCCGTACCAATTATGTAAAAAAAACACGTGTATTGTATGGGGAACCCCCTTAATAATTTATCTTTTTTAATTTGTTGTTATAGCGGCAACGGAAATACATCATTTGTAAAAAAAATGAGCTTTCTAGCTATCACGGTTTATGAAATACAGCTTAGAGACAGACCAAAGGACAGGCTTAGTAATTTGAGTATAAGAAACCTAAAAAAACGCAACTGGCATCGATCGATTTAGACTGCTTTTAGAATAGTTGTAACCGCCGGAAACTAAAATCAGCTGATAGACAGATAGGCCACTCTTGCTGACCTAGGGGTGAGAGCCATCCGCCCCCCCCCCCCCCCCCGCAAGTCCGGTGATGATGACAAGGCTAATAGTAAGTACTACTAAGGAAGCAAAACCCTCACTACAAATTTTTGTGTCAGCTGTCAGCGTTGATTAGTCAGCGTAACTTAAAACGTTCCCTTATAAACATAAAAGGTCATTGCTTGCCATGCGAGAGGTCGCCAGTTTAAACCGCGCCATGTACCACTGTGTTCAATTAATATGTACGATTATTCGACGCTTTAACGGTGAAGGACAACATCGTGAGGAAACCAGTACACCTGAGAGATTTTTCAACGGTGTGTGAATCCATAAGAGAGGCCTACGGGCGGTTTAAACTCTGACACCAGGTTGTTCATCAACCATACGATAAAAAGAAGAAGAAGAAAAACGTTCCCGATATCTAAATGTATATTAGTCTGCTAGTGTCAATGATCAGCATATAGCTTAGTTCCATTCTAAAATCAGTCATAAAGTTAATGTCCACCTAAGAAGATGCAAAGGGCAGTCTAACTGATAATTACTTTAGCGGACGGAATTATGAAAATGTAAAGATGGCTGTCCCACTGTCATCTTTAAAGAAAAATTTCTGTATAAAGAGCGAAACGAAAAACATGCCTGACATAGGATAAGTTTAGAGTATAAGTATATATGTATTCTGCTGTATTTCCGTAGTGCTGAAACTATGTACTTACCATAGGATCAAATTTCCGTAACACAAGTGCTGAAACTACTTACCATAGGATCAAATAAAATGATATGTTGTCTGACAAAAATAAAACTTTATAGGCTTTTGTCGAACAGCAGTAATGACTTTAAAGTATGAGCTATGTATTCACTACTTCTTATATCGCATGTAGATTCCATAAAGAGTAATGTTTAGTGTAATGGAACGCGAAAGTCTAAAATGTTACGTAACTTTAAAGTATGATTTTAAGCTTTCGCGTTCCATTACCTTAAATATTAGTCTTAATTAATTGTTTTTAAACTTGTGATTATGAATATTTATATATCATGTAACTAAATATGTATTACTAGCGCTCTGTAAATGTTGCTGTATTTACGGGGCGTCACATAACGGACTGTACCTTATCTATAACAAATACGTAAGTACGTGTGACACGCAATAAATATTTTGAATTTGAATTTGTCTTTATGGGTGTCTACACGCGAAGACCCATAAAGACTAACTTTAAGGCATGTTTGACAACTACATTTTAAAGCTTCAACGTATAAAAGCTTACATCAATTTTACAGTTAGTGTCAGCCCTAGGGGTGACGTAGGAGGTATAAAACAGAAAAGTGTAAAGTGTATAAATGAATGTCGCGCCACTATTGTTGCTCTCACTATTCGCAACTGTGGAGTCGGCTTGGGCGGTGTAAATATTCTAATATATCATCATACAAACCTGAAAAGTACTGAAAAATAGTGTTAGTTTATGCAACTTTGCTTACGGAATGAAATAGGGGCCATGTCATGTAATATTATAGTGCTACCGAAATCTGTAAGCCGTAACTTGGCTTGAGACGCTTCCGCTTTTCTAAATGGGCAAATTTGTCTTAAGTAATTTATATCAAACAAACCATTACTAAATTCTCTACTTACTCTTAATAAGCGTCGATGGCCGAGTGGTTAAGGTCGTTGCTTGCCATGCGAGAGGTCGCCAGTTCAAACCCCGCCACGTACCACTGTGTTTTTCAAATTTGAAATTCATTTGTACGATTATTCGACGCTTTAACGGTGAAGGAAAACATCGTGAGGAAACCTGCACACCTACGAAGAAATTCATAGGTTGTGTAGTCAACCAACCCGCACTTGGCCAGCGTGGTTGACTAAGGCCTTATCGCCCTAGTTTAGTGTAACCCGTGCCCCAGCAGTGGGAACGTATATGGGCTGATGATGATGATACTTACTCTAAATAGAATGCTCAAAAAAATTACCAGTATAAATTTTGTAGGTCTGTTTCTAGTAGAAACTCAAAATCTAAATCTAAAATTACCGAAACTGTATAAATTCTATTGGAAGTGGTAGTATCAAGTACAAAGAATGCAAGTAAGTTCTTCTATTACGCTTTCTTACCTCTACCAAACCGATATAAATGACATTTGACACAGTTATAGCATAGATTTTGTAAAAGTACACAAGCAACTTTTTATCCGTATAGGCATACGTTAGTAATAAGTATTTTACGAACTGAATGACTTTAAGCGGGCGAAGTTAGGAGATATACGAAATACAAAGGCTTAATCTGAAGAAGTGTAAAATACATTACAAAATACAAGACAACTAGTAAAGCAAAAAGTGCTTCAGAAAACTGAAAATTTCCGGTATATTTCCTTATATTATCGAGTTCTTGATATCTCGGCAATGTTGCAAACACCATGAAAGTGATGAAAAAGGCTTTACAAACTGTTACTATGGGTCTACACGCTACAAAAGGTAATTGAATCCTAAGCAGCCAACACGTAGCTCTCTACTGCCCAACGTTTCGACTGGATTACACCAATCATGGGAGCTCTAACGCGTTTTTATCACGTGTAGACTATTGTAGACCCATAATAATAATAATACGTGAAAATCTAAGACATGAAACAAGGGCTTGTTCAAACAAGTCGACTCTACAGTCGCTGTTCTTGTAAATGAACACAGTAAGCGGTCCTAACGACGCTCACGCGGCTACATCGCTCAAAGGACCGGCTTCACGACATTTAACTGAATTAGTGTTAACCCATGGTTTATGGAATATTTTTATGCCAATATTAGTGACCCTTTCGCTTCGGGTAATCCTTTCTTAGCGGATGCCTACGTCATAACATATACTTTCAGCCAACTTTCAGCAGAATAGTTTATTTGTATGTGACTTCTGTAGTTTAGCCATTTAACGGTCGAATCGTGAAGACAGTTCAAGCGGCACATTAATTTAAAAATCACTTCTGTATCTACTTAATCGGAAAATCAGCGCTTACCCAACCCGGTAATAGAGTATCAGGAGGTTTTCTCCTGATACTTTTTCGTGCACATTTATACGATCAAGTAAAAAGTCAATGATTTTAATCTATGAACTAGATCTATATGATGAAGTCAATGATTTTAAAATAAGTAAGTATTTTAAATAAAACCAATTTCATGGATCAAACTCGCCTGCAATATTATTCTAAACTGAATTGTTTAGGGACCCGACGTGTCATCGATAACTATTTTAAGTAGAATTCACCGAATTTAAACGTTAAACAGAAAGGTGAATATAGGAACATCAGCAGCATTCCTTAAGCTTATACCAAATGGAACGCGAAAGGCTAAACTTGTAGTTAGTATCCTGTTAAACAGATCAAGAGCGTTCCCCTCCCTAGGCGTTGTGACTCGCGAAGTTAATTGCGCCCTCAACTCACTCACCGTTTTCTTCATACAAATGTTTATAATTCGCCTTGGTGCTGATTAATTTGAGCAACATCAAAGGCGTCTGCTGCCGCCTTTACATTTCTGCAACTAAATTATAAAAATGTATGAAACTAGCTTTTTCTTTAATTTCATGGTGTGTTTTTGAGCGCTTTGAATTTTCTGAATGGCGCGTGTAAACTGTGTAGTTGGCAATAAAATTATGAAGTCCTTATGCAAATAATTAAAATGTAAGATGTCTCTGGTTTTTCGTATTATATGTGTTTGTATGTGTAATGGATGAATGAACATGAATGTGTTATCCAATAAGTGGTCTGGTTCCTTAAAGGTACGGTATACAGACTCTTGCTTCATCGTCAAACTTGTATTTACGAGTTCCATTTATATAACTAACGACCCAATCTCTTCGCTTCGGGCATAATATTACGCTATGGCTATAATATGCTTGGGGTATAATAAACGTTATTCTTTAATCACTCTACCTATTATAAAATAAACCGCATCAAAATCCGTTGCGCAGTTTAATGAGCCAAGGATGCCTAAGGGCAGACAGCGGAAAAGACTTAGTTTTTACTACATGGTGAGTGAAACATAAATATATATTCCAAATTACACTGAAGTATATAAAAAGCAACATGAAAATGCAAACTTTAAATTCCAAGTCTAATGACTTGATAAGATCCACGCATGATAATCGTATCTCGTTATCCTTATAAAAGCTCCACCTAAAAACTCCTAAACTCCCCTTCTTTTTTTGACACCATAAGACTTTTTTTTCTTTAAAAACCGACTAATAAAAAGAGGAAGTGACAATATCCTACCACGAATATACAGTAAGTACCACAAAACGATGGTCGTATAAGAGAAACTTAACTATCGTCCCGCACAATATAAAATGGCGATACGGCAAGTGTGGAGGAATACCGGGCGACTATTAGAAGGAGGGGCGCATACCACATACACTGTTTGAGAATAAGTCACGGGGAAATGGCGAGAAATTGTAATGGAACATTTTGTGGTTTGGACAATACGTAGTCAACTGAATATTCATGTGTGTTGCAGAAAGACTTAACACCATTTTAGATCAAACTTCATATACGCGGGTTTTGCACGTTAGGATAAATTTTCTTTTTGCACTAATAACTATAGTAACTATTTATTTGCCCAAATGTACAAAATTACTTAACTTTAATTTTTGATTGGTTTACTGCAATGTTTAGAGCTAGTATGAGCCTGAAATGAAAAATAGGTCTCAAAATCTCATAAATTGTCTTATTACCCTACCTAATTTGATATTTAGGGTTTGTAGAGAGTAAAACTCTCAAAAATAATTTAGCAAGCTGGTTCGGTTTTAGCTTCGTTCGCTTCTACATTGTTATTTAATATTTCTTCTGTAAAACTTAAAGACTTCCTACGTCGAAGTAAAATATCTTCCAAGAGTTAAAGTCTCTACCTTGGACTCAACCGCGTTATGGGGTGGCGAATAATATCGCGGTGCGCATTGGAATGCGGCTACACTTAATACTGAGAGTCACAACACTTTATTGCGAAGGGCTATGTATTCATATTCACACTTCGCAATATGGGGACGCAGTTTTCTTTTTATTTCTTTATCACTTCTTCCGGCGGCTTCGTTCGCTACGGTCTTTTATCGTGTATGGAAAATTATTACTCCTTTTTTGTGTTTGTCTAAGGTTAATCGAATAAGGTTTTATTATGTAACGATTTTATAATGTACACAATTGAGAAAAAATGTAAAGTATTATGAGAATCTGTTCCATAAATGCGTGAAAAATCGATAATTTATTTGCTTAGATTCCATCTCTACTAACTATCTCGTCATATTATTAATGAAATGAGACAGTAGTCCGACTCACACATAAGGGGTTTTAAACTAATACTTTGAGTACAAAATCACTATAAATTTCACTTTCGAGAAAATTCTCTTCTTCTTTTTGTTCTACCCAGCGTCAAACATGTTTATTCGTTACTTATCTATAAATTTAGAAACAAATACGGGTTCTGACTGTGATATTCCAGTGTTTCGTTCTTATTCTACTCCTACACATAATTATTTATTATTATTGCACCTTAGCATATGTGTGAACACCAATAAAAAGTCTTTAGTTTCATTTAATTCTTTGCAATCTGCTCACAAAGGCTTGAAGCTTGGCAAGGCGTCCCGCAGGGTGGCATACTGGCCCCCGCTTTTAATATGACATACACTATGCGGGGGGCATATTATTAAGCGGCACAGGCCTTGCATTGCGAGTGCATGTGTTTTTAATATACTAGAGACAGGATTATACAACTGTTGTATGTGTTATATACCTTTGACAGTGTAGGAAATTAAAAAGGGTTAACCAACTGTGTCTTTGCGTCCACTCTGACAGAGATTATTATGCGTTGAATGTCATCTTGTGTAGCCTACTCGAAATTTTGTTTAAACATTATAGTTATTACTTTCTTTGTTATATCTAGCAAAGCTCAATCTAGCATCTTAATAGTGTTTTTTTACAATACGAAACGTTGCAACTGTCTGCTTTGAAACATTCATTTACAATTCAATTATAAACTTTTTAATTTATTTATTTATTTATTTAAAACATACATACATAATCCTTACAGGCTAACCTAATACAATTATGTAGTTTTTGATGCTATATCAATAGCCAATCTTACGACCTCACTTGGCCACTCACAAAACAGGTCTAATTTCTCCGCCATGGCATTGAGCAGTCGAAGCGCCCGCACGAGCGGCGCCCGCTGCAGCAGCGCGGTGCGCGCGCGCGGCTCCTGCAGCAGCGGGGGCCGCCGGCGCGACGAGTACTCGTCCGGCACACAGATACTCATGCTCTCTAATAACCGAGGGTTATGTATAATACCCCTCCATACCTTCACCAAGTAGACAGCGAGAGCAACTTCCCTTCTAACTTCTAACTTGTGGTATCCCACCATGCCTAGCAAGAACAAAGTGGGATACAACAAGGGATAACCCGGGTATACTCCGAACTGCTTCAAATACATGAACCTAACAAATTTATTTTGTATGCGTTCCAACATAAATTTATATTTAGCCTCATAAGGAGACCAAATAACGGCGTTACATTCCAGGTGACTTCTAACAAGCGCATCATAAAGCGCTCTCAGAGCCCGGACATTCGTAAAGTTATTTCCAATTCTCAATATGAGTCCAAGATTCCGAAAAGCTTTCTTACAAATATTAATTATATGAACTCTGAAGTTCAAGTCAGCAGCGAAACGGACCCCCAAATCCCTAACCTCCGTAATACGCTGCAACAGTTCCCCATTCATCTGGTACTGATGATGGATCGGAGCGCGAGATCGGCTAAAGGACAAGACTGAACATTTAGCAATATTAAAATAAAGTTTATTAAGCTTGCTCCATTGTGAAACCCTGTCAATGTCTTGTTGTAGTAAATCACAATCACCCTCATCTTTAATGACACAAACTAATTTTAAATCATCAGCGAATAATAAAGTTTTGCAGCTGTTGATGACATTTGGTAAATCATTTATCATTAAAATAAAAAGTAACGGTCCCAAATTACTGCCTTGACTCACGCCCGATCTAGTTGGATAAGGCATTGAGTAGTGTCCAGTACAGTCTACGAACTGTTCTCGATCTCGGAGATAAGCAGCGAAAAACAACAACGTGTGTTGGGTGAAGCCTACGACCGCCAACTTAGAAAGAAGGACGTCGTTATCGACGGTATCGAAAGCCTTCCTAAAGTCAAAGTAGGCTACATCCACTTGCTGCCCAGCGTCTACTGCGGGTACCACGTGCGTCATTAACTCCAACAAATTGCCAGTTGTTCCTCTCCCCGGACGGAAGCCATGCTGCGCGTCAACCAAACGAGCGTTTATCTGCGGATATATACAATCGTGTATAGCTGCCTCGAACACTTTAGGTGGGGTACATAACACTGCCACCGGTCTAAAGTCGGCGCTGGTCGAGCCTCCACTACCTTTAGGTACAGGTACAACTCTAGTGAGTTTCCACCGACTTGGAAACGTTGCATCGTCGAATACATACATTAAAAATGTATAACAACGGTTCCTCCAACACAGCCCGACAATCTCTGAAGCCATAGGCTGGTATACCATCAGGTCCAGCTGAACGTTTAGCAGGAAGGCGAGCCAGCGCCCGCTGGACATCCGCTAGACACAGGGGTCCGAGGTGTACCCAGGCGCTCGCGTCGGCTGCCGCCGCTGCGCTCGCTGCTTCAGTGTCTAACAACGGCGACTCCGGGTTGTACACAGACTGGAAAAAAGTGGCAAATTCACTTGCACATTCATCTTCTGTCAATACTTTGCCATCCCTTACCAATTTCTTACTACACGTATTGTTCTTCCTAGATCTTAAATATTCCCAAAAGGCTTTAGGGTTCGTTGCCAAATGTCCCTGTACACGGTCACAGTACCAGTCATGAGCCCTCTGAGTTTCAATTTTAATTATGGCCCTATATCGTGAGAATTCTTCATAGTCCGTGTGTGAATTACTAGCTTTAAAACGTTTATGTAATGCATGTTTATGTTTTATGTATCTAATAATATCACCAGTATACCAAGGTGGATATGCGCCTGTGGCTAGAATTAAGTCTTTTCAGAGGGACATATACGTCGAAACATTCGTAGATTTTTTTCGTAAAATAACTCTAATATATCATCGAGATCATTTAAGGTGTACATTTCACTCCAGTCTATCAGCGCTATTGCATAGTATAATTGATCAAAATTGGCTTTATTGAAATTCCATCTTTTCGAAACTATCGGGGCCCGAGAACGCTCGTGCGCAAGAGAAACCTGTGGAATGTTAGGTCGCGCGGGCTGAGGCGGAGCGCCGGAGGGCGCGGGCGCGGGCGCGGGCGCGGGCGCGGGCGGCGCGCGGCGGGCCCCGCAGCGCACCGCGAGCGGCGGGTGGTAGGCGTCCGCGGGCCGCAGCGCCTCGTCCGCGCGCCCCACGCCCACCGGGCCCGCGCCTCGCGCGCCCAGCACCAGATCTAGCTGTCTACTGTCACAATTCGGTATTGAGTTGTATTGAGTGAGCTCACAGAATGCCATGAAATATTCGAAATAGTTACATATGTTTACATTACATGAATGGAGATTAAAATCTCCTAAGAATATTACATTGTTTTTATATCTGACACAAATTTTCTCTAATATACTAAACATAGTTAAATATTCATTCTCTTCTGTTTTGGGTGGAATATATACGACACAACATGTAAATAAAAACCTGTTTTGAAGGTGTATAGTAACACAGACCAATTCAAAGTTGTAATTGTTTATACGAAAGTCATCCGGTAATGGCACTTGTCTTATCTCGAACCGCGGTGTGGCCACTAAACATACGCCTCCGTGTTTACGACCGTCTGTCCTGTCACATCTTCGTACGTGATATCCCGGCAGCACAAATTCAGCATCAGTTATTGCCTCGCACAGGCCCGTTTCCGTAATTGCGAACAGATCAGCCTCCGAGGATTCCAAAAGTGACAGAAACTTGGTAGTCTTTGTTCTGAGTCCCCTTACGTTCTGATAGAAAAATGTTGAGTTCTTGATTATTGTTGTTTCTGGTTTGGTTTGGTTTGGCGACGAAACCAGATCCACTCACTAAATTCTACATAGACGGGCCATACTTCTGGGATGCAGAGTTTTTCATAATTACTCTCAGCAACGCCAATCCTAAAAGAAGAGTAATCTCGTTCCGTTCTATGCTTTAATTTTTCAATAATTATTTCAGTTCCATTACCCAGAATATTTTCAATATATTCCTTCAATTTTTCCTCCGTTGTGCTAACATCCAATCTCCAAACATGTAAGAACTTTTTACGTTCTACTGCTCTTATAACAAATTGGATTAGACAAATTGCCTCTTTCAATTGGCTTATTTCTCTTAGTATGTCTAACTTCGGTCCACGTATCATCCGCTGCACGCTCGTCCTCGCCGCTCTAGTGGCCACATTCGCGTAGCTCGGCGCACACCTCTCCGCGGTCGACTCGTGCGGCGCGGCCGCGGGGCGGCAGGCGCGGGCGCGGTGCGGGCCGCGGCTCGGGCCGGGACGCGGGCCGCGGGTCCGCGCGCGGCTCGCGCTGCGCCGTCTTCGATGCAGCAGAAGTCCCTTTTTTACTTGTCTCCACAATTTTCTCTTTTCTTAATAACTGTTCCTCCAATAAACTGCATTTTTTATTAGATTCACACAACTCCTGTCTAAGTTTATTATTTTCCTGTGTTAAAATAGTTACGCTGGCTCTAATTTCGTTTAAAATCTCTGTTTTCAAACAACACATCTTTTCCATAATATCCTTATTCATTTTATTTATCATCTCCATAAAGTTGACCGATGCCACAGGTGTTACGGTATTTTTCTTATTTAGAATAATGCTTTCCTCTAATGCTTGATCATTTAGTATATCCTTGTCCATCAGGTGTACATCAGATGCACGAACTGGAGTGTCATCTGTTATTCGTACGCGCTGTGTTATATTGGTACACGCATCACACGAATAACTGCGCTTCAATTGCAGCTGCCCATCTCTAAATGCAGTAGAAGTTATATTTACGCATTTATAATGAAAAGCCGCCTTGCAGCTTTTACACTTAATCAATTCCCCAGCGTCTGTTTTTCTATTACAATTATTACGTTCCTTATTATACACCACTTAAGCCATCACACAAATCTATTTACGTTCACTTAACCACAAAAAATCACAATGCATTCCCTGGAGACGCAAATATGTCGCGTAATAGGCAACCAATTTTGGTGACGTTCTACAAAAAAAAGTGGTAACGCGATACGGTAATAGTTCCAAATGTCCGTGACAGATATCGGGTGACGGCAACTGTTCCGTGGCCCGTGCCGACATTAGTAATAGGGTAACGGGATACTCGGTGACGACAAATTTGTTGTCCAGAAGTTTTTTTGGGGTAAAAATGGGGATGCATTATGCGGAGTTTGCGGATAATAAAGTTTAGCAAAGATAGCGTCATCAATTGCTCCGGTACGAAATGTAGAGGATTTTCACCTTTAAAGACATTTACAATACTAACACCAATTGATCTCGCTAGACAAAAGGATAATGACTATCTATGGTCAAATAGAAAGTAAAAACTTGCAAATTTGCAGAATTTTTAATGTACATATTTGCTGTGGTTGCATAACATCTTTTTCGCATTGAAAAATTGGCTGCCTATAAAAACTAATCTAAGATGTAGAGACATTTATTTCTCTTCTTCACTATTTTCTCCATAATAATATTGAAACCCACAAGTGTGTCTTACGTTCTAGAATCCCGTTCCTCAAATTTCTCTAACGAGACATCCAACATACTGACTGCAACCCCATTCCGAAGTCCCTTACAGTTTACAAGTTAAATGTCCCGGCTATCTTACCTCAACAGCCCTTAAGGTCAACTCTGAAGGTACATTCGTAAACACTCAAGCGCATACAAACCTCCCGTCCCCCTCTTACCCATTAACATAACTACATCCATCTCACATCCAACCGATACCATTTATATTTCAAGTGGCACTTGGCAAATATACCTGTCCCTTTTGCTCTTGTGGAATGGCGTATCTCCTGTCCCACTTGGGGTCAGCGTAGGATGAAACCTGAGTTTTCATTGTATAATAACGTGGATCGAGTGAAGGGTTAATTCAGTCTTTGATGCTAGGTTTTTAGATGTACGAATGGAAATTTATTGAGAGTAATTTCAATGGGAACGGGATGGTTAGAAATATTATTACAAAATGCGATATTTGTATCGCATTTTATAATCGCTCTCAAGTTTGCTTGAGAGTACTTATTGCAATAATTAGGAAATCTACGAGTAAGTTGATAACTAAGACTGCTAGACGTTTCTTGTTTCTGAAAATTTACGTCATCATTAATAGCACCCGGTCCTATTAGTCTAAACAATACATGGCAAACTAGTGAGTACTTTACGTTAGAAGGTCTCTCAAAACTAGCATTAAACCAGAAAATGTTCAAACACAAGAGTTTTCGTCTTTACACGGTTCGGTGTTGTATAGATCGACTACAAAATCGTGCAAAAGATAATAACCCAATTCCATTCGCTCACAAATACTCGAACTCGAAAAAAATAATCCACAAATGGCCGCAAGTATCGAATACACGTGTTCGCAAGATTTCATTAAACAGTTCTCGATGGCTCTCCACAATAATGAGCTCTCACAAGTTGTCTATTGTCGGAAGGAAAAAAAACGGAAAAATCCTCACAACAGCGCTACCTTCCCACTGACCGATGCATTGAAACCTTTTATACTAGAAAAACTCAATTGGAATCACAGTTAAAACGAGCAAGTGAATTTTGTTCATCCTTGAAAATATCTTCACACACCCCCATTCGAAAATAAACTCTATCTCCTAAGACTCTAAGGTGTGTTTTCCTTTCTGGTTTGGAGCGATTTGTGAGGGTGTAGGGTTGTGCGAATTGAATCTTTATTTGGTTAATGGTAAGGTCGTGTTTGGGGTGGTGTGTGTCTGTCTGTCAGCTCAAGGGCTCTTGAACAGAGGTTAATGGTTCAGTAATCGACAGCCGCCGAGGGCTGCGAGTGTGTTTGATATGTTTCACAAGGACTTACGTTACTAGAAATGGTACTGTTGGTTTCCCTAGCAATTGTTTGTTGGTCTCTCTAAACACACGTTATTATTTTTGAAATAAAACTCTATTGATCACAGTTTTGGAATAAGAATTGACATAAATTATAATGTTATGCATCATTATTTAGAACCATTTAGCAAAGGCAGAAACATTTTAAGAGACAGCTTTTGGACCTCCCGATTAAAATAAAATTTTAAATTCATACTTTTCGATGCTTTAACGGTGAAGGAACCTACAAAGCCAACCCGCGTGGTTGACTAAGGCCTTATCGCCATAGTTTAGGCTAGGCCCGTGCCCCAACAGTGGGGACGTATACGGACTGATGATGATAAAGTATAGTATTATGTAATTCGAAACGACCCTGAGTAACTTACCTGTCAGTAAAATAAAACAAACAACTTTAACAAATGTGAAAATCTACGCAAAGTAATAAGGAAAACATCCGATTCGTACAGACACTTCTGCCAAACAATTTTCCCTTTTTTATTTACCATTGAAACTGATACACGTACGTTTATCAGCCGTTTTATTCTTCCCCACACCCCTGTTTACATCACAAATTCAACTCTATCACCTTGTAATAGGAGCTAACAATTCTCCACCATTGGTACATCCGACACTTGTACAAGGAAATATTAACTTTATTACACGGGTAATAAAGTCGGAAACGCGTTTAGAGGGTTGGTCACCTGATACCGAGTTAGGGTTTGGCTTCTTAAGTTTTTTTTTATTAAATTTTTCACAAAGTAGGTACGTTTGTTGTTTTTTCGCATCGCGATTGATTAAACGATTCGCTCTCGTGTTTCGTTCAATAACAGACGAAGACTGATAAGTGTTACCTGATTTGTACTCGGTAGGGATATGGGGATAGCCAAAATTGCATCAGCTCTCTATATTCCTACTGTTAGTTTGTAGTGAAACCGAGTGATAGAATGGGAAATGAAATAATTAGAGAACGTTGTGGTGTGAACGAAGATGTAGTAACTATTATCCAATCAAAAACATAAATGTAAAATGAGAGCCAAGTTCAATATTATGATAATTGCCTTGGTTGTTGACTTCAACGACAAAAGAAGTGAGATCTAAATGGGTGCCAAGTTCAATGGTCAACCCTGAAATTTATTTATAAGTAACACTATAACATACCTATCATATCTTCTTATAACATAAGATAATGTATGGTGGTAGCCTATGAAGGTCTGTCTTGGCTAGTTTTCATATATGAATTAAAGCCTTCGCAAGTTCTAAGCCTACAAGTATTTGTCGGTTTTTAGGGTTCCGTAGCCAAAATGGCAAAAACGGAACCCTTATAGTTTCGTCATGTCCGTCTGTCCGTCTGTCCGTCTGTCCGTCTGTCCGTCTGTCACAGCCGATTTACTCGGAAACTATAAGTACTACAGTGATGAAATTTGATGGGAATATGTGTTGTATGAACCGCTACAAAAATATGACACTAAATAGTAAAAAAAAGAATTGGGGGTGGGGCCCCCCATACATGTAACTGAGGGATGAAATTTTTTTTTTCGATGTACATACCCGTGTGGGGTATCAATGGAAAGGTCTTTTAAAATGATATAAAGTTTTCTAAAAAACATTTTTCTTAAAGTGAACGGTTTTTGAGATATCAGCTCTCAAAGTCGTAAAAGTATGTCCCCCCCTCTATTTTTATAACTACGGGGTATAAAATTCTAAAAAAATAGAGGTGATGCATGCTAATTAACTCTTTCAACGATTTTTGGTTTGATCAAAGTATCTCTTATAGTTTTTGAGATAGGTTGATTTTTATTATATTTGCTGCTACGGAACCCTTTGTGCGCGAGCCCGACTCGCACTTGGCCGGTTTTTTATTTTATAATTCCGAAAATTTGGATTGTTGGTAGAAACTAGCGAGCGAACATAATAATACGTTGGTAGGTTTATATGTATAAACTAGCCAAGACAGACCTTCATAGGCTACCGCCATACATTATCTTATGTTATAAGAAGATATGAAAGGTATGTTATAGTGTTACTTATAAATAAATTTCAGGGTTGACCATTGAACTTGGCACCCATTTAGATCTCACTTCTTTTGTCGTTGAAGTCAACAACCAAGGCAATTATCATAATATTGAACTTGGCTCTCATTTCACATTTATGTTTTTGATTGGATATCATTACTTTTTGTAGAAAAGTATATATCATCGTAACGCCGTGGGTCCTAATTTTATACGATTGATGGGCGCTAAATATAAAAATAATAATAATTAATCCCAGTTAATAAAGTAGGTACCTACCTTAAGTAATAAATATGAAAACCGACTATAAGTACCTACTCTTAATTGTAAATAAGTAAGTATACCTAAATATACTTAGTGCTCTGCCTTCCCCGGTATATAGGCGTGATTAGGTATTTATGTTAAGCGTTCATAATAGAACCTAACCTAATTATTAAAAAATTGCCAGTTTTTTATTTATTCCTTTGTATTCATGTAATTACCTATCTGCATACCAAATTTTAACTCTCTAGGTCATTTGGAACTGGGTTAGAATTTTGATCTGTCAGTCAGTCAATGATAAAAATGAGGATTTTTGGACATTAATATCTAAATAACTGTTTGAGATAAGCTTATGAAATTTAGAACACATATTTATCTCGCAAGTCACAATATATGAGCCAAATTTGATTAGTTTATGTGAAATAGTTTTTGATTTATGAGGGGTTCAAAAGTGGTTCCAAATGGTTCGCGTAATATTACACACGGTGCGGCTCGCCAGTTCTGTTTCTTGAACTTGGCTTGACACGCGACCGCGTGTCTAGATACTTTTATAGAATATTATAACTTTAAACTGTCATGGTTACACACATTAGAAAACTGAAAGTGTCCGGGATATTTACCATGTTGTTTTGTTTTAATGAGCTCCCGATATTTCAAACATGGTAAATATCCCGGACACTTTCAGTTTTCTAATATATCAAATCGTTTATTACTAAGTCTTATTGTACGACTAGTGATCCGCTCTCACTTCTCTTCGCCTGAATTTTACATAAAACCCTTCATCTTGAATGCCTCTGACTATTTAACAAAGCACAAGGAACTAGTTTTAAAAATTAAGCATACATATGGATATAACGACAAATAAAGCGACCCCGAAAAACTTGCGACTTGCGACTTTGTGCTTTCACAATTTTTAAAATATCTGTGTACCAAATTACATTTAAATTGTATCGACCACTGAACCGTAGTTTTTGGTGTGAAATCACAACAGGTAGAGTTACTAGCTCATTTATAATACGCATGAGTAAGTACATATTATATTACATGTTTACTACCTACGATTCCAAGAGTCGTGGGTTCGGTTCCCACTCGTGTAAATTAATTGTGTGACAAACATTGTTGTTTGTTCCGTATCTGGGTGTGTTATTTTTAATTTGTGTGAGCACTGTTGATTCTGATTTCCGTAATACAAGTGCTTAAGCTACTTACCATGGGATCAGATCAATGTATATGATGTAGTGTAATATTTATTTATTTATATTACCATGAACTAAATACTGAATATGGTACCCTGCACTCACAGTAGGTACTAGGTATTCATAGCATGGACCTTCCCCTGACCAGACCACCGCTCCCCTACTATCTAATTATTACGCTTTGTCGTCAAACAACGTGTCCATCATATCACCAACCCTCATTTAACCAATACATCCGAACTATGATTGCTATTAGGTACCTGACCAATATTAGTTCAATAAGTATTTGATAACTTAACGTTAAGAAGAAACTCAGAAATAAAATTTGTATTTAAAACATTCAATGGCCAAATCTTTTACTCTAAGTAGAAACCAAATACATATTTGATTAGTATTTCATTGTAAAAGTCAATTTTTAAATTAGTAGTAATATTAGGAGTTTGCAACGCAAGTAAAGTAAGTAAGTTCGCTCGCGACCACGATTGGTGTAACCCAGTCAAAACGTCGGGCAGTAAGTAGCTATGTAATTTGCTACTCCTAATATCGCGTGTAGACCCATAAAGACTAATTAGTGTAATGGAACGCGAAAGTCTAAAATCTTACATAAAGTCAATTTTTGTTGACACTTTCGATAAGCAATAAGGCTATGAATATTGCCTATACTGACAAAAATTTTATCAGCAAAATTATAAAATTTCGGCATTTCTTTTATGCCCCTATTGCCCATATTCGTAATGTTTTTTTCGTCTCATTTTATTTGTGTGTCATAATTTAAAAGTGGTCAGACCACCAACCATACTTTATCATCTTGAAATCCAACACAAAACCTATACTTTTTAATAAAATCGCACTTAAACTCAGACAATTCAGTAATCCCCTATTAGTGAATACACTAAGCCCTCTCATCCCTTGAAAGGGCAACAAAATTAATAAAGTGCAGTTGGTATGCCGGTTATTTATCTCCGCGCCACAATAGACACGTATATTAAACAGTCACGTAATTTCATTTGGAAGGTTCAGCACCCCTGTCTCTAGGGTTGCTACAGATGTTCGCCAATTTTGTATTGTAATTTATTTTATTAATAAAACAGTCGTAAAAGAGTAACTATTGCTGGAGTCTTTTTGGTACAATCGGTACCGTATATACCCATGAAATATACCCATGAAAAAATGTATAATACATAGTAATATTCTGACATGAAATGTCGAGACTCTGTAATGTCAAATTGACTAATGATATCTAGTATTACAAGATTCGTAAAAAAGACTAGATAAGATATTTCAATATTCCTATCACAGAGAAATATTTAGCGTAAGCACCTATTTTTCCGGTTACAAAAGTGATTTATACTTCAAAATTGAACAAAACCAATGATTTCCGTTTCACAATGAGCACAACTATGACTTCACAACATGCACTCCAAAGTGTCATTGCACATACATTAAGAACAATTGAAAAACAAAAGGAAAAACAATAAACTAACCTTAGCGACAGCCCTCAGAATCGCCGTATGATTGCGTTGCAATAGAATACTAATTCCTCAATCGAACACCAGCGCCGCCACTGAATTACGACCTTTAAACTCTTAATAAGAGAGTTTAAATTTCAATGAGTTGAGACTATAATAGAGGCGCCCGTCAATTGGTTTTATTGTTACCACCCGCTGATTCAAAGTTACTCCGTTCTCGATAGTTTTAACGACCAATTTGAGAGCTTATTTGTATACTGATACGGTCGGGATTGGGTTGTGGGTTTCGGCACTAAATATTAGGTGTCGCGTACAACGGTAGCGATGGTTGGGGAGGCCATAGTATTGCTAATCACTCCAGAATGGACTTCTGATATCGGAGCCAGAACTTGGGGTTATTCTGATATTTGGGGGTGTATTATTAATTTTTAAACGCACGACCGAATCGGAGATACTAATTCGTTTTTAAATGGATCTGTTGATAAATTGTGCGTTGCCAAGTTTGCTGGGGGAATCGTAATTCAAGGATTAAAATGTAGAGTTTATTGAATGTCTTTGTGTGAGAGTTTCATGATACCATGTTGTGCATATCTGTAATAGATGTAAGCACTAGAATATTTATAATGCATGCTTAATTTAAGAATGTTTGTGTTTGCATTGTTGATGTGCCTTAAATAATAAATAAAAAAAAATAAAAAAAAAAAAAATCTGTATTTAGTAGAGTGGATAATTTGTATTTGTAAAAAATAAATTAGTTTGTGTCAGTGTAATGGATTGCGTATTTTCATAATTAATGTTTGGCCAATTGACCATCGTACTTAATCTTATTTTTGCCCGAATGTGATTCTAGGAACTTTCTGATTTACACAGAAATGACTTAACAAAATCTAAAAAACTCCTTTAAATCTTAGTGTAACATAAATAAACAAGTTAATATGTATTTCCATATTTACTTAATCATACGTTAAATCCCATCATATTGTACTACGACTCAATGAACTCACCTTTCTCTAGAAATAAAACAGTAACGTCTTTTATTTTCCCAAACACTCGCTAGGTATACTAGTATTACACGCGAATATAATCATAATCAATGAAATTAGTTCTTTTTAAATTTAAAATAGGAACAACTCACCAGCACTACAATACCCACAACTCCAATCGACTAATTAAACATAAAGCCAGCCACCGCTAAAAAAAAACAAAATCGATTTGTCAACCGAATTCTAACCCTACACTGCCCACGGGCCTTTTCAGAATGAAAATAAACAAACGGGCCTACCCAAACAGGCAGTGCATGCGACCTTTGAAGCTCAAAGTGCCGCCATTCGACCGGCTAGGCCTTTTTTTTATTGACCCAGAGTATTGATTCTATTCGGTATGGTAGGATAAACGGGAAGCACGGGACGGTTACAGATAAAATAGTATGTGGTTATGAGCACTAAGACAATAGTATACAACATGACATAAATTATAGGTAGTTCAAGGCTTCTCATTAGATAACAAACAGTAGTTTAGTAAGCTCTGGTCTCACGGATATTGGAAACGTAATAGTACATTACAAAAATGTATTTAAATAGATAAATTCATGTTCGAAATGAAAACTTTTACTTTGTCATAGATGTCGGTTGTTCTATGTATCTTTACCGGCCCGTAATAGGTTGAGATTTTAAATTTTTAATCGCGCCTCTTTCTCATATGGTTTGCAGAGATCAATTTATTTATTGGATGATTTGGCGAAAGGAAGATTGTTAGCAAGCAAAATTTTGGTTGTTTTCTCTATCTGCATCTTGCACGAATTTTGGCTAACAATTATTCCAGGTGTTAGCCTGTTAGTTATTTTTAGCGTTGTATAATGAGAAAATCGATAACATATTCGTTTTATTGCTCTATGCGCCTAGAAAAATATACGAAATGAAATATTACTTACTTTCAAATACCCGGAATTGGCTGCAAGCATACGATCATTAATAGCGCTCTTTTGGTAAAAGTCCTACACAGATGATTTTAAAATTCACCATAAAAAAAACAAAAAGAAACTTTAAAACCCGCCATATGTACAGACCCTTGCCATCAAAATAAATAAATCAAAACTAAACTAAAGTTAATATTTATTCGCCCTCAAAGCTTTCAACTAAAAGCTCCGCACATGAAAAGCTCTAAAAAGCTGGCCGTTTGTTGCTTCCGAATAAAAACAAAAAACAAATTGCCCGCTAATTACGAAGGAAGTGGGGCGGCCTCCGGATTCAGTTATAACTTAATTAAGAGTTTTTTTTTTATATGCCGGACTCAGGAATATTCCAAATTGCTTTTGTTTTTGTTTCGGGGTATACGGCTGCAATTGCCAGTGATTTAGGAATTGTTTTTTTTTTTCTCGTTCGCCGTTGGAAGTAGCCAGCTTCTTAATAGAGACAAATTAAAAAATATTGTGGAAGTGATTTGGGAACGGACTTGAATAAGATTATTTCATATAACTTACCTCAATCTTCCTAGCGTTTTTCTTTAAAACACGCGACTACTTATTATTTTCAAGCGAACTCTAATAAATAACTAAGGTGCAGTGTTGGCCAAGCATCAAGTAACTCACGTAGTCACTACAATTGAAAAAGCATTTCGAAGTATATCTACTTAAATAACGACTATGTATATACATATATAACCGCAGTAACATAGCTATATACGTAGCTGTTACCAGCGCTTGGCCTGTCGCCAGACACCGCATATTGTCCGGTAATTTATCACTTTACACAACATTGTGTGTAACACTGCTCCGGACGTAGGCAGTGTTCTGCTCTGACGCCGATTTATTTATTTATTTTAAATTATGAGCTTTTAATTAAATTAAAATTAAGGAAATTGAAGTGCTGTTTGTGAGCATTTGACATGGCACGGTGGAATAGTGGTTAGTGACCCAGGTTCACTACCTAGGAAGGTAATATCGTTCTAAGAGTCATGGGTTCGATTCCCACCCGGGACAAATATTTGTGTGACGAACATCGGTGTTTGTTCTGTGTCTGGGTGTGCATTAAGTTTATTTGTGTATCCAATGATGATTCTGATATCTGATATCTGTAACACAAGTGCTTAAACTACTTACCACGGGATCAGATCAATGTATGGGATGTTGTGTGTAATATATTTGACGGTTAAGTTGTTTTTATTCTGTTTGATTTCGTCCGCAAAAATGAGCTATTGTTACCACGGCTGACCGATACGTGCATAACTAAAGATGGTCTCTGTATTAGCATTAATAGTGACCGGACTTGCTTTGTTTCGGTTGTTATCTTAATAATGTTATCTTATTAATACATAAAAACCTTCCTGTTGGATCCCTCTATCTATTAAGAAGAGTCGTATCAAAATCCGTTGCGTAGTTTTAAAGATTTAAGCATACATACACATAGACAGACGCGGGAAGCGACTTTGCTTAATACTATGTAGTGATAAAGTAAATAATTAATTTCTCAAAGTCTTTTAAAAAGTGGTCTAAGTCTATTACTTACTATTTGTGTACCGTATTTTGTTTTAATCTGTTCTGTAGTTAAGACGTGAAAGCGCGACAGACAGACATAATTTCTTTTGTAACTAACAAAACAAATTTTACGGATTAAACTTAACTCTAAACTCTAATTAAAATCCCCGAACGGACCCGATGTTTCGGGCTCTTTAATAATACTTATTGCAATATTACTCGTTGCTATAATTTCAGAGATAATGTTATTTAATCATAGCGTAATTTTGTTATCGGAACGATTGCATAATAATTGTTTGCATTGCTACGAGCGCAATACTACGAATTCGTAGCTGCACGCTAAGGACGATTCTACGAATATTTCAATAACTATGATTCACCATGTTTACACAATTTGGTTACCTACAATAAAATCTATTCAGTGTACCTGGAAGTATTGTCTGATTATTTAAAAAATATTTGTATTTAACTCATATGAAATTTCGATTTCTATTAAAACATGTAGACTTTACTATGTATATTTTGGCGATGCCCTGAAGAGTCTTAAGTGCCAAAATTTCAAGGTGCGATGTTTTAGCGATGATTTAATCAACTCCAATTATAAATTTAAGCGACGCTGAAACCGTCATATTAAATTGTCTTTCACTACTTGGCCTTAGCCATCATAGTTTAGTCCAAATAAATCCGCTTCTATTAAACAGTGAACATAGAGGTTGCGTCACGCCGTGCACGCGACAGCGCCATGCGTCATGCGTCATGCGTCAGAGCGACGCATTGTGCGGCAGATTTATGACGCGACACTGTGTTCAACGCGTTATTGCGTCCGGAGCTTGTTCGCTTTTATCGATGACGCTTGGCAATGCGTTTTGCGTTGTGACCTCGTTATTTGGGTGGTGATGAATATTATGTTATACCATACTATACTGGGTAAGATCGTAATACATATTTTCTAATACCCACATATTTAATGCGAATTTGACTCAATTTATTTGTCACACTTTTCAGCCAAATGAGCTTAACCGATTAATGAATTTGGTATACAGATAGCCTACAGAGTATAAAAGGATAAAGGCTACTTTTTGAACTGGCTTCTCTTAAGGAGAAAAAGTAATACTTGACGCATTAAATGATTTTGATGATGACGCGCGCGGAATTATATAATACATAATGGTAATGTTATTACCGATTTCGGCTATAGCGGCCAGAGTTTTAGAAGACCAGTCAGCATCAAACTTTAAATGCACAAGTCTGTACGCAAACACGGATGCAACATACATACATACATACATAAAATCGCGCCTTTTTCCCAGAGGGGTAGGGAGAGATCACTCCAGCGATCCACTTTTTCACCTTTGTGGGAAACGTGACGTGACGGGTTGTGGACCTCGTCATTCTGCCTTATGCATTGTTTTAACAAGGTCATTGCGTTCCCACGAGTAGCAAGGATATATGACGGGGAAAGGAAAATCGCCTCGGATGATTTGGACTGAGTCGATAGTAGCTCGAGGAGCCGAGGTTGCTTACCCGTATACCGTACGGATGCAATATTGTCTACAATCTCAAAGTTCTAATAATAATTAGTAGTATATGAAAAACAATACACCATTACATGTGCGGCGTATTTTGCGGAATGCACGTTTTAAAATTAAAATATTTTACTCCGAAGTAATTTTCAATGATAATAATATACATTTTCTACAAATATCTTCAATTATTCCTTAAGTTCCAACAAATCAAAGTGAACTTATAACTAAAAACATAAAAAATAAAAAACCAGCATGAAACAATATCATCAGATGTATTTTCACAAATGGGACATTAATCGTCAATTCCAGAATAATTGACTGTTAATGCCACCAAAATAAATCGCTACAAGAGAAATGACCAGGGAAATGAGTGATTATAGCCACTTATCAAGGTCCATTCGGCAGAGCCAATGTGTCTTTCACGACAGCAACATGCGTGTAATAATGTATTTTTGTGTTCTTTCATAGTCATGAAGATAAACTCTATTGTTTTCCCCTAAACTTGTTAGTACTTTATTACCATGACATGTGAAAGCACATGGTTAATTCTACTCTTATTACAAGATTTGGTAATGATAATATGGACTTTATGAACAATATTTGACATTGTCAGCTCAATATTTAGGCACGCGACTCCGTCAAAGTAAAGAATATAGAGCATAGTACATTATTCCTTTGTATAGTCGGTTAAGAAGGTGCTTATTAATATGTACGTTTTCAATATAAACATTTTATTTATATCGTATCTGTGGCTTTGTCGCGAAAGAGAAACAGAATTACTTTCTCATTACTACATAATATAAAGCAAAGTCACTTTCCGCGTCTGTCTGTTCCTATGTCTGCTTAAATCTTTAAAAGTACACAACGGATTTAGATGCGGTTTTTTTTAAATAGCGGGATTTATGAGGAAGGTTTTAATGTAATTTATAATACACTCGAAGCGAAGCGAGGGCCTAGTCACCCGACTAGATTATAATATTTGTAATTCATCAGCATCATTATAAGTGAATATGAGCGACGTCAAAATCTAACTGTTCCTGCTCTCCTTCGAATAAGAAAATGGAAATGGTATCGAATAAACCCGCCTAAACCCGCCTTAACAATGTCTCACCTCAAAAAAAAAACAAAAGTCACTCAAACGGCCACAAAACGGCAAGTACAGTCGCGCACACAAACGCTCGGCAATTAGGACAGAGCAGTGGCGTGTGCGAATTTAATGGCGCTGTTATTGTTTCGAGGGTTCGATCCGATCGATCGTTAGGTCTCCACTAATTTTAATGGTCCCCGCTTGGTAACGTATGCCGGGGTTTATGTACGTGAGTTGTAAGTAGGAGAGTGGGTGTCGGAGTCTTTACATAATATTTGGTCTGAGATGCTCTTTTGTGTGTTACCGTCATTTAGATATGCACGCACATAATAAAATTTCCTGTGAATTGATATATTTCTGTTTAAATATCTGCAATTGACTAAAAAACGGTGAACAGAAACATAGCACCTGAGTTTGATTATTCCAGGCTGGAAATAGTCTATTTCAAAATTAAGTCTTAGTTACTACGTACTACGCAACATGAAGAGAGAACATGTGTTCATTTATCATATTTTATAACAGGAACTATTGTATTTATACAGGATGTCCCAAAAAGTAGTGTCAAGCTGAAGTCCTGAGATAGTACACCCCGTGGGGCATCCGAAACACCCATGTATGTACATGGAGGCATCTGAAACACCCATGTATGTACATGGGGGTGTTTCGGATGGCCCACGGGGTGTTCTATCTCAGGACTTCCGCTTGACACTACTTTTGGGACACCCTGTATAACACCACACTTGTCAAAATTATATTTGCCAACTAAAAAACTGACAGGCCGAAATGAGATAGGGTCTCTTCAAACTTAACAAACGATTTCAAATAGACATGTAAAACAGACTGAATGCTCAATGCGATCAAAACGATTACACAGAAGACACTGAGTTTACAAACCAATTGAGAACGCACAAAGATCGAGCAAAGCGTTTCATTCAAAAATGCCACAAAGAAAAGAAAAAGAAAAAATGAAACCTCCTTACAACGTGGTGCTGGCACAAAGCCGCCCTCGCGAACGAACAAAAAAAATCATTAAAATAATACGCCATTCTTTCATATACAATACAAACACACTTTTCATTTGTAAAAAGAAATAATACTGGCCATTTTGAATATCATTACGAGGGGAGCGGGATGGAAATAGTGTTTTATTTGCGGTTGAAAGGGACGCATTGAGGTTTTGTAATGCTGTTTAATAGAGACATCTGCTTGTAAATGATGCTATGTATTTTACTGTTTGTTTGTTTGTTTGTGTGGAGTTGCAGTGGTCAGTTTTAATTGGGGGGAGTACTTTTTAATAAAATGTACAAGCCCTACAATAAGTACTTCAGCAAAATTGAAAATTGTATGGTCAAAATTATTGTGACGCATTTACTGCAACAATAATTTATTTATTTCTCTCATGTTTTTTGCTATTAAGTCCAATTATATAATTATATTTTCCGGTCAAAAAAAGAATGTACTCCTTACTGAATCTCAGAGATTTAAGTGTTTTTATTTGTCAAGAAAATCCAATAACATGGTGTCTCCCTTGTCCACAGTTCAAAAACGTGCTCGCATCACTGAAGTCTGCTCCAGCCCATCTCCGCCTGCTGACCAGAACCAGGAGTCAAAGACCCCCGCCCCCACTCCTCCCCTGACCACTCCACCCCCTCGATCCCCTTCCGACCACGAGCTCAACGTCGAAGAGGAACTAGAAGACCAATCAGAGACCTCGCTGACTCCTGAGAACCTCTCCATGAAGGAGCAAAGACCAGAGGAATTACCAGTAAAGAAGGAAGACGATGACAAATGGGAGAACCCTGACTTCAAATACAAGATGTTCCGAAGGGAAAGGAAGCAGGAAGATGTGCCTCCCCCCCAAGACGATTCATCGCCGTACCAGAAATCACCAGTCGATGTTCTTATCAAGGTCTTCCCGCGTCGCAGTCGACAGGAGATCGAGGCTATCCTCGCCAGGTGCAAGGGTGACGTAGTAGCTGCTATGGATATGATGCTGAATGGCACTGAGAGCAATCCTACTCCGTACAACATTTCTCAGGAGTCTCCGCCTTACCTTCAGAGCTACCAATCGAAATCTGCCTTCTCGCCGCTGTCGAACCAGAGCTTCAAGTTCTCACCTTCCAGAAGGTTCCTCACTCCACCATACAGTGGAACCGGATACCTTCCTACCGTGATCAGACCACCTCCAGAGTACCTTTCATCCTTCATGCCTCCTTCTGAGCTGATGTATGGGAGGCAACTGCAGGTACCATCTCCGGGGACTTCCCCAACTTCTGATAATACGAATAATGATGGTTTTTCAGATTAGGGGTACCTGCACTGGACGGTTTTGTAACCGACCTACGAAGTTTAAAGAAGTGTGATGTATAATGGAATGAGACACATAACTGTGTGACCCCTATCACATAAACTTTTCTCTTTCGTATTTACTTTAGAGCTGGATGTAGAACTGAAATCAAGAAATGAAATAAAAAAGATTCGATGTAAATAATTTATGGAGTAGAATATTTATATATTTCTGGAGTAGGCTAACGAGATTGCAAATTAAATTCTCTTATTTGTTCTAAGTAATGCAGGTATAATACCGAGAGTCCTTAGTGAAAGGGGACATTTTAAAATATTAACTGATATTATCAATTTTGATTCTAAGGACGTTGTGTAATAAATAAATACTCGTATTTGTATATAGATTGTGATTGTACTTACTTAGATGAGACTACTTAACACTTATTAATAATAGAAAATTCCGATACATTTTTCAGATATTAGATGGAATTTGACCTCAACGTATTTCATTTGAACTTTTATATTTTTACACGACTGTACTAAAATAATATTCCAAACATTCTTTGTAAATATTGTAGGCAAATTAGTAAGCTTTTGAATGAATTACTTAAACCTATGTAAACGTAAAAGTTATGTACTATTAATTGCGTAGCGAATAGTGGTAGGTATTTTACAAAAAAACTCTTGTTACTATTTGAGTCAGCTGTGTTTTCATTTAAGGACTAGAATCTAACTACATTTGATTAACAACTAAAAAGTGAAAACTCAGTATTCAATTATCTTGAAAGCAGTTTTTGTACAAAAAAAATGCTAATTGATTACACTCATATTTATGTAAATCATTTAATAAAATTCATTACATTATAAGATATAAAAGAGATTTGAATTACACTTCTGTTATTGACTGTATTACATAAGAATGTATATTAGAATATTAGAAAATAATTATTATTATTTCTTTACTAATAAACAAATAAAATACTCGTAAAGTGTACGTCATAGTGTTCAATGATCTAAATTGTAAATAATAGTAGTTATATCGTAAAATATTATAATAATAGATAATTACAAGTTGTAAAACGATGTTTAACCGTCGGAGTAACTAATTATGTGTATAATATATCTATAATATACGTGCTCAATAAATCAAATAATTTATCTGAATGTTTTACTTCCCTTTCCTTTGATAGAACATGATAATTGTACATGCATTTAAGAATAAAATTAAATCAGTCAAGAAGTAAGTTTTCCATTGCAATTGGCCGAAATGATAAAATTATGGAACCCTGAAATCAATAACAAATAACATTGATTTTCACGGTTCGTAAAAGCATATTTATATTTGCAAAGGGACTCGTGAGCTCTTCCTGTTTCAAATCAATATTTAAATTCAAATACTTATTGAAGAACCTAACGTTCCGAACATTTTGCTGTTATAGTGGTCATGAGAAGACCTTTTAAACATACAACCTTATAAATATAATATTTTTAAACACGATTAAACTTTTATCAAAAAAAAGCTTTAAGAAAGTAGCTTTAGATAGAGATTTACTGGCTCGGTGGAACAGTGGTTAGTGACCCAGGTTTACTACCTACGGTTCCAAGAGTCGTGGGTTCGATTCCCACTCGTGACAAATATTTGTGTGACGAACCTCAATGTTTGTTCCGTGTCTGGGTGTGTTATTAAATATATTTAAGTTTATTTGTGTATCCACTGTTGATTCTGATATCTGAAACGTAAGTGCTTAAGCTCCTTACCACGGAATCAGATCAATGTATGTGATGTCATGTATATTTATATATAAAACAGAGAAAGCGCCGGTAGAAAAAGCTCTCCAAGCATATTTCAAGGAATATTAAAATTACAAGCCATTTCATCAGACGCTACGATTCAACTGAACTATTCTAACATGCTCTGAGACGATGATACCTTTGCCATGGCTAATTTACTTCCAAGCAGCCATACCGAGCTTGTAACTCTCATGAAAGCGTAACGTGAGTTAAGAGTAAGTAAACTAAATAATAATAAGGTGGCCGACCGATTTCAATGGAAATCAGCTGCGAAGGACATAATATTAAGTGCAAATTACGCGTAACACTGTAAAAATCTGGGCAATCTATGTTTTGTTCTATTCTATTTTAATCTTAGTTCGTTCACCCACATAGTTCTTTGAGACGGCAATACGACATGACAAATACACTAGTATTCACTAGTAGTCTAGACTACTCAATTTCAAGACCGCCAGCTTAACGAGCTTTTCAAGGCACGGGCATGAGTAATTTTTAAGCGGATTACAGACCCTAGGATCAAAACCGGGACCTTTCGAGCTTTACAGGTCACATGCCAATATTAGACTAACGAGGCAGTTGAAATGAGGTTAAGAGTAATTAATTACTTTCAAGTAATATAAAAAAAAAACTATTATCCGTTTAATAATAAGTAATAACTTAGTTAGTAATAACAGACCGCCTTTTAAATATGAAAGAAATAAGGACCAGCTAAAATAATTAAAGTAGAAATTGCGTCACAATGTCGTCAATCTAATGGCACTTATTTGTCCAAGTCAAATTGCCAATTGAAAGCGAACACTGCCCGCAGTGACGACCCCATCGATTCAAACTTATCGTCATCGCATGACGCATTTAGTTCACTCAAGCCGTCACCGCACTCGGTTATGTCACCGCACTCAGATGTCACTACAGTCAGATGTCGGCAGTCTGACGCACAGACGGGTTGTTAGAACCCCCGGCGAATGGGAAGCCGTGTCACTTTGACACTTTGACTGCAGTGACGCTTCAGTGGCCGTTTTACGTCACACTGACTAGTTGGAGTCGACTAAACCGTTTCTTCTTTTTTGGAATTCGTCTGCAAAATCGCAATTTAGTGATCTTTAAGTAAAAATTAAATAGGAGTGACATTGATCCTGACTAAAAAATCTTAATAAAAATGGCTAGCATTAAAATTGTAAAATTAAACCTACCAAATTCAAGTAAAATCTATACATAAAAGAAAGAAAAGATTGTTTTTTCATACGACCGATTTAAGTTCTTAGCGTAACCACCAGGGGCGCTATACAAGTTTTTCATAGACATATTTACGTAGGCGATATCGAGTCCGTAACTTTTAAACTCATGGTAGCGCTACAGAATGTCGCGGCGGTATCCCGTTTGACGATAAGAATTTGCTTGCAGGTTTTCATAGGAGTAGAAAGAAATTCGAACGCTTTCAGACCGAGCGGATTCGGTTTGAAAGCGGTCGAATACTAAGACAATAAGATAATGATGCTAGTAATAACAAAAGTAGTCGTAAAGTAGGTTTCAATCCCATCTAGCTCATGCTTAGTTGACAATAAAAACTTTGACTTTGGCTTACCATTTTAATTTGAAAGAAAAAGAAAGAAAGAAAAACATTTATTGACCACGACATAGAAATTACAAATACAATGAGACATAAATACACTCAAACAAAGGAATAACACACATAGGTATTTAGGTAACGACTATAAAGTGGTCAACGAGGTACGGGCCTCAGCATATGCCACATTAGCCCGAAAGCCACTGCAGCGCTGGTATTCTGGCCGTACCCCGGGTGACTGAAATTACATACACATGTCATAAATAAATATAATAAATTTCGAATTGTAGAGCCGCTTACACTGTCAAATATTTAATTATCTTTTAAGTATTCCACCATACATTGTTTATCTAGTCAGAACCTTCCCAGCTCTATGAACAGAGTAATTTCACCGCTGACTGCCCAATCAAAGACCTCGTCCAGCCAATATCGGCCTTCGGTTCGTCTCCTAAGATAACATCGACATTGTGCGGCATACGGGCCGTCAAGGCACAATGCTTTGTTCCTAGGGTGGGTCTAGCCTGTGGGACATGGGTGCAATGGGTGGGTTTGAGATTTGGTGACGACATGCGGTGGACATTTATTAGGGACCCGTTCCTATTGCGTTAGTTAGACGTAACTGCCTCGTTGGTCTATTGGTAGCAAGTGCTGCGTTAGGACCGAGAGTCCGGTTCGAGTCCGGTTCGAGTCCGGGGTCGGGCAAAATTTGTGTGAGTTTTTCTGTAATGAAATTACTCAGCCCGGAGTTAGGAAGTTGGCGGTTGAACGCCCGTGCCTCGGAAAGCACGTTAAGCCGGTGGTCCTGCGCCCGATCTCTCATCGGTCATGTCGGATTGCCGTGTCACCGAATTATGAGAGTAAGGGAATAGAGAGTGCACTTGTGTTTGCGCGTACACTTGTGCACTATAATATGTCCTGCGCACTTGGCTGATCTCAATTGAGATCGGCCGCCATGGCTGAAATCGGTCGGACGCCTTATATTATATAGTTAGAGGTACGTGCCAGACCCGTACCTGTTTTTAATGAACATAACAATGGTGATAAAGCACAAATTTATATCATTTTCACGCAATACAGGTAGTTAACTCAATACTTTATTGCTTCTATAATTGTTTACAAAGTGTTGGGGTAATAATTATCGATACATTATAGACCCTGCAATGGCACTGCAAATGAAATAGAAGAGAGGACGCTGTATTTTTATGTTAACTCAAGCATATTTTTGTTGTAATTACGAACTGAAATATTTTAATCAAATCAATATATATTTTTTTGTGATTAACCAATTTGTATACTTCTTACATCTACATAATCGTCAAAATGAAAAATCTATGACTAACGCTGGATCTAATAGCTGACTCTACCCTGAAAATTCTTACAAGAAACTCGGTGCTAACTTTTCTAGCAAAGCAATATGATAATTTGCTAAAGCGGGCGGCGCCAGTTCGCTCGCGACCATGACCGGTGTAACCCAGTCGAAACGTCGGGCAGTAAGTAGCTATGTATTTGCTACTATAGAGTAATATTTAGTGTAAATATGATAATTACTGAATTATTGCACAATATTCACACCTTGTGCAAGCAATAAGCATATAGAAAAAAAGTACACACCACGACTTAAATTTTAACCACTCAACCACTTATAAACCAGTGGTCAAAGTATCCAACCCACTTTATATGAACTTTGCATGAGAGGTCAAACATCCAACCCACTTTAGGAACAGTTAATTAAAATCTCCAAATCGTCAACTGCATGTAAATGTGTCAACGTCACTCGAGGGCGATTAGGTCGGCCGACGGCCAGGGACAATCGGGTTGGGAGGGAGAGTTCACATGGGGATTTGGTCGGGTCCGGTACCAGGGATTGCAATAAACATTTTTTTAACATTTTTTTTCTGACGTACGTCCCTATGGATAATATACGCCATTTGATTACAATCTAGTCTTAAAGAGACTAATGGGTAATTTATTTTGTAACTTAAGCTGAGTCTATTATTTGCGCGAACACTATACATTTAAAACTTATTGTACGGATTAAACTCGCGTGTATTGTTATTATAAACATTATTTAGAGATCTGACGGTTTTATTTCAAATGACCGCAGTATCTAACTTTAATTAGTTCTTGCAAGCTCTATGTTATTGGCTTCGAGGCAACTTAAAGTTAACTTTAACCTTCTTAACCGACAGATACAATTTGCTTTCGAGATCACGAGAAAGTTAAATGATTAAAATTGATTTAAGGTGTTGTTAAATAAATATTTATTTATATTATTTTATGAAATTTAAACATTATGAGCACCATAAAAGAAGAATTAGCAAACGTAAAATTTTAATACATTTATATAAAAAAAAACCTTCCTAATTTTTTCAATTCTATTAGGGAACCTCCCAATGTAATTTGCATAAAGTTAATAAGAATCTAATCGTAACTTATTTAATTTAGACCCGACGACATACAAATCTCGTTGCATGGGAGACATGATTAGTATTTATTTTACTAATTAATTTTTACGACATGTAAACGCAGCTTACAAAACTCAAAATCGTTCAAAAATCGCGCGCACGCCCGATCCAAGATGGCGCGCGCCGCATTGTTTCTTTTAAACGGTTTTAAATCATTGTTTGTCGGTTTTTGAACGCAACCCCGCGCCCTAGGGCGTACGATATTGTTTACGATTTGAATTTAATTGCGTGGGAATGGTGGGTTTGTTTGTTACGTTTAATACAATAAAGAGATTTAAATGCGATGTGAAATGCATGGGTAGGTAACAGTTGACTGCCCGGGTGGTCTATTGGTTGCTGGTCACGTTGTCCCCAGTTCGAGTCCCGGTTAAGGCCGAATACAGAAGAATGGTGGTGTTACTTTCCAAATTTTGGAAAGTACATCAAGCCGGTAGTCCTGCGCCTGATCTCTTCTAGCTGAACTATAGAAATGAATAAACATAGATTTCACCTGTCTTTACGCTCACATTTGCGCATTATTTTTTTATTTTACACTTATCTAAGATAACCTCATTTCACCTGATGGTAAGCGGCAGTGAGGCTCTCATATGAGGTCAACTGGCGCAGTAGATTCTATTGTGCTTATCGCTCTCACCCTGAAAACATGCAGAAATGCCGTTTTGTATAGGTCCTCCGTACGTTTATCAACCATAGCCGAAATTGAATAAAACCACAATATTAGCTCAACGTGATCCAAATCGAGAAGCCGCGAGTCAACCACGCTGACCCAGTGCGGGTTGGTCGACTACACAACTTAACAATTTCTTCGTAGGTGTGCAGGTTTCCTCACGATGTTTTTCCTTCACCGTTAAAGCGTCGAATAATCGTACATATGAATTTTAAATTCAAAAACACGGTGGTATGGAGCTGCGTTTCGCACAAGAAGCGACGGCCTTAACCAATCAATCAATGACAGGTACACAATAGAACCTATAGTGTTTGTCGCTCTCACCCTGAAAATCTGTAGAAATTCCGTTTCACTCCCTGCATGAAAACCTAATGCTAAGGAGATAAATAAAATATCTGGGACATTTCCACGCACGGTCATCTGACTCCAAACTAAGCAAAGCTAGAGACTGATATACATACATATATATTTTAAATACATACTTAAATACATAATCACACCCAGACACGGAACAGACACCGATGTTGATCACACAAATATTTGACCCGAGTGGGAATCGAACCCACAACTTATGCAACCGTCATTCAGGGCCACTAACCACTGTTCCACCGAGCCAGTTAAAGATAAATGCGCATTTGTCACATTATCCACCATAGCTGCAATAGCCAGATTATACACGTATATCAGAATTAGCTTACTTTCTGCGAGTAGCCGAAGAATGTCAGATTGGTAGTATGCATTTGGGGAGGCCTATAGAGGAGCCATGGGATACAAGTCACAACTATCTGTCCGGTGGTTGGTGAACGGTATACGGGTAAGCGACCCCGGCTCCTCGAGCTACTTTCGACTCAGTCCAGATCATCCGAGGCGATAGTATCCTTTCTCCCCTTTTCCTTTCCCCGTCATATATCCTTGCTACTCGTGGGAACGCAAAGACCTCGTTAAAACAATGCACAAGGCAGAATGGCGGCGACGTGGTCCACAACCCGTCATGTCAAGTTTCCCACAGAGGTGAAAAGTAGATCGCTGGAAGTGATCTCTGCCTACCCCTTTGGGAAAAAGGCGTGATTTTATGTATGTATGTATGAATCAAACAGTCTAAATACAACAGTAACTACATAAAAATAGATTTTCACACAACATTTTCCTCTGCACAGTCGGTTAAACCGATTTGAATCCTCCCCTTCCGATAACTGTCAAGAGTAAGTTCCGAAGCGAATTTTACAATTTTCCATCGGAATTCTCTTCAGCCTCAGAACTTGATATAAAAGGTGTTCCGTCTCTTTCCCACTTGCGGGGTTTCGTATTTGCGTCCCGCTCTATGAAACTTATTGTAATAGTGGTAGTTAGTAAGAAGAAAGTATTGAGTTATAGCTCTCTGGATTAGGTTATGAGAGATGTAACCAGTTTTAGAAAATATTAAATTTAAAACAGATTTTGGACTTGTATTGGAAGAACAAGAAAAAGTTTAAACGTGAATAAGTCACCGCAGAAAAAGACGTAAAAATTTGGAAAACAAAGCGCTATTTTGAGTTCAAAACAAATTAAATGTCGTATTGACATTACGCCTAAATTATCATCATCATCATCATCAAGCCAGACATGGGCTCAAACTTCACTGACAAAGAGTTATCTAAGTAGACTTAGATACCTTGTTTCATGAATGAATATAATTGACACACTATTCTATGTATTTGACGATTAACAAGTCAAATTTAATAACTCGTCAGTTGCTCCATGAACAAATTTCAGGAATGCGGAAATATTTAGAACTAGTCAAAAATTTAATACGAAGAAGAATTAATATCCCATAACAAAGTACACATATTAATTCTTCTTAATCGAAATGAGTTCACACTGTCCACCCAAAAATAAAATAAGAACTCTACTTCTCTTACGTACATACATTAAATCACGCCTTTTTCCCAGAGGGGTAGGCAGAGATTACTTCCAGCTACGGTCCTGGCTTTTTTTCTTACATACGATGATGGCTTGGTAGCCTCGTCATCATCACTTGACTTGCGGGAGAGCTGATGGCTCTCACCCCTGTCCTGAATCGGTAAATCTGCACTCTATCTAAATTCGGCTATAAACTCCTGGTTCCTTTCTGCACAACCCTCTCCGGCACGTTGCAACCCGCTGCTTCAGTGTGGCGCGACACCGTCCCGGTCGGCCGCATTGTTCCCGTAATGTGTAAAGTTAGATTTATCGTCCACCGAGTTACTGCGAGTTAATGAAGTTGATATAATGAGGGTGTGTTTGTATTTTTGTTTTGAATCTGTATTTAATTTTCAGGCATTTTACAAAATTAACAATGATTTAAAAGGATTCTTCAAGCGACTACGACCACACGGTTCTAAGCGTCGTGGATTCGATTCCCATTCGGGACAAATAGAGTAATGAACATCGGTATTTCTTCCGTATCTGGGTGTGTTATTAAATATATTTATGTATCCACTGTTGATGCTGATATCCGTAACACTAGTGCTTAAAAGCTACTTACCACGGGATCAGACCAATGTTATGTAATATTTATTTGCTTAGTATTTTTTTGCGAAAGCGCGACAGACAGACCGAAATACTTCCGTATTTATAGTATTTAGTAAGATTTTAACATGGCTACTAACTGAACATTCACACATACATAGATATAAATAAATAGATATATATTCTCAGACACGTAAAACACTAAAGCCAGATAAAATACTAGTACCACATTAATATCCTAAGAGTATTTTTTATACCTAAGAATGTATAGGTATTTGCTATTCTTACACAAAAAATTTTACGAATGTTTGCAGTTAAAATATTAGTTGATGTATTTAACGAGTTCACAAAACTCCACTCTACCTTTTATCCGAAACAAAGAAAGAGACGACGTTTTTCATAAACTCCACACGAACATAGAATCAAAAAATATAACGTTTACCCTCGGCCAATCACCGTCCAACATAGCTCAAAGCTAAACCAATTCGTCCCAGTGTCAAATGGGTTTTGCAAACAAAAATAAAACAATAACTTAATTAAAATCAGTCCACTTAGCGGCGCCAAAACAACAAGTTGAGCTTAGCGGGACTCGATAATAAAAATAATTACCGAGCGAGTGTCGGTGACAGGGAGTAGCGGGTTAAGTGGGAAGGAGACGGATTCTATTATAATAATATTAATAAATTTATGTGAGACATCGTTAGCTGTCATGGTTACACACATTGGAAAACTGAAACTGTCCGGGATATTTAGCATGTATTTTACCATGGTAGTGGTGTCGTGCGTAATAAAAGACTTAGAAAGAGGGTAGATCGATATGTCTGCCCTTAGACCTACCGTCATTCTCGCAGTCCTACAGTTCACCCGTGATCATGGCGCTTGCAACAGTGCCGAAATATCGGGAGCTCATTAAAACAAAACAACATGGTAAATATCCCGGACATTTTCAGTTTTGTAATGAGACGTAGTGTTCATTAGAGTGTAACCAACTCTAGAGGCAGAGGTTATCACAAGTTATTGCTACGTTACGTTCTCCTGTATTACAGATACTTTGCCTACGTATACCCTTCCATTTGCGAAACTTAAATTAAAATAAATATTACACTACGTCACATACATTCTAGAAGTAAAAATAATGTTTGAAATAAAACTAATTTTACGGATTAAACTCGCGTGTATTGATATTCTAAACATTATTTAGAGATCCGACGTTTCGAGCTCTTTACAGCGCTCGTGTTCACGAATACACGCGAGTTTAATCCGTAAAATTAGTTTTATTTCAAATGTGTAGTGCTCGCGCAAAAAAAATAGACAGTAAAATAATGGGTAAGGAAATCGCTTAAATTCAGTACTTTATTGCACTGTAATGTATCTAATAATAAAACGCTTTATTCATTTGGAAAATAAAACCAGTTGCATACAATCAATGACAACAGTTCTAAGTAGAAAAGTAAATGAAATAAATTATTATATGGTCTACATATTACACATCATTGTACGCCAACTTAAAAACGAGTGATTTCAATCCCAGGCTCTTCATGTCTGAAGAGCACTTGAAACAGAATATATTATGCAACCTTCTGGGTGAGGACTACAGGCTCAACAGGGTCTAATGTGCCTGTCGACCTCATATGTTGACCTCATGGCCACTTACCATCAGATAGAGTCACAACATTCTTAACAAATATTTTTGAAATAATAGTAAAGCCTCCTCCACCCTATCCCAGCATCATTGGGTCCTGAATATAAAATGTATAAGGGCGCGAACCACAAGTATTGCGAATTAATCGAAACACGATATCCCCACAGCTAGCCCCCCCCCCCTCCCCCACCAGACATGGCGACCATAGCCGTGGTAAATATGTCACCGGCAAATGGTAAATACCGTTAAATTACAGAGAGAGAAGGGATAGAGATTACTTTTGAGAGTTGTGTCTAGTCTACGTCCGATAATTAATCTGTACCAGTGTTTTTCTTGTTGGCTGTCCTACTAATAAATAAATAAATATAAAAAGACGTGTGGCACTCGGGGACTGCCGCGGTATAGCTATTGCATAGCATCGTCCGATTTCGGAGCAGCTCGTCTCGATTCGTGCGAGTTTCGTAGAGTCGTACAATACGTCTAACCGCACGCACACAAACACCATGCCGAAGTCTACCGAACTGAAACGACGTTAGACGATTGTGAGGTTTTTTTCGTTACGGAAGTTCTTGGTTCGGTCGCCGCGATAAGAGCTATGCAATAGCTCAATAAATTTGATTTGATTTGATCCGAATCAGAGGAAATATGTATGACTCGTTTTGCTCAAAATGTAGAGTTGTTGAAGTTAAACCAGTTAAAGTATGGGCTTATAGATCGAGAATTTTGGCTCTTTATAAGATCTGACTAGGAGAGAGAGAAGTGGCGTGCATTTGGGGAGGCCTATGTCCAGCAGTGGACAGAAACGGGTTGATGATGATGATGATAAGATCTGACCACTTTTTCTTAAGATGTAGTATAGAGCTTGAAGGTTTAGAGTTTAGAGAGAGTGTAGTGTAAGCTTTAAAAGCTTGGCTTTATACGAGATCTGATAACTTATTTACAGGATAAACTATGTAGTAACAGTTTTACATGAAATATTTTTGGTGGGATGTCATTTACTTATATAGATTTATAAGTCAGAGCGTTATTTAGATAAATAATCGCTACAGACAACCGCGAGGAACGTAACGTATAATGTCAAAATGCATTAAATAATAGATTTGATATGTTGATTTAATTATTTTGTTTATCTAAGACACATCAAGATAATATTACGAAAATGACTAAGATAAACATTAAGCAAAATGCAAAACATAAGTGACAACTACATGCATTTCTCCTACAAAGATAAAGTATAGTGTCATAAAAAATATTTTCCACATGAATTTCACATGAAAATTATTTGATTTGTATTAATAACTGGAATGAAATTTGAATAAATAACTGGTTTAATGTCATCACATTTGTCGAACAGTCCGAAATCAAGCCAGATAGTTTGCAATCTAACCGTAATTGCAATCAATCGGTAACATAGGTACTGTATTATTGACCACTACAAATTCATTTAGCAAGGGCTAGTATAGGTTGGTATTATGAGAGTGAGCGTTAGGTATATTCGTACATATGTAGGCTGTATGTTTGTCGTCACAGTAACCAACATCGAGTCTAGGTGCTAGCTTTATAATATGTTAATATATGGGAATTTTGAATAGGAGAATCATGATTGGCCCGATATAACATTTTTAGAGCCCTTAGCTCTTATACTCATAATACTCATATTACTTACACAACATCACATACATTGATCTGATCTCGTAGTAAATAGCTTTAGCACTTGTGTTACGGATATCAGAACCACATAAACACAAATATACTTAAATATATTTAATAACACACCCAGAACAAACACCGATGTTCGTCACACAAATATTTGTCACGTGTGTGAATCGAACCCACGACTCTTGGCTTAGGTAGTGAACCTGGGTCACGAACCACTGTTCCACCGAGGCAGTCATCATCATAGAACGGGGTCAGTCCACCCGTCATCATGGCGCTTGCAACAGTGCCGAAATATCGGGAGCTCATTAAAACAAAACAACGTGGTAAATATTGCGAACATTTTCAGTTTTCTTTATATGTATTTGCTACTCCTTATACCGCGTGTAGACCCATTCACGATATTAGGAGTAGCAAATACATAGCTAGACAAATAAAGACTAATATTTACGACATAACTGTAGTTGTTGAGATATTGGCAGCGGTAGCGGGGCAGCGATGGAAATAAAAAGCTAGCTTTTCGCTATTTTCAGTTCTATTTCTCTAATTAATTACAGCACAAACGTTATAGCGTCGCTCGTCTTATTTCTATCCGCCGTAATCCTTTCTTCCCTCTGTCACACACTTCTCATTCACTTCACTCATCGCTCATCATTCTTACATTCGTTCCTTTCATACTTCACTCACCTTTCACATTCCTACTAACTTCCAATATTTTATAGTCTGTGACATTGCCCTTTGTATGAAACTCTGAGGGAATCAGTGGGTTGAAATCTTTATGTGAAGGAGACATTGTCTTGAGAGTTGAGACGTAAGGGTAAGATATAGTACTTACTGTAGACAAAGGGACAATAGTCCCTAATGCGTATCCATGTTTATGTGTGGTATGAATTTCTCTACTGTATTATGAGTTACTATTGTTTGAAGTTTAGGTATAATACATAATTTAACGGCGGAAGTTCACTGTAATGGAAAGGTTTGCAGATCCTACTAATATTATAAATGTGAATGTTTGTATTATGTGGATGTATGTAGGTCTTTGTAGGTAGGTATGCTTCAGGTATACAGTCAGTAACAGGTTAATCTTTGAGAGGTGAGAGCCATCCGCTCCCCCGCAAGTCCGGTGATGATGACGAGGCTGCTCCAAGCCATCATCTTATGTTAGTTAGGAAAAATAAATAAAAGGTCCGCTAATTAGTTACAATATTTGATTATGTTAAGTTTTTTTATATTTATAAAGAAACCTACATTTATTTAACATAATTTTTGGCAGATTTTTCCTAACATTAATGTAAAATGCTATTCTAAAGTTAGGTGAGAGCCATCCGCTTCTCCGCAATCCCGCTGGTGATGAAAAGGCTACTAAAACCATAAACGTAGCCACAACAAAAAAAAACAAATCAAAGCTCTAAATCGGTAACTTGTTACATTTCAGAGCACCCACACATCAAATTCACCAGAGAAATCGATAAAAAACCACCCACTTGCAACCATAAGAGACTACAATACGCAAACTATTGTCAAACACAACCACGGATTAGCTCAAAGGACCTACTCGATCGAAAAGATAACAGCGAAAAGATAACTATAGTGAAAAGATAACAAACACAAGTTGCCACCACAGACCAACAATTAGATCGTGCGATAACTGAACTAGAATCTCTCTCTCTAATCCCTTTGATTAGATAGGGAAGGAGGAGGATTGCGAAATGCAAGCTCGCTTGTTAAAGTATGAAAAAAGGTTAAGTCAGTTCTGAAATGCGGTTCGGGTTCTGTATAACTTGAGTGGTTTATTTGAGTTATTGATGGATAATTTTCAACCAACCCACACTTGGCCAGCGTGGTTGACTAAGGCGCAGTAGTTTAGGGTGGGCCCGTGTCCCAGCAGTGCGGACGTATAGGGGCTGATGATGATTGTTTATTTCTTCTGTAAATAGAATATCCTTCTAGATGCTAGAAGGATCCGTAATATAATCATAAATATTAATTGTTTGGTTGATTTTGATCACAAACCAGCAAACAGATGCTGAATGATTGGTTTCTGATTACCTATAGATAGATGATCGGCATTATTTCCAAGTTCCTTAGATACCCATTTAGACATAATGTAATTAGACAGACTTAAAATAATGGGTTTGTAATTTGTGTTGTAATCTCAGCCATATTTTCGCCGTATTCATGATCGATCGTGTAATCCCTTTATTTACATACATACATACATAAAATCACGCCTTTTTCCCAGAAGGGTAGGCAGAGATCACTTCCAGCGATCAACTTTTCACCTCTGTGGGAAACGTGACGTGACGGGTTGTGGACCACGTCGCCGCCATTCTGTCTCGTGCATTGTTTTAATAAGGTCATTGCGTTCCCACGAGTAGCAAGGATATAATATGACGGGGAAGGAAAAGGGGAGGAAGGATACTATCGCCTCGGATGATTTGGACTGAGTCGATAGTAGCTCGAGGAGCCGGGGTCGCTTACCCGTATACCGTTCACCAACCACCGGACAGATAGTTGTGACTGGTATCCCCTGACTTATTTACTTAAAGTAATCATCTTATATACTCATTTCATCATATATACGTGTTCAGGGTAGCAATTCTAATTATGCTCAGTATCTTTATCTATCACATAATTTAAAAAAACATAAGAAAAAAAATTTGGTCAACAATAATTTTAGAACGGATCCCCAAAAAGGGGCAAACTATCAGTATCCTTATTTCACCCCAGGACCTCTCCCACGCAAAAATAATAGCACAGACAAACAACCTCAGGTGTCCCAGTTGTTATTACAACGATTCCTTCGTCCCATTGTTCGTTTTGTCCCACGGATACTGTTTACTTTGGGACGGTGAATTTGGTAGATTTGTAGATCGATACTTTAACCTCTTGAAAGGGGTCTTTTTTTTTGGGTTTAAGACAGGTTAAAGCTAATAATGTATCAATTTTAAAGTTTAACTTCTTGTGGGTCGAATCTCTGATGTTGGTAGACAGAGAGGCTAGTGTATTTTTTTTTCATTCTTTTTTTTACAGGTTAAATGGATATTTATATATGCGGCCGGTGCGTTCATTTGGTTGCTATGAAAGTTATAGTTTAAGTAAGCTCTGTAAAATATGAAAAACTCTACGTAAACGGCCTTAGCCTGTAATTGTGTTAATGAAAAACACTTTTGTGTTAATTTGAAAATGAGACCAAAAGGTACGTAATTTACATAGTCTGCTTTTGAAATATAATTTTCTGACCAAATCATAAATTATCAGTCATAATCACCCAGCATTAGCTGTAATATACTCGTATATAGCAAAATACATTTAAAAAATTGCGTTATTTGGCCCAAATCAATAAAAATAAAACATATTAAAGCGCTTTTATTAGTCAGTATTTTAATCATATTAAACATTTCAGATCCCTATCGTTAATAAATAAACCGAACTCCTCCCACTAATTACTTAGTTCCAAACTACTGCCCCGCCCAAATTCAACAATAAAACCTCATCGAAAACAAAACCTTTTTACTGCTCAAGCAATAAACGACAAATTGGAACAAAACACCAAATGTGTTCTGGGTGGCGAACGTATTGGAGTATTATTCAATAACAATTGTCAAGGGTGCACCAATAATAATGAAATAAAAAAGAATAATAAAACAATCGCTTGTGTACGCGAGCGCTCTTGTACTATGATTGGTTTCGTGTGGCGTTTCTTTGTGCGACCACCTCTTGTACTACATTGCTATTGTCGTGAACAGTGGTGCAATGATTGGGAAACAATTAATAAGTACTTAGGGGGTTATACTTTAACCGACTTTGCCGAAAGTGGTATTGAATTACATAAAGAGTATGTAGTACCAACTGTGGTTTTGACCAGGTTCGTAATACTCGTAATTAGACGACTGATGTCAATAATTTGTGTTTATGTAAAACTAACTAGCCAGTATGATTTTTACTCCCAACAACCCTATTTTTGGTCGATTGTCTTAAAAGTATCCCACTGCTTAGACTTTGTCTATCCCTGAGGAATAGCTTAGAAGGGTGAAAATAGTGACGATAATATTTTAAATAGAATACCAATCACGCTTGACTACACGTTACTTTTAAATAACTTGACTTGGTAATAATACCGAGTGCAAGTAGTTTCAAATAAAACAGGATAAAAAATAAAATTAAGCAAATTCATATCAAAACAAAAATCCAAAAATGTCTGAGCTGAAACGATACTCGTATAAACAAAAAGGTCTAAAACTTTTGTTTTTTTCAGAGGAAGCAGGAAGTCTATGTTCGCAGGAAACACTTTCTAAATGCATACTTTCATAGAGCATAGACAATTGTCAACTCCAAACACAGGTTCGCCAAAACCACCCTTTTCTATTGATTTCCTCACTCGAGACGATAAGAATCACACCAAAACTACATCTAGTCACATTGATCTAAAAAACTCTATCAAACGGGTTATTTCGAAATTCAAACAAAGATATTGTCATCCAATACTTTAGAAGCTCAGCTGTGGATCCAAACCGCAATTTAATTTTAATTGTCCCGAAAAAAAAAACAAAAAATCCACTCAATGAAAATTTCTACATAATAGCAGGTAAAGCCTACGTCCAATTTAAAGAGACCTGTGATTATTCTAAAAAGCTCTGAAGTATAGAAGGAATGCTGGGAAGCTTTGCGTTTCAATCTAAGTTGGGCGAAGGTTATTTGAAACCATTGAACGGATATCAATTACTTATTGTTCAATAACGATTGCAGAATCGACCGAAAAAAGTTTTTATACCAACTTCCAACCTCAATTATTGTACAAATACAAATGTAACTACCTTAACATAGACCTTATGTTGGAAGTTGTAAAGTCGAAAATAACTTATGTATTTTTTCTATGCGTGGGAGATGGTTTCAATAAAAGGATTTTCGATTATATTTGTTTGTTATTTTAATATCTATTGTGGTATTATCGGAAAGGATTGACATGTGACTAGTAATATGTCTACTTCATATTATTTGAATTTATTGTGAATATAAAAGTGGCTTAAAGGCATAGTGGTATTGTATTTCCTTTCTATAGTCAAAGTCAAACAAAGTATAAAAGGTAATAAGTATGATAAACATATTAATAATTCATCTCTCAAATACCGCATTCATGAATTATTTAAATGAGAAAGTAAATTTTTAACAAACATTTCCTAAAATATAAAATATCTAATAATTTTGTCAAAAATGTGATTTGAGAATATCAAAAGTGTCTATAAAGTCGTTAAGAAAGATCTACGTTACTACGACGTAATTCCCGTAGCTTCGTAGCAATTAATGTCGTGCGTAAACAAATCATAACTCTTAATAACGATATTAAATATGGGATACCTTTCCTTTTTGCACAATATCCAATCCATTGCCCAATTCCTGTATAACAAATAATGTTATTACTCAAATAACTTTATGTTATAAGACTTTATTAAATTTTCATTCATTCATGTTTGCACAACAAAAAGTTCAAGCAAGTTCCCTATTTTTTTTAGTCCAATAGCCACAATATTAAACTGTATAGTTTATGTCAGAGCGATTAAGAACGCAACAAATGTGATGTTCGGCGATGCGGCAATGCGTTAACACATTAAACAGATACCTTACCAATGAAAAAACGGTCAAGACCGAGTCGTGTACGAGATGTTCCGTATAGATTGAAGTAGGGACTTCTTTTTAAAGACTTTTATTTATTTAGTTTGCCCTATTTGTTTATTTGTCTTCGCTTATGTTGGGTTATAATAAGATTTGAACTTCATGATGATCTTTGATTTCACGCTGTAATTGGTAAAATATTGGGCACCTGTCAATTAAAAAATTGTAAACAAAAAAAAAACCGCCTTCAAAAACCCGACTCACTAAAAATTACAAAATAATATAATACGAACATTTATAATCATCTGGGTATGAATTTTATATGTTGTTGAAGGCAGTGCCGTTTATATTTCCAACAGACAAGCACAGAGTGCTTCTTTTCCTCAAAATTTTGATTGGCACCGCCTTCAAAAACATATAAAATTCATACCCAGATGATTATAAATGTTCGTATTATATTATTTTGTAATTTTTAGTGAGTCGGGTTTTTGAAGGCGGTTTTTTTTTTGTTTACAATTTTTTTTCATACTTTTAAGTGTTAAATTTTTTGTTACCCTATTAGTTCAGCTCACCTGTAATACTACTGATATTATAACTAGTAGTCTTAATATGTATACAGTATTGAAAGAATTATCCTTTTACTCCAAACAATTAAGGAGTTGACCTTCCATCATCAGCTCAGCATCATAACATTATGATTGCAAGAAGCAATGCCAATATCACTTCAGAAAATATATAAAACGCGGTACATGTGCCTATAAAATTTGAGGGTTGCCCTCGATTTCTCCTGGATCCCATCATCAGATCCTAGACTGGTCACCCTATTAGTTCAGCTCACCTGTAATACTACTGATATTATAACTAGTAGTCTTAATATGTATACAGTATTGAAAGAATTATCCTTTTACTCCAAACAATTAAGGAGTTGACCTTCCATCATCAGCTCAGCATCATAACATTATGATTGCAAGAAGCAATGCCAATATCACTTCAGAAAATATATAAAACGCGGTACATGTGCCTATAAAATTTGAGGGTTGCCCTCGATTTCTCTGGGATCCCATCATCAGATCGCAGACTGGTCAACCTAATAGTTTAGCTCACCTGTAATGCTACTGATATTATAACTAGTAGTCTTAATATGTATACAGTATTGAAAGAATTATCCTTTTACTCCTAAGTATTAAGAAGTTGACCTTCCATCATCAGCTCAGCATCATAAGATTATGATTTCCAGAAGCAAATGCCAATATAACTTCAGATAATAGGTATGCAAAACGCGGTACATGTCCCTATAAAATTTGAGGGTTGCCCTCGATTTCTCCTGGATCCCATCATGAGATCCTAGACTGGTCACCTATTAGTTCAGCTCACCTATAATGCTACTGATATTATAACTAAGTAGTCTTAATATGTAAACAGTATTGAAAGAATTATTATTTTACTCCTAAGTATTAAGGAGTTGACCTTCCATCATCAGCTCAGCATCATAAGATTATGATTTCCAGAAGCAAATGCCAATATAACTTCAGATAATATGCAAAACGCGGTACATGTCCCTATAAAATTTGAGGGTTCCCTCGATTTCTCCTGGATCCCATCATCAGATCCGGGACTGGTGAAAAATGGGACCACACTCGGAAGTGAACTGTATCCAACCAAAAAAAAATTTTGAAATCCGTCTATAATTGACGAAAATATCGGTGAACATACATAAAAAAAAAAAAAAATATTATACATACAGACGAATTGAGAACCTCCTCCTTTTTTGAAGTCGGTTAAAAATTGCTGTAGGTTCGTCTTAACTATTATATTTGTATACATACATTACATACATTTGAGTATACTTATATTTCTTTTTAATGTAGCGTTCAGCGTTAAGAAACATTACTATTTATACAAGCCACAGTATAACTATGCACTCAAGTTCCTAAATTCTTATCGGTCAAATAGTTTTGGTATGAAAGCGCAAAAGACATATATAATATAGAGTTACGTTTGCAATGAAGTAAGGATTGACTGAAACACTATTTCTTATGTTAAACACTTTCGTCTAGGCCTCTCCAAATACCTCTCTAATAATGTAAACTAGAAAATTAATTTAGAAGGTCGAAAGAACCCTAAACTAAAAGAAGCCAGTCCGGGAATCGAACGCGACCAACCGGAAAATCGCTAATCGTGCGCACTCCCGCGATTCGTCGTAACTGCGGGTCGAAACTACTGCGTTTAGGGGTTCATAGAACAATGCGAGTTTTCTCAATGGATATTGTTTTCGCGTTCTAAGAAACTGCTGTATTGGACTGGAATGTGTAATAAATGTATCAAATAATAGATTAAATTCTATAGGCATAGTTAAACTGCTGTAAACTATACAACTAAATCTGTAAACATAATGTTAACAAAAATTATAATCCTACTTGTTGAAAATAATTTATTTATATTTGTTACTTTGTCTCAGTGTTACAGTATTTTTAACCTTCCTCCTAACAGATGTAACGTTTGATTAATTTAAAGAGTATAATTTTAAGAGTATAAAAGCAAAGTCGTTTCCCGCGCCTGTCTCTCTCTATGTATGCTCAAATCTTTTAAAACTACACAACGGTTTACACGGTACAAATTTTAATGCGGTTTGTTTTAATAGATAAGAGGAATTTATGAGGAAAGTTTTTGGTTTCGGGTCACTAGTAATATTAATGTATCAATATTGTCCAGTGTTAGTGATTTCTTGATCCTTAAACCGTTCAGACTCTCAAATATAATTTTATTAAAACAAAACAACATGGTAAATATCCCGGACATTTTTCAGTTTTTCTAACGTTCAGACTCTTGTTAAGAGTCCAATCTTCCTGTAAATGTAAGTTTAATGGAATGTACATTTATGTAATGTGCTTACCTAATGATTAAAAGAGCAATCCATAGATGATGATACTTAAAACCTAACCTTTTCGAGATTCGAATCAGGACCTCTTTTGCAAAGCACTTTTAGACTAGGCCTTTCCCTGATGGGATAAAATGGATAACAAAAAAGGAACTTTTTGAGTACTCTGTTATATAACAGATAATATGCAAGAGCGTATGGGTGACACGTACGAGAGTAATATAATTATTTGCCAACAATATCTACCAATTATTTTAATCTAACGAAAAATTATCCAAGCAAAGCAGGGGCACCCAACTGTTTCTCAAAACCACCCTCCAACAAAGCCACATAAATGGATCATTATAACAACATTAAAATATTCACGGTCTATTGCCTTATTTGCAAAATAACCGCAAACAAACCCACAATTCACTACTTCACAACGATGGTAAAAAAATAACAAAAAGCCGATATCACTTTACCAGTAGTATTCAGTAAAAATATCGCGTTACCACGACCCTAGTATTGGAAGACTGTTTAACCACCATTGAGCAATTGTTTAACTTTTACAATGTCCCTTTTTTAGGTTAGTTTTTGTGGGTTTTCGTTGAATCGTTCAGAAGTGTGTATAGATTAATACTCAATGGTTTGTGATGCGTGGATGCGAGATGGTATGCATATTGTTATAGTGAGTTTAAGAAAATAGCTTTTATAGCCTTATTACACTGACTTTTTAGTAGGTGTAAAGAGATATCTCAACTACAACCAAGTTAGTGTAATAAATAAATACATATTACACATCATCACTACATTGATCTGTTCCCGTGGTAAGTTGCTTACGCACTTGTTTTACAGATATCAGAATCAACAGTGGATACACAAATATATTTAATAGCACACACAGACACGGAACAAACACCGATGTTCGTCACACAAATATTTGTCCCAGATGGGAATTGAACCCACGACTCTTGGAACCGTTAGTGATTCTGGGTCACTTACCACTGCTCCACTGAGCCAGTCACAGGTACAATTAGTACAAACAATTATTCTATTATATAACTTCATGCTGGATACGATTACGATAAACCATACTTCTAGATAAAAAAAACATACCTTACAAATTATTTTCCGTTGCTTCATCATCATCATACGGGGAGACCCGTAGACACGGGGGCCCTTCCGTCCGGCGGACTGGCCAACTCCGACCCGCACAGCTCAATACCAATGCGAGACTCCACGCCTTGTCTCGTTGGTACGGGGGCCCTTCCGTCCGGCGGACTGGCCAACTCCGACCCGCACAGCTCAATACCAATGCGAGACTCCACGCCTTGTCTCGTTGTTGCCGCAGCAGTGGTCTCCTCTTTAAGCGGGCTTTCAGGGTGAGTGCGACAGGCTCAATATGGTCTATTGTGCCTGTCGACCTCATATTTGGATTTCACTACCGCTTACCATCAGGTACAGTGAGGTCATCTTGTTAGCTTAATATAAAAAATAAAAATCATCTACCTATATTATAGTAGGTTAGATTAAGAATTCGGGCTTCAAGAAAACCTCACCAAGTATTTGAATAAAGTCTAATTAACTAACAAAATACCTCACTTTGAAATCATACACTTATTCAAACGAATCATTTACATTTCTGTAATATAAGAAATCATGTATTGCTTAACTGACCTCTCGGTACCCATTCAATATTGCATCTAATTACCATTCTATTAAATTCCAAATTGCGTGACAAAATAATCTTGCTATTTAAACAATTTACGCATTAAACAATTTTGGAAATCAGACAATGTTGTTATAGAGGTTATTGTTATAGCAATAAGGTTAATTTGTGGATTAAAAAATGAGATAGAATTTCAAAATGTTGTCTTAATTATAAAGCACACATACGTGATGGGAACAAATGGAAGAGTTTCTAATATGTCCAAAATATTGTGGTTTATTTGATATCTGGGGTTGCCAGGGCGGAGAACACTACCATAGACTAATAATCAGTGAAGATCTACGTTACACACGAACTTTTTGCAACTAATTAGATATTTAAGTACCTAACTCTAATGTCGTCTTTTTTACAAAAACTTTAATAAATATAAAAATTCTTTGACTTCATTTAGTTATTTATATGTAACCGGAAAATAACAAGAACCGTAAATTTATAACTTTCCTAGGAAATTGATAAACTTTCGTAGGATTATACACGATAGATAAAATGTATTATTTTACGCCTAAATTCTAGGAAGTTTCGTAAAGATTCTACACGGTTCGGCCTATCACAGAAGAGTGCTTAATTTTACGTTTCTTATAAGACGGAAAATAACACACAACTCTCTGATTGGTTGACGCTAGCAGTGGCAATGCTTAAGTCCAGGAACTTAGGTAAAATCAGACATGCCAAATTAGTAAAAAACAAAGAACTATTAGGGTCCTAAAAAGTGTTTTTATTATAAAATAAATTTTACCGAAACAGAATCGTAACCCGAACAGAAATCGTATCCTTACTAATATTGTAAACGTGAAAGTTTGTGAGTATGGATGAATGGATGGATGTTTGTTACTCTTTCACGCTCAAACGTCTGAACCGATTTTCATGAAATTTGGTGTGATGGTAGCAGGCACTCTGGAATAATATATGTACTTTAATTTTAATTTCAAAAATTCAACCCCCATGGGTTTTAATAATTTGGGGGGGGGGTGTTTGTCGATTTTTATAAAACTTGGTATGGCACACTATGGAGGTAGCTGGCACTCCGGGAGACACCAACACTATTTTTTTAAAATTGCTAACCCCCATGGCGGTAATGGGTGGGGGTGAAATTCACACAAATTCGTGACAGCGTGAATACACGGTCAGGTTCTACAAACAAAATACATACATCAGATTTTACGCAGACGAAGTCGCGGGCGTCCTCTAGTTCTAAAATATACTACAAACATTTAACAAATCAAACGTAATAAGTAGATTCCTGAATTTGTCTACTTATTGCAACATGTCAAAGATTACCTAAGTCTATGGACATAAAAACATTGCCACTGCTTGCGTCAACCAATCAGAGAGCTGAGTGTTATTTTTCCATTTATAAGAAGCGTAAAATTAAACACTCTTCTGTGATTGGCCGAACCGCGTAGAATCTTACGAAACTTCCTAGAATTTAGGCGTAAAATAATACATTTTATCTGTCGTGTAGAATCCTACGAAAGTTTATCAATTTCCTAGGAAAGTTATAAATTTACGGTTCTTGTTATTTTCCGGTGACATATATAAATTGTAATACTAAGTAAATATTTTGTCCATGATATCGAACAACTATCAAAACCAATTTAATGGGACTTCTTTTAAATTTTTCAAGGTAGTTACTTAGCTCAATAATGCTTGCTGATATCGCCAATACATTTTGTGCATGAATGAACTCTCTAAATAGAATTACGTCTCTTACCTGTACCTTATCACGTTAGAACGTAGCAAAACACAATTTTATGCCAAATGTGCAAGAATAAAGTAGGACCGTCAGGGGATAGCAGTCACAACTATCTGTCCGGTGGTTGGTGAACGGTATACGGGTAAGCGACCCCGGCTCCTCGAGCTACTATCGACTCAGTCCAAATCATCCGAGGCGATAGTATCCTTCCTCCCCTTTTCCTTCCCCCGTCATATATCCTTGCTACTCGTGGGAACGCAATGACCTTGTTAAAAAAATGCACAAGGCAGAATGGCGGCGACGTGGTCCACAACCCGTCACGTCACGTTTCCCATAGAGGTGAAAAGTGGATCGCTAGAAGTGATCTCTGCCTACCCCTCTGGGAAAAGGCGTGATTTTATGTATGTATGTATAAAGTAGGATATTTCGACAGGTACAAACTGTACCTACTAACCTCTACCTAACATGATTTAAACAGTAATATTTATTAGTTTTCCCTCTGGCAACCCGGGCTGTGAGGCGGCCGCTTCCACAAACAGAATCCGCTCAGGTGATCATGCGAGATGGATCATGTTACACTGGTACACTCGTCGACACAACATTTTGTTTTAGTTTAGTATCTACTTGCATAGAAAAGCGTTACTTCATCTTCTTTCACACCACAACGTTAAAATGTTAAAAGATGGAGTAACTAGAGTTAAAAAAGATATGCTTAGATGGTTTGGTCATGTTGAGAGGATGAATGAAAGACGATTAATGAAGGGTAAATATAGAGAAGGTATGAATAGAGATGTCGGCAGGGGAAGACCAAGAAAAACCTTTCATGACCAAATAAGTCAAATCTTAAAGAGAGGTCAAATCAAAAGTGCCCGTAATAGACGAGCATGCATGAAGTAAACATATTCTTGACAGACAGACTAATACAGATATACAGTGACTGCCTCGTTGGTCTATTGGTAGCAAGCGCTGCGTAAGGACCAAGAGGTCCCCGGTTCGATTCCGGGGTCGGGCAAAATTTGTGAGAGTTTTTCTGTAAGTAATTTCATTACTCAGCCCGGAGTTAGGAAGTTGGCGGTTGAACGCTGTGCCTCGGAAAGCACGTTAAGCCGGTGGTCCTGCGCCCAATTTCTCATCGGCCATGTCACCGAATTATAAGAGTAAGGAAATAGAGTGCACTTGTGTTTCCGCGCACTCTTATGTCCTATAATATGTCCTGGGCACTTGGCTAATCTCGATTGAGATCGCCCGCCATGGCTGAAATCGGTCGGCCGCCTTATAATGCAGTAAGATTGTCCTTAATTTCTTTAGTTTTTCCTTCAAATACAATATTCAATACAAATGGACTAACTTCAGAGTTCCACATAGGTATAATTGTCTTGAAACTATCTAAAAACTTGTCTACCCGCCAGTACCAAATTGGTGTCTTTGAAACGGGTTAATTGCGGACAAACAGCGGAATTAAGCAAACGCATCGTTGCGTCACACGGCTTCGCTTGTGTGCGCGAGTGTACAGGCTTTAATGTATTTTCCAGTTTTTCTAACGATAGATTAATATTTTCGCTGGATGTAGCGTCAGCAGAGGTTTTCCTAACATTTATCTGTGTTAATATAATATAGAAGTACCTAAATTTTGACTAAAATACATTCGACATAAATTTCAAATGTTTTTAGACGTCTATCAGTAGTGGCAACGGGGTAAAGATAGGATTTATTAGGTAGTACCTGACATTGGTTAATAATCAAGTTATTCTTATTCGATTTGATTAATGATCACTGTTATTTCAAACATCTTATATTTCTTCGGGTGTATTGCCCGTGACCACGAGCGCTGTAAAGAGCTCGAAACGTCGGATCTCTAAATAATATGTTTAGAATGACAATACACGCGAGTTTAATCCGTAAAATTAGTTCCAAACACATACAAAACGGCTGGACCAATTTCAATGGGACTTTCACTAATAAATGGCTAATTTTACAAAGTATAGAACAGGCTATTATATTAAATCATTGCTGCCAAAAGTTACTTTTCCATGTGGACGAAGGCCGCTAATCTATACTAATAATAAATCTGTAAGAGTCGGTCATGGAGTAAGTTAGTTTGTTTTCAGAGATATTGTGTTTATAGGCTCAATATATGATATACAATTTCACGATTTTTAGATTTTTTTTCTGTATGTGTGTATGTATGTATGTTCCTCCATAACTCTTAAACCAATTATCCGAATTTGATGAAATTTGGTATAAAAACATAGACATCTGGGACACAGGATAGGCTATTTAAATTCTAGCTCCAACGCGAACGGAGTCGCGGGTACAGCTAGTTAGTAAATAAAACTATATCGACGTTTCTCCTGTCGGTACTTCGCCGATCATATTCTTAATCGGGTGCAAATCAAACAATTTCCCAATCGTGAGAAACGATTTCATCTTTATTAATCAACCTCGGATCATTTGTCTAATTAAATGACATTCATTTTGTGTTGAAACCTGTAGTTTTAGATGATAGTTGGCTTTGAATGTGTGACCTTAAATCACTTTAAACTACATTATGCTATTCACTCAAGTATGTATTTGTATCGGGTGGGAATCGAACTCACGGCTCCTTGGAGCACTACCAAAGGCGCTAACGAGACAATTAGTTTTTTCTGTCTTTTTTCGACTCAGCTTTTGCCATTAAGTTGAAAAAAAAATCCAATTACAAAAGTTTTCTGTCAATTAGTTATAAATTATACACTTTATTTAAACAACTAACATAAAACTAGTCCCAACCGGGAATCAAACCTTAGTACCTACCGGCAGAACAACCAGGTGAATGACCATCCCATACCAATATCAACAAAGTCAAGTTTCACCACGCAAAGTAACCAAACCATTAGTCAAAGATGTCCACCGAAAAACGGTCGAAAAGTTAAAAAAACACACACGAGAAAGAAACGAAAAAATATCAAAAAGTGTTGATTGAACAAATACACTTAACAGTCCATTGTAGCCAATGAGTGACCAAACAGAGTGCGGAGGGTCCCCCCTCTCTGTCCTACCTGAGAGGGAAGATAAAGACAGGTATTGCATGACGTAGGGAAGTCTGTGACAAAGCTGCCGACCGATTTGAGATCTATCATGGTGGCAATCCAGGCCCGGACTTGGGAGTACAGGTCTATTAAAAGATATCATGTTTTAACCATCTCACCGAACTATGAGAGTAAAGGAACAGAGAGTGTGCTTGTGCACTATAATATGTCCTGCGCAGTTGATCTCAATTGAGATCGGCCGCCATGGCTAAAATAGGTTGTCTCCTTCTCAGATTTTAAGTTATATGTACCGAATAATCAATTCTTCTATTCTCTGTATCTCTCTATTGAAGAAATACTCAACTAGATACTATATATGAGTATATACTATGTCACAGAGCTAGCACAAAAAAGGGGACGGCATGAATTCCTATGGCTAACCTAATAATCGGGTGTTGGCTTCGTAAGGCCGGAGGGGAAGAACTTATTTATATAAGTATTTCGCAAGCCTAGCAAACCATTTAACTTACATCCTGAGATTTGGCAAGATATTGGAAAATGCGAAGAACAAGTATTTTGCGGCCAAGCATTATTAACATCCACGTTTGTTATTATGGTACTCTATTAATCAGGCACTTGCAGACTCTTGATATAATTAAAAAATATATTTTTACGTAATCATTTTATTACCTAAGTCCGTCCCACAGCACTCCGCGACACTGCCGCTGTTTGAGAGTAGAACCACACAGGAGGATTTGCTTCAGAACATGAAGTTTTATGAAATGTATATTAACTTATGTTCTATTTTAACTTAAAACAAAAATAGATATCCTTACTTACATCATAAGTGCGAAAGTAACTATGTCTGTTACGCAATCACGCATAGAGTACTGAACCGATTTAAATGAAATTTGGTACAGATATAGCCTGAGAAAGGACATAAGCTACTTTTTAACCGACTGCGCTATAAAAAAGTAACGATTTACACGTTAAACGTCTCTACGCGGACGAAGTCGCGGGCAGAAAGCTAGCATACTATATTCCTGATTTAATTGGCATTATGTATAGGTACCTAGTTGCTACACGCCTAAAAAGGCATTTTTTTCTAATTTTCCTTATTAAATATTTTAAATCGCTAATGCATTTATAAATAAGTATAAAAAGCTTAACTTACTTTGGCTGGGAATCAGAATAAATACATGTGTTGTGAGAGACGTTCATCCAGACTTTGAATACATACATACATACATACATACAATCACGCCTTTTTCCCAAAGGGGAGATCACTTCCAGCGATCCACTTTTCACCTCTGTGGGAAACGTGACGTGACGCTGTGGACCACGTCGCCGCCATTCTGCCTTGTGCATTGTTTTAACAAGGTCATTGCGTTCCCACGAGTAGCAAGGATATATGACGGGGAAAGAAAAGGGGAGGAAGGATACTATCGCCTCGGATGATTTGGACTGAGTTGATAGTAGCTCGAGGAGCCGGGGTCGCTTACCCGTATACCGTTCACCAACCACCGGACAGATAGTTGTGACTGGTATCCCCTGACTGACTTTTAATGTTTAGTATAAAGCACATTCTGTTTTGAAAGTAATCCGTTCTTCGAAAGTACAAAACTTTCTAGAGACTATTGTGTACCAAATTTCATTTGAATCGATTCATTTGAAATAAAACTATTTTTTATTTACGGAATAAACTCGCGAGTATTGTTATGTCAATTAAAATGAAATTTGGTGCAGATATAGTCTAGAGCCTGAGAAAAGGCATAGGACATACTTTTTAACCGACAGCGCTATAAAGAAGTCATGTTTTACCCATTAAATTAGTGCTCGCGCAAATAATAGACAATACTATAAAACCATTTAGTCGTTTCGGTTTGAAAAACAAAATAAACAGATAGACAGTCACTTTTGGATTTATAATATTATGAAAGGGCAAGACTAAGGCATTATTAATAAAAAAAAATACGATAAATCCTTTCTTCTCAACCCACAACCGTAATGTATACTCCACAACAGAAGACAGTACGTCTAACGACCCTTGCCGATACGATCAAACAAAAACGGCAAAAAAACGCCACTTGAAATCGAATAAAAATGCAAATAAGTAGCAATTTCCTTGGCGAAAATATTCTTAAAGTGACGTGGAGAGGCTGCCGACAAATTAGGGCTGCGAAACCCTTCCCGGCTGGGTATTGAGCATTGCGTTTTATTACTTTTTTATATCTTTTATATCTTTTTAACGGCTCCGGTCAGCAGCGACGGAAAGGGTTGTCACTCGCAATGTTATGTTCAGATTTATTTGCAAATGCATTCTTTGTGAGTGATGGGATATTGGTAAGTAGAATGAAAAATAAAAGTTTGTAAATTTTGTTAGTGAGCTTTAACGTTTCTTTGTAGTTTTGATACAGTTTTAATAATGTCGAACTAACAAGAGTACTAATATGTCCGAGATATTTACCACGTTGTTTTTTTTAATGAGATCCTGATATTTCGTCACTGTTGCAAGCGCCATGATCACGCACGGGTGAACTGTAGGACTGCCTATTAGTTTTCTAATGTGTTTAAAGTTATGCGTTGAACTAACGTCTTTACTAATAATTTAGCCATTTTTTTACCATAAACTACCTATACTTACCAACAGTAAATAAATGTACTTTACTATTCATACTATTCGGAAAACGTCTATAACTTAAATAATCATACAAATATAACACTTCACAATTCATTCCAATCTTTGATGGCTAGATTAACAAAGTAAACACTTTAATTAAATTCAAATGACAAACTTAACATTAATGAGGTCGGGTTAAGTTGAACTTGAATCGGATTGACCCCTCGACCCCAAACCGCGCAGTACCCCAGTGGGGTCTACAGCTGCGTGCGGCCGACTGTACTTAGCCATCGGGCTGACTGTACACACTCGATATTGCAAATGAAAACATTGAAATCCGTACTAATAGGAAGTATTGTCTTTTACTTGCGCGAACACTACTCATTTAAAATTAAAACAAATTGTACGGATTAAACTCGCGTGTATTGTTATTCTAAACATATTTTTAGAGACCCGGAGACGTTTCGAGCTCTTTACAGCGCTGTAAAGTTCCTTACTAATGTGAAACTAACTCCTATCACGCTTACTCGCTAACTACTGAAATTATCTGTATGAAATTTAGTTTTCCTACTTTTTTGTGCACATTTGGCTATACAAGTGCCGGGAAGAGCATAGACTTATTAACTGACTGTGCTATGTCGGACTACTTAGTATTTGATTAATGTTGATATTATAGTGAAACCGATTACAACCTTTTTAAGTCTGTAAAAATGTTTCGGAGATGAAACAGTGGAATAAATGGACATAGTAATTAAGCTTAATTAAGTTGTTTAAAATGACTATCAGAGATGATCAACAGTCTTACACATATTTCCGTACACCTTAAATAAACATAAAGCCTGGTTAAATTCATGATAATCTATTAAAAATCTACTATTCGAATTTGACACAAATGAACCTTTCAAAATGGCTCTATTAACTAAGAAAATTAATGTGTTGACACCAAAATAACTAAAAAATCAATAAATCACATAGGTAACTACTCTACACACCATTTCGATTCCTGAGCAAGTTCCTTAAGCACTTGTGTAGCGGATATCAGATACAAAACCCGTACAATATTCCGCGCTTTCAAGCTCGTTAGACGGAAACTAACAAAGTGACATATCAAAGACCAGACGTGGTTTTAAAAAAGAGCCGTCGAAATAACGAAGTCAAGGCGAGCGGAAATCTCAAATTGAATTTCAAAAGTGGTTTCGAGAGGGACCAACTTACGCTGCACCCATGCGTGCGACAAGGACGGAAAACAGTTCAGGCCACAAAGCAAGTAATTGTAGACAATGGAAGCTGAAAAAGACGTTCCTTTAACAAGATTCTATCTTGAGAGTATTTTGCCTGAGGATGTTTTAGCAAACTTTCCCGTACAACCCCTAAAATCCTGCACCAATCTAATCTATTAAGTAACAAAGCTCATTTTTGCTTGAGCTTTCATTGGGCAGTTGGTAGTTTTAATTTTGCAAAACGCAAGAGACTTTGTGAACGTATGTCGAGCGTAAAACTAGGTTTTGTCAAAGTATTATTTTGATCCAGCGTACTTTGAACTCTGTTTTGTTCAAATTACTCGGCTTGGGCGGTCAGAGTTATCTGGAAGCGTGAGGTAAGATAAATTAAGACAATGTTCTAAAGTTTGGCAGAATTTTGCTTGGTTTCTTATCAGTCTTGGCGTTTGTCGAGGAAACTGATCGTAAAATAGATTAAAAATAGGCAGTGGATACAACATTATTTTAAAATTATAAAATAAAGTAACTCACCCAAATATTAAACATAAAAATTACGTTGGTTAGCTAGCCAGCTGTCTACAGACATTCAATTACATATATGAGTAGGTACAGCACTTACATATATTTTTTTCATTTTCTGATTGTATGAGAAATTAATTAGTGCGAAAAAACATAAATTAGTGCCAAATATTATATATTATATAATTTATGTGACATACATAAGATTTTCAATAGATAATTATAAACTTTTAACGAGTAACTTATTAATTTGTACGTCCATGTTATTTAAATTGTTACGTACTTGTACCGCCATCTAGCGGTGAGTAGTAGAATCAGCTGCTTTAAGCATGCTTTTCGTATCTTTGTAAAAGTCTAAATAGATGTCGTTAATGCGAAATAAAATAATTATTAAATCAAACGACGATTAATTTACTGAAACAAGATCACTTAATAACATCATCGTCACGGAACAGACCCTTAAAAAACTCTTATCTCACTATACTTAATCCTATTTTGATCAAAAACACCTGTAACAACTCTTAGTTACAATAAAAACGTTGACTTTGACCATGAAGAATATTAGTAAGATTCTACACTTAACAATTATACAAGCCCACAAATTATATTATAAGTATAACTTAACATTTTATTTAGATAACCCTCAGTAAAATAATTACAAGTAGCCCTCAGTAAAATAAAGACTCGTTTATGTTTGGTTTGTATGAAAGCGGCTAGCATTGCGCCTTTGCCTACCTACCTAATCTTATAAATAAAAATGAATTGCTGTTCGTTAGTCTGACTAAAACTCGAGAACGCCCCGACCGATTTAGGTAATTTTGGTTTTAAAATGTTCGTGATAGTCCAGGGAAGGTTTATAGTATTGGCGGTATGAAATTCGCCGGGACCACTATAAGTTATATAATTCATCATAATATAAAACCTAAGAATGTACATACCCAGATACTTCATAATCGAGCCAAACATGGTAATATGTAGTTGAAAATTCTTCTCATTGAGATGAGATGAACTCTCCAAACAATCCAAGTCACGTGACCAAAACAATAATATTTCTGCACGCGGCAGGACGCGATTGCGACCAAGAGGGGGTTAATTTACAAACTTAGTAGCTTACTCTAAACACCGGCTTTTACTCAGATTGTAGCCAGTTCAAAGCAGGCTTAGATGGAGGACAGACAGACCAATTGGCATTAAGGTACCTATTGAAACTACGGTAGCGCTACCATGAGTTTAAAAGTTTCAGACTCGATTTCACATATGTAAATATGTCTATGAAAAACTCGTACAGCGCCCCTAGCAGTAACGCTAAGAACTAAAATCGGTAGTAGGTATGAAAAAAAACAATTCGGAATTTTTTTAACGTACGTAAGTTTTCGATAGCTAACTCATGGTAGCCCTACTCATTTAACAGATTTAATATTTCGCACTTTTGTTTTTAAGCTTCAAAAGTGTCTTATCCACAAAGATTGGCCTTTTATTTCAACAGCGGTGTTTGTTCCGTGTCTGGGTGTCAGTATGTATTTAAAATATATATGTATGCATATCAGTCTCTGACGCCCATAGTACAAGCTCTGCTTAGTTTGGGGTCAGAGGACCGTGTGTGGAAAAGTCCCAGATATTTATTTTTAGCTTTTATCGTTATAAAACACGATTAAAGTAAGACTCAGTTTACAAATTAATGCTATCACTTGTACCCGTATTATAAGTAAATAATTGAGAAGTTGACTAATCAATGCAGTTATAATGAGGTCTCTTTTGAAATTTTTAAAATAAATAACGCTTGATGCTAATGGTTATAATTATTAATAGCAGGCTGAAGCCATCAACATTAATTATTCTTGAGTAGGTATCATCAATACTTCATAATAATAATTTATTCTTGTTTTTCCAGAAAAAAATATTCTTCTTCTGCACCGACCATGGCGAAAAAGCGATGGTGCCAAAAACTGTTAATTATAACCGCACTATGCTTTACCTCGGTACCAGCCATGATCATGAGAAACAACGCTCTCATGAACAAAATGATGTCACACTTCTCGCAGAAGGACAACTATCTACCTTCAGATGATCAAAAACAGAAGGAATCTGGTGACAACTTGGACACGCCAGAGCCATCACCTCAGAGACCAGAGAAAGTGTTGTCGTTGATGCAAAATGTGCTGTGTAGGAACTTCCCAGCGATCCCATGCAAGATAATCACAGAAGACGAAACGCTGAGAAAGCTGATTGAAAAGTCGATACAGCAGATTAAGTATAAGACGTTGACAATAGACAAGACGACATCGCCGCCAGAGTACCACCTAACTCTATTCCCTACTATGAACAGTGAAGACTTATCCAACTTCCTTCACGTCCGACACAACAGTTTGTACGATAAGAGGAATGCAAAAGCTGAGCCTCACAAGAATCAAAAACAAAAGAACATAAATTACTGGTCGCACGAGAAAACTCAAGTGACGCCGAAGAAAAACAAGAAGGAATCGAAGCACAGTACTGTCTTCAACAACAGGAAGAAGATTAGGAAGTTCTACCCGCACAAGATAAAGTACAAAGACAAGAACGCCAATCCGGCGCAGAGGACAGACTTTGGGGACTACTCGGAGGAGAAGTTGTCTATGTCCGTAGAAGTTCCGGATATGACGTTGACTAAGAGGCACCAGCATTTGAGCTATAAGGTAGAACCGGCCGACCCTCCTGTTTGGCGAATAGACTACATGAAACATGGGGAGCCAAGCCTGAACATGTTGAATTTCAACCAGCAGGATGAGAGGCTGAAGGGCAAGCTTGTGAAGACAGGCCCGAGTGTGATCGTAGATGAGAATGTTCTAGAACAAGCGGCCAGGAAAGAGGTCCTTCATCCTGACGTGTACATTAAGAAGAATTACAGGAAAAAAGCGGTGGAGATCAATTCTGAAGGCGCTGAGTAAGGCATGGATGTAATTCTAGCTAGTTTATTAAAGTTTTGTTTTAAATATGTGCTTTTCAATACTCCCGTGGCCATGCTTTACTTCTATGAATGATCAGTTCTTAAACTGATTCGAAGAGCACTGCATCTAACTTAAATACAAATCCTAAATGTATTGAAATTATTAAGAAAATAAAGTATATCGATTCGCAAAACGTATTAATGACGTGTGAGTTTATCAAATAATGTTATCATGTACTACTTACCTACTTATTATAACTTACATAAATTACATAATGGCTTCTCCGACAATTCAGCAATTACACGCATTTGTGTGGCTGTTATCTCAAAAGCGATAGCTTAGTGGTATTTACTATCATCTGTGACTACAACATGGGGTGACCAAACGTTATGTTTCATAATTTCAGGTTTAATAACTCTACTAGTGGACCCGACAGACGTTGTCCTGAGGCGCCATCTGACGGGCAGATTTGTGAATCTATAACATCCACGGCGCCACCCAAACACATACAAAAAATATCATTGAAATCGGTCCAGCCGTTTAGTAAGAGTTCCGTGACATACACACGTTCAATGGAATTATATGTATAAAGTTATAGAATTATTTTTTTTGGTGGCAATCAAGCTTGGAACGTTAGTGCTAATGTAGAGTAGAATCTAGTATTTGAGTATCAATAATAGACCACAAGTACGTAAGTAAGTTAAAAATGTTACTGTGCACTTAACTTATAAATAGCAATACATAGCTAAGACTGGATTTTATATTTTTAAACCCGCACATAAATTGCCATTATTATGTAAGTTTTGCTAAAAAAAACTCGTTTAGCATGTTCAACACAATATCAGACTGATATTGTGACTGATGCAAAAACATATTTTGTAGAATCTCCATACTAAATGATATTTTTAGATGGAATACAAAACTGACTCCTTCATTCGTCTGTCGCGCTTTCATACCAAAACAACTGTCCCGGTTAAATACTATTTAATACCTGTGTATTAATCAGTGTAGCCAGAGAATGGATTACCAAACAAAGCTATTTTTAACCGACTTCAAAAAAGTAGGAGGTTCTCAATTCGTCGGGATCTTTAACCGATGGTGCTACAAGAGAGTAATGTTTTATGTTGCGCGATAAGTTACTGCAGGAGTCTTATAACAGTACTTTTATGTCATATATCGGCCGCCATGGCCGAAATCGGTCGGACGCTTTATATGTTATATAAGTTTGTCGGCAGGAGTCATCGCTCGCCTTCATTATAGAATGAGTAACAAGCTGCACGTGCACGGGTCACGTCACCGCCCAGCTGCGTCGTTAGTCACTCCCCCTCGCCGCTCGACTCGACTATAAAAGGCGTTCACTTTGAACAGTGCAGGCAGTCTTGGCTCTGGCGTGGCACGGTGCACTCGTTGTACAGTTGCAATAGCTTATCCTAGACACCTTTGGATAATTAATTCGATTGTCGAATTAATTATTATCGTTAATTATAAAACTGCTGCTGAGCAATTTGTAATTAATAAATCAAACTCTAATTGTAGTTTATGTCTTAGGCATTTGCTACAATTGCTAAGATTGTTATTTGATAAAAGTGATAAGTGATGGATATGGTTCTCATTAAAGAAAGTAATAAAGTATTAGATCGGTTTTGATATAACTGACGTATTATTCATTATTAATTATATAGTTAAATATCCCCGCTTCCTACATCAGAAGTGGGATGAGATCCACACCCACTACTTGATCAATAAAAAATGTGTCACAAGAAATATCTTTGAAGGGTTTATATGGTCGTAAGGTATAAAAAAAGAGAGTTAAAAAAAAAAGAGCAGAGTTTTGAAGGGCTGTTTGCCGGACCAAAACTGGTATAAAAAAAGTAAAGTAAAAAAAAGAGTAAAGTAAAAAAAAAAAAAAAAGCAGAGTTTTGAAGGGCACGTGGCCGGACCAAAACTGGCTAGTGTTGAAGGGTTCTTTAAAAAAAAAGGGAGAGGGAACCGGACCAATACTAGTGCCTGAAGGGTCTAATTAGAGACCGGACCAGAGCAAAGTGTGAGATATACGAAGGGTCGATGTGGACCAGATCAGAACTATTGTAATATATCTGAAGGGTTAATTGTAATATATCTGAAGGGTTAATTGTAATAATATTTCTGAAGGGTTAATTGTAATACATCTGAAGGGTTCATGTAGACCAGACCAGAACTAATTGATTTGCAGGGTCATTATAGACCGGACTAATTAATTTTGTCAGGATGATCGAACGATGCTTTTGTTACAGAAATCTAGACATGCTTTAGTTGAAGCGTTCGAGGACGACCGCTAGTCAGGTTGGCCGTGTCGGCAGGAGTCATCGCTCGCCTTCATTATAGAATGAGTAACAAGCTGCACGTGCACGGGTCACGTCACCGCCCAGCTGCGTCGTTAGTCACTCCCCCTCGCCGCTCGACTCGACTATAAAAGGCGTTCACTTTGAACAGTGCAGGCAGTCTTGGCTCTGGCGTGGCACGGTGCACTCGTTGTACAGTTGCAATAGCTTATCCTAGACACCTTTGGATAATTAATTCGATTGTCGAATTAATTATTATCGTTAATTATAAAACTGCTGCTGAGCAATTTGTAATTAATAAATCAAACTCTAATTGTAGTTTATGTCTTAGGCATTTGCTACAATTGCTAAGATTGTTATTTGATAAAAGTGATAAGTGATGGATATGGTTCTCATTAAAGAAAGTAATAAAGTATTAGATCGGTTTTGATATAACTGACGTATTATTCATTATTAATTATATAGTTAAATATCCCCGCTTCCTACAAGTTTATACGTGGTTAGTAAATATAGTAGTAGTTACATAATTAAATGAACTTATCAAGACTATGACATTTAAATATTAATAAGTCCGCTTTTATCCTGTAATATTCACATCGCGTGGTGTTTCCTCTGGCAATGACCCCAAGTGGGCTGCATCGCCCGCACCCTCACAACACAACAACAAGTCGTCTCAACAACACGTTGCGGAGTTTAGCAACAACAACCATGTCTGGAACAGTTCTGTCGTCCCACGTTCTAGACACATCATCAGGAAAACCAGCCGCAGGACTATTCGTTGACTTGTACAAAAAGAAGGATGCCTCCTGGACTATTTGGCACAACACAATGACGAATAGCGACGGCAGAATACAATTCCCGTTTACCAAGGAGTCAATGTCGGAAGGAGTTTACAAATTGCACTTCAAAGTTGGCGATTATTATAAGTGTGTGGACAAGGAGACGTTTTACCCTTTCGTGGAGGTTAGTTGTTTGTTTTCTTTCATAAAAAGTAAATTTTGTATGTTCATGTACATTTATTGTAGACATTTCATATTTTAACAGTCGGTAATAATACCACGTGCGTATTGTAATATTTTTTTAATCAAAGTGCAGCCATTTTTTTTATTAGCGCCATCTGTTGAAATTTATGGGAATGAAGACGCATTATGTAATTATGCTTTTATGAAACCACTTCGGTATATTAAAAAGTTCCACCAGATTGCAGTAGATGTCGCTATTCAGCATTTTATTATTCTAATTCGAAAAACTAAGATGAAAATATAAAAACTGTTAATTATTTCAGGTGGTATTCAAGATCAAAGAAGGAGAACATTATCATGTACCACTCCTGCTTAGTCCTTATGGATATTCGACGTACAGAGGAAGCTAGATCTAATTAGAACCTAAATAGTAGACCACACATCAAATTGTAGTTTCATTACCTACATCCATTATGGAAAGTTATCCAATTGAAATGTGCGTGTTTACACACACTTATAATTACTGAAGACCAAACTCCCTTACTCCACAAAAATTTCCTTTGACCCAACTTCTGGAACTAACATTTATTTTATTGTAATAAAACCAGCGCTCTATAAACTGTTTACATCTCCCACTTTACAGCAATATTAAGAAAGAAAGAAAGAAAGAAAGAAAACATTTATTGATCACATACATTTACAAAGTTTAACAAACACACATACAGTAGATGTGATCAATAGGTTCTGCCTCAGCATGTGCTGCAGCATAAGTAGGTAACATTAAAAGTATTCAAATAGGCATTACCATAATTTCTACAGTGACATCGATTCTTCCTGACTGAATTAACAACTGAATCCTTTATAATGTTATCTACAACTGTAAATTTTTTTATCTTTCACATCATATTTATTGCTCTAGTTCTAATGAAACATAAGGAAACATAAGATATGAAAACATTTCAAGAATACTGTTTGAACTTTCTAGCTAGTCCCTACCAGTAGGCTAGTTCAGGAAGTTTATGTAAAATGAAAAACAATATTCAGTGAACATAATATAATAATAAAGTTGCTCATTACAAAATATTTATGTAGCGCACTAACAATTAACTAATCTAATGATATTTACATAAATAAACTATCTATTTGTATTATTTCTCCAATTGAGGGGGATCTCGATCTAAGTAAAAAACTTCATTTTACGATTACAAAATATGAGTAATTCTAAAACTATACTGCCTTGAAGAAGTTATATAAATTAAGCTAAATAGACAACAGTTCATATCATCGCGGTAATAAATTTTCACATCAATTTAGTCACACAGTAGTAAATCGCCAAGAACATACTCTTAGTCCGGTCAATTTAGACATTCGAAGTTACATAAATTCCCACCAAGCTGAAAATCGGTAAGATTGCTTAAAATATCATTAAAAACAAAATTTGAAAGTTCCCCATCTTTCCCCTGTAAGGAAAAAATGTTATTCAAGGTCAAAGGTAAAAAAAATGAGTTTTTCGCGATTTTTAGCAAAACGGTAAGTTTTATCATAAAAATATGTATGACAAAATTACTTATCATCTAATTATCTATAAAAATTGTCTTTACACTTTGTTCCTAAGATTCACCATTTCAGAGATACAGCGATGCACAAAGTTGAAATGTTGTATTTTCAAATGCTTCCAGGCCCCCGTGCTATTGTGCTAGACAGATAAAATTTTTACGAATGATGGATTTCAGTTGCCTCTATTATCGCTAATACTAAATACAACATAAAACCATCACTTAAGGTGGGCTCTCATACTAACGCTTTTTTTTATTTGCTCGCACTTGGACGGTTTTTATCGTGGTTACCCTAGTAAACCTATTCCACATTAACGTGGTGACCATGGCTTAACGTGGTTACCACATTAAAAACCGGCCAAGTGCGAGCAAATAAAAAAAGCTTTCGTAGAGAAAAGAAAAAGAGCCCACCTTGAGTGATAGTTTAATGTTGTATTTAGTATTAGATGTTATAGAGCCAACTGAAATACATCATTCGTAAAAATTTTAACTGTCTAGCACAATCGCACGGGGGCCTGGCAGCATTTGAAAATACAACTTTTTCAACTTTGTGCATCGCTTTATCTCTGAAATGGTGAATCTTAGGAATAAAGTGTAAGACAATTTTTATAGATAATTAGGTGATAAGTAATTTTGTCATACATACTTTTATGATAAAACATACCGTTTTGCTCAAAAGTGCATAAAACTGATATTTGTGACATTTGACCATGAATATTTTTTTTTGCACACGTCGGATCGATGGGGACTTTTGACATATCATTTGTAATGACGTATTCAAGGCCTGCACAAAAATCCAGCTTGTTGGGAATTAATGCAACCTTACCCATAATTTAGATGCTAATTTGACTGGACTATCTATACACACAATAGCTTTCATAATTACTTTTACACATTTTAAATATAAAATACATTATCAATTCTCAAACTGACCAATTGATTCTAATTGGTAAGACAAATAAATTAACAAATAAATCAATCTCACCTTAAACAAAGAACAGTCTAGTCTTGTCCTAGTCTATAAAAATATTTTTTATCAATCATACAATCATAATGTCTGTCTAAGGGGCAACCACACAATTTACTTCTAATTTTAGGACCTAATTATAAATCGTTGTAGTATACTTTATGGAATAATAAATAGGGTCTAGCTAGGTGTATATTGGATATTAATCTGAATATTTAAAACGATAACTAAGTTACCTAAAAATTACATTAACTCTAGCTAGAACCTAGACTAATTTGGTTTAAATGCAAAAATACAATGTTGTTCTTTATATTTATATAAAATACCAGCTGGTATTGGCACTTGTAGTGACAACGGTCTAAGTTTAATTTTGAAAGCACTAAGTATAATATTGTTTCAAGTCTAAGTGACTATAATTCATAGCTTCCTGTGTAAATCATTTTTTAATGACGTAAAAGTTTTATTGAGACTATTATTTCTAGGATGGAGAATAAGTGTTGAAATTAACCGATTATACTTTCTTAAACTATCTTAGTATCGATTTTATGACCTGTTATTATGATACATTAATCTCATCAAATGAAACACAATGTTTTCACAAAGTTAGTATGGAAGCGCCTATTGCCTGCGTATCTACTTGAGAGACACGTAATTTCGAACTTCATGCACCTTAGTAATATTTAGATCCCATAACTTCGCTTAAGTTAGAAAAACTATCACATAAAATAGATAGACAAAAATGGAAGAATGAGCACTGACACGAACTCACACACGAACTCAATTGCACACGCTTTTTCCTACATTACAACCTTGATCCTATCTCACATCAGTCACATAATTATCTATCCAATAAGGTGGGTGAAGAGAAAGAAAATGCAAACTTTCTGGGTATTTTATACAACAAAAGTGGTTTCAATACTTTGCATCAAGCACAGTAAGAAGGCCAGTGACCCATATTCCTCTTTTTGCCTACAATCTATGATCTACGAGTATAAATGTTTGGCACGATGTCCCGTCGCTGCCACGATTCTGTAACGCAAATAGTCACACACATCAGTATTGGGCCATCAATCAATAGTTCACCGTGTCTTCAACGTCACATCACATAATATCACAGTTTCTATCACAGCAGTTCTGTCCGAGTCTTCGCAAGGTCGCTTGGCGGTGATACACATTATACCTGCCCTTTGGCTTGGGAAAAAGTAGACTGACAAGGTTATGACTAGACCAGTATAGCGTAGGGCCACTTCAAAGAGTATAAATGGTAAATACTAAGCGCATGCTTCATAAAACTTAATGAAACATATTATGACTAAATTATCTGGAACAATGCATTGTCCCAAATAATCTAGCTAATTTAAACAAACATGTATTGTAAATCTTTCTTAATTTGCATTTTTCATCTCATTTGAAGTGACTGAATACAAACATTTTGTTGAAATTTCTATTCATCAACTTCTCCAGACCATCCATCGTTAACTTGTCAAATGCATAGAAACTTCAACAATTATGAATGCCACACAAATAGAAGGATATTTCCAATTTTCGCAGATTCCCTCGCTGATGTCCAATTTCATACAATATTTACCTGTTAAGGCAGCTGTGGATAGAATATTATTAGGCACAGAATAATTTTGAGCTTAATTATGCCACCAAAATACTTACCAGTAAATTTGGCGCTTTGGTCATAGGCTGGCCTGAAGAAACCACCGGCGCCAAATCTAGCGTGGTGAAATCAGAATCAATCCATTAGACAACTGACAAAATTCTTCAACCTTGAATAGTCCTTGACACCTTGGGAATTAAGTCGTAAGTTCTTTCAAATGGAGCTATTGGATATTATTTTCGTTATGCAGCCCTGTTTACATCCAAATAAGTTTCCATTATAATGACATTTAGATCATCATTATGTAAAAAACACCATTAGTTCAACTTATCCTAGAGAGGGATGAAATATTATATACTAAAAAAATATTAAATTCCAGATTGCGCAAAGTTGTAGTTAAATTTATTTTTATCCAGAACCTAACTAATTGTCTGTTAATACAAAAATGTTAAGAATTTAATTCACCAATCCATGATAATGAACCATCTATGGACCTAAAACACCAAATAACACCCTATTTTTATAAGTTAATGACTTGGCTGTATCACTGCCAACTCAAAATTTGCTTGATATTTAAATATGAGTTTCCTATGTGCCCCTACTTCCTCAACAAAATTTAGATTATCAATCTATTGCAGTAAGTAAATAAACTGTACTGACCTTAAATCCATGCTTCTGCAAAAGAGAAAAGTTAGGAAACAAATGATTAAAAAGAAACCTACCTATTTCCCATCTTCCTGGCCGACCACTTCCTTATATCTGGCAATCATCAGCTTTTTCACAGTGTCTCTGTATGTTTCCCCAGGAGTTGGAGTGTAAATGCCTCTCTTTTGGCCCAAGCCGGCCAAACTTGGCCTCTGTTCCGCTTCAATAGGAGCTATTCTCCCTTGTTCCTCTTTGCCAAGTCCCCTACCCTCAGACCAACCCATCTTTTGTAGCATTTTACCACCAATCGTGTCTACTACGGATGGAGGTGGATGACTCTGCAATGGTTGCCTTAATACTTCTGGAGGCTCATACCGTTTCCTGGTTGGTGGTTCATCTTCTCCAAACTTCATTCGACGCTCAGCTGCCCTGTCTCTATAGCCATTAGTTTGAGGCATCAACTCATTCCTCTTCCTGTATTCGGCCAGATTCTGTTTATGCAAATCTGATAATGACTTGTGCTTTGTCAGAACATCTGCTGATGGGAACCGCCTCTTGCAGAGTAGGCAGGTAAGTTTCGCCCAATCGATGATCCCTTCATCGCTATCAATAGGTGCTGTCTCAGATATCTTTTTTACAAGGAAATCATCTGTTGATTCTGGTGGAGGCGACAGCTCCCTCACATGAGTTAGGGACGGCCCAGCTCCTAGTACAGAGAACCCTATATCAGCTGATCCTTTGCTAGCGCTTGTGTCTAAAGGTTGCTCCATAACAAAGTTGCTCCGAGCATTCTCCTTCTTCTGATTCAGAGTCCGAGCCCATCTCTCCATGTCTTTTGCAATTTTCTTTGCCACTTTTACTTTATCTTCCTTCTCTTTCTTTTTCTTTTCCTCTGGCGGGTCTTTCGATATTGTATTCTCAGCGGTCGCTTGCGGCGGGCTCGGTAACTTAGCTTGGTCTGTGTTCTGTTGAGCTTGTGTCGCAGATATATAAGTTGATGAAGTAGAATCCCAATACATGTACTGATTAGTTGAACTGTTGAAAAAGTATTGTGTGTTCCCGTCATAGTATAGGCCAGTGGCTGGGTCATAATAGTAGCCTGATGTTTCATCGTACATGAATGTCCTGACATCAGGGGCTGTGTACTTGGTTTTGCCGTCACCTGTGGGTACGTTGACAGCGGACGTGGGCTGTGATGTGGAAGCAACAAAGGTAGGGACAGACACAGGAGTCCAGGACAAGTGCCGTGCTTGGGCAGCAGATATCGCTGACTGGGCAACGGCTGCGGCGGCATTAACTCTGTCCGCTTCAGACATACCCTGCGTTGATGCTGTGTAGTTTGCCACTTGGGCATAATAGGCTGAATAATCAACATTGTTTTGCTTTTGGATTTTCTTAGGGTCATTATAGAAAGAAACCAGCACTTCCCGCCCATCTATTTCTAAAGGAGGTGACAGAGAAATCAGTTCAGTATGAGCGGCAGTGGAATCTGCAATGGAATTGAAGTTGATATAAGCTAGACATTTAGATGCACCTGTCAAAGTTGCCCTACCGATTGTAATGCCCGCGATTGAATCAATAATTGTTTTCGAACACCTTTCTTTGAGCGCATCAAGAATCTTTTCCTCTGTAGTCAGAGCATCGAGCCTTCTAAATAACAAGTGTTTGGTAATCCCAGCCGACTCATGAAGGGCATGGTTTCTTTCCATATCACTCCCAAACACAAGCCCCTCAGATCGTTTTCCCTGACAGTGGCGTCTGTAGCAGACCTGGCGCCGTTTGAAGTTGTACAAGCCACATTTGCAGAACCAATCTCCGGCGGAAGCGCTGATGCACGATTGATCTTTGTCTTTATCATACTTGTCGTAGTCGTTCTGCCTTTCGCGGCTGTGTGAGCGGCTCCGTGAGCCGGAGTTTGACTTTTTTTCTTCGCCGCTGATGTGCGGGGGCGAGGGTGCCGCGGGGATGTCTCGTTCCTTGTCCTTGTCGTCGTGGCGTCGCGGGGAGCGGCGGCGGTCGCGCTCGCGGTCCCTCGGGCGCTCGTAGCGGTCGCGCCGGTCGTAGCGGTCCCGGCGGTCGCGGTCTCGGTCCCGGTCCCGGTCCCGATGCCGCCGCTCGGGGCTGGCGCTGCGCCGCGGCTCCCACACGGGCGAGCGCCGCTCCCGCTCCGGCCAGCGCGTGTCGTGCTCGCTCCACCGCGGCCGCTCGTCCCGACCGCGCCACGACATCACTGCCTGCGAACATCGACATCATGAAAGCACACACTCCGAATACGCCGTTGTCCCCGAACCTCGGTGCCCTAGTACTCGATCAATGACCTCGCCGCCGTTCTTTACCTGCGTACGCTACTAGTCGTATAACACTAAATCCTGCAATGCACGATTCTGATAACACTTTAAACGCGGTTAGTCAAGCTAAAAACTAGATGTAAAGTTAGTAAAATTGCGTTTTGCGTTCAATAATCTCAACTCAGCACATTCATGGACGCCATGATGAAATTTGCGTTTGACAGCAATAGTGATGTGGTAGATGCGTCTATTATTGATTTTATAATCGAGTTTATTTCTACCATTTTTTATTACTGATTGTAATTTTACAGTCGTTAAATATTCTTGTTTTAAGTGATATTATCTCATGATAAAAGGTGTGCATGTTAGATAAGCCATTTGATATATATCTTCGTAGTATTGTCTAATATTTGCGCGAACACTACCCATTTGAAATAAAAGTAAGTTTACGTTTTAAACTCACGTAAGTTGCAATCTAAACTTATAATTTAGAGTCCCGGGTGAGTTTAAACCTAAAATTTAGTTTTATTTACATTTCAATTTGTTGTGAAATTTATTTTTGTGAAACGGATTTAGACTTTTCGTGTTCGTCTCTTTATTCCATATAAAATTTACTCGAGATGCCTCTTTGTTCTGGTATTAATTGTCAATTAATATTAAGAGTATAAATATTATTCAGGACTTTTTCTTTGATGATTCGAGATGTAGGTATTCGAATGAATTACCTCCTTTTACGTGACTACTAGTTTTACGAGATAAAACGTAGTGATTATATTCTCTTTGTACGAGATAACGACAAAAAGACTTTCGAAGTCTAGTCCGACACCCACGAACGAACATAGAGTCGTTGTAGGGACAAGTCTTAAAAATTTTACATGGAATACAACGTAGCGACGACGCAACGCGTCACTAACTTTTAGTATTTCGTGTTTCATTTGCTAAAGTATTGACAAATATTACTTACTAGCTTTCCGCCCGCGACTTCGTCCGCGTAGATATGTTTAACGGGTAAAACATTAATTCTTTATAGCGAAGTCGGTTAAAAAGTAGCCTACAGATATAGTCCTTTCTCAGGCTCTGGACTATAAATCTGTACCAAATTTCATTTAAATCTCAGTACTCTAAGGTATGTTATGCGTAACAGACCCACAGACAGACAGAGTTACTTTCGCATTTATAATATTAGTAAGGATTTCGTCGACTACATAACCTTAAAAAAAATTTATAGGTCTGCACGTTTCCTCACGTTTTTTTTCCTTACTCCGTTAAAGCGTCGAACAATCATACATAATATGAATCTAGTGCATGGTGGCTTATCTTTAGTTGACTGGCAAATTTTTTAATTGAATAAGTACCTATATGAATGAGACGAAAAACCGGCCAAATACGAACGGACTCGCATACGAAGAGACGCAAATTGTAAAACACATTTTTAAATGGGTGCCTATCTAAAAAATATTCGTTTTATTTGTTGTTACAGCGGCAACAGAAATCAATCAAACAAATATTTATTTTACTTATGTAGGCAATTCAAATGCACTTATAAATCGTCACATTATTAGTAGGTATTGATAAGATTCTACCACCGGTTCGGAACTCCGATTCTACTGAGGGCCTACCATGAGTTGGCTATCGAAAACTTTCGTACGTTAAAAACCTATCGAGTTGTTTTTTTTCATACGGCAGATTTTAGTTCTTCGCGTAACCACCAGCGGCGCTGTACAAGTTTTTCATAGACATATTTACGTAGGCGATATCGAGTGCGTAAGTTTTAAACTCATGGTAGCCCTACTGAGAAGACTCCGGCAAGTAACTCGATTTCTCGTTTTAAGCGACAATGATGTTACAAATTGTAAATGAGCCAAGTCATAGAGTTTGGGATATATCACAGAATACTTTTAATTCCGTGGAATCGTTATCGTTAAAAACATAATTATTTTATTGTCATTATTATTTTTGAAATCTTGGGAGGGGAAACTGTTTAAGATGCTATCTATTATTTTAATGGTACAGACTTGTTTGGGGTACCTACCTAAAAAAGAAAACGACAGTTTAAAATAAAGACAATTTAGTTTATTTTAACACACAAAAGATTACAACAGCTGTAAAGATAACCTTCTTAAGATAGTTTTACAAATTCAATGGTGAATGTGTGTTGCAATGTAGAAACTATAATAATTACAATGACTTTGTCATATTTTAAGCTTAGAAACCTAGCTAAGTACATCTAGTTCCTAACTAAAATGATAGAATAAATAGGCGAATTTTTGTACTAAAATAATGCGAACATGTAAAAATATTGTTTTGATAAAAAAAAAGCATAATAATATACCAAACTCACAATAATACGGAATGATTTTGAAAGTATTTTATATCGTCCAAGTAAAATGCACGTTATTTTTGTACATAAATTACTTTTTTAAAATTGAGCTCAATTTTATTGTTGTTTTTTTTTTATCGCAAAGCTCAATCTAAATATTTTTCTTCAAACATCACTAGCGTAGCATAGACTAATCAAAATCAGACAGCACACGCGGTACATTTAGCGATCATACATCATTTTATACCTACGAAGTAGACTTTCACATATTATCAGTGTTTTGCCTAAAATTCTTTTCAATTTAATTTAAATAAAACAATTGCATTTAAATTGGTGGAATATTAACCGATGTGCATTAGGTACATTAAATAACAGAGATCTAAGACTACTAAATTCTGTTACAAAAAAGCCTTAAGTTTCATTGAAATTAATAAAAAGTACCTACGGCCCCAAAAATACATTTCTCTCAACATTTTTACAGACATTTAACACGAAACTAAATCTCAAGTCCTATTATTTATAACATTTTTCTCCGCCCGATATTCCAATTGGGCAAATGAATACCTATTCTTTGGTGTGGAGAGTAGGGAAATTAGAAACATTATTTTGATTACATACTTAGTCTTTCAATATCTTCGTTTTATTTATACTAAATTTATCATGTTTCAAAAAATACTAGCATGTAAATAATAGACTATTGATATAAGCACAGAATATCCTTTTTTAAATTGAGCTGTAAGTGATGCCAATTACAGCCAATTTACAATTAAACTTCAAACCAAATTCATCTTTATATTGGGCTAAATTTTGTTTAAGGAGCTCAATGCTTAATGATCTTTGCCTGTCCTCTGTTTAGGGTTACCGTCGCAATATCTACCACCCCACCACCAATATAGGTTAAATGTTTATCACAAGTTGACATGCTATGTCTGGTCTTTTCTGCCAGTGAGTAGATGCTCTCTGAGAGTGCAAATCTCTCTTTCGATATTCTCCCTCGCCGCTGCTTCGAAGCACTCGAACTCCGGCGTGTGGAATAGTTTCGGGATTTGGGAGAACTGGTTCAGCACCTGAAATGATACGTTTGAAATCGTGTAAATAGGATGACTATACTTTGTAAGTGTTAACAAAATTTCCAGTGACAGGTCAATTTTGTATGTTGTAACGCGTTAGTCTAATAAAATGAACAACATGTGTTACAATTTTGTAAAAAATACATTAATGCACGACAATAATCTGTCCTCAACAAGTTAGCATCATACGAAAAACAGAGCAGGATTTTTAATAATCTGACATGCTATGAATGCACAGAAATATTTTAAAATTCATGCACAAATTTTATAATTAATGACTTAATTATGTATGTACAGTACAATGTTATAACAGTTTAATGCCCATCTTTGAATCTAGTTTTGGATTGAAATCGAGGGCAGGCGAATTTGACCGTAATTCATATAGTGATAGGGAGCAAATTGGCTTCCACTCAATCTCAAGTTTAAACCAGATTTGATCCCCAATACGTGCCTAAAATCTTGCCATTGGGTACCTACGTTTAAGGTGTAAAGCTAGTTTTAAGGTAGCTATGTATAAGTTAACCGACTGTTGACCGTTATAATTGGTATTTCATGTGTGAAATCAACATTCAACTGTTTACTGTAATGGCGATGTGGTAAAGCGAAAAAAATAAATACATCGTTTTTTATAGTCTACTACTATTGTTACAAAACGTCGCAAATAAAAATAGGATCATTAATAGGGAACTACTTTTTATTGGATGAAATGAGGGTACCTAATTTGTAAGAATCACAATATTAAGTCAGACCCGAAATATAATAAAACATGATTTTACATGATTAATTTTGTGAAATTATCTTCAGATTTCTTCTGGTTAATCCACGATCAATATTTCTGATTAGAGACACTTATACGACACAAGACATACCAGAAAAAATACATCATCTTCGTTCCTCGTTATTCTCTGTAACTTGAAGACAGCTCTGAAGACCTGGCCAGCCGATCAGTGGTGCTTGTAACTTCCTTGGGTTGGAAACTCACAAAGAAGTTACAAGCACCTCTGACAAGCCACCACCGCCGGCAACTCTCCCTCGATTCAATATCTTTTCATCAATTCAAAAAGATTATTTACCAAGCCTCTTTTCTCATCAAGTTTATTTTAACAAATTGTCTTAGTCGAGTAATCTTTGCGAGAGTAAGTTTTGAAGAATATTGTTGCGTGTTTTATCAAAACGATCAAAGATAACGTATTCCGAAAGTTATTGTACGGTAAGCAGTAGAGAAACGCCTAGCGCACAATAGCTCTCGGAACAAATAGTAACTTATACGATTCGACTAAATCGATTTCGGAGACTTCTTGAAGCGGAGTCAGTTTTGGACTGTACGCTGAAGTAAGTTATGGATGATAGAGGCTATGAATATAGAAAACTATAGCAAATGTGGAAAGTTAGGAACTGAATTCGCCCGTAACGCTGACCGACCGGCGATTGACCACTCAGAAAAGCGGTATCTAATCTTCTATTTTTCTAAATGGTCAATCATCGGTCACGATGGCGCTTTACTAGTTTCCTCAATTTCCATCAAGTTTCTAATATCTCTTAATCAATGAAAGCTATAAATTCAGGACAATTACATGATACGGAAATTATATCTATACTAATATTATAAAGCTGAAGAGTTTGTTTGTTTGTTTGTTTGTTTGAACGCGCTAATCTCAGGAAGTACTGGTTCGATTTGAAAAAAATCTTTTTGCGTTGTATAGACCATTTATCGAGGAAGGTTTTAGGCTATACAACATCACGCTGCAACCAATAGCAGCAAAGATACAATGGAAAATGTGTAAAAAACGGGGGAAAACGCGAACGTAGTCGCTGGCACAGCTAGTTCTATGAATAAGTGGAGTCTATGTTTAAAACTAAAATTAAAACCGTTATTATAAATAAAAAAATAATCGGTTCGCAATTGCAAATTTATAAAAAAGTAAGCGAGGTAGATTTTTGACAGGAATTCTTTCATGGTATTTTATGGAAATAACTAAAATTTTAGTTCATCATCATCATCATGATCATCTTCAGCCCACTTCCTTCCACTGCTTAACATTTAGTTAAATCTACAAAATAAGGAAAGATACGAAACTGATTTAAATGTCAAAATTTTTGTAACTACCAAGACTAACTGATTCTTTGAAAAAAAAAGTTATATAGCAAAATTGTTTCTCTGAAAAACGATACCGAACGAATGTGGAAGAGAAAAGTAAAACCAAAAAATAAACTACAACAAAACCAACCTTAATCCTCAACTCGACGTAATTATCATGCGTCAGTTTCGAGTACTCGGCCCTGACTAACTTCGCGTGGGCGTCGTATTCTTCCCTGGAGGCCGCCAGGACCGCCAGCTCGCAGTCCCCGAAGAGTTGGAGGTCCCTGATGGGGGCAGGCCCCGGGGGTGCAGTGGGGGAGCCGCCCCCAGACTCGCCGGCGCCGCAGCTGCCGCACCACTGCGCCTCGTCGTCTGTCAGCAGGGCTAGCACGTAGGATGTGAGGTCTTGCTGGCGATTGAGATTTTGTCTTTTAAAACCCATACATGGATCTGATTCCGTGTCAAGTAGCTGAAGCACTTGTGTTTAAGATATCAGAATCAACAGTGGATACACAAATTTACTTAAATATATTCAATAACACGCCCAGACACGGAACAAACACCGATAATCGTCACACAAATATTTGTCCCGGGTGGGAATCGAACCCACGACTCTTGGAACCTGGGTACCTAACCACTGTTTCACGGAGCTAGTCAATAAATAATAAATTCGAACAAAATAAGAAAACAAGTTTTTTTTTTAAATTAATATTTGCGGGTCATTCCACTTTTTAGTGCAGGTATTTTTGTCCCCCGTAGAAAATATTAAATTATTAAGGTAAATTTATAAATTTAAAAAAAAATTACACATCAATGTAAAATAGACAGCAACAGTGTGCGGACCGTACTATGCAGTTTTGTTTAGAAATATATTACTCATACTTTTTACCGGTAACACAGTGGTATTTCCCAAAAATACTACCTTTAGGGACGTAACAAAGTTGTATAATTTTGAAATCGAAGACTACAAAACGTTGAAATAAAAAGATAACAACAGTAAAACACACATCCTATTGCAGATCATTATTTGATTCAGATATAAGTATAGATTTAAATGTACGATAAATATCAAAATTTAACGGTTTATTAAAGTCATAAAAACCTGCACTAAAAAGTAGAATGACCCTTGCTATTATTATTCAATCGATATTTAATTGAATTATCGAAAAATTATCAATATTATGTCGAAACGCGTTGCAGCCAGTCTGTAAAATCGCCCTCTATTCTATGTGAAGGGTTATTCACCTTCCTCCCATCCCAGGTGAATAACCTTAAAAAAAAATAAACAGGGTAATTTAACCCGAACCGTCATTAAATCGTTTTACAATGACGATATTTTATTTCAATACATGTGTATTTTGTAGCTTCTTTTTGGGCATTATGTAACTAAGTAGACAAAAGCTTTTGCAAATTCGCCTATGTAATTCATGGCTGCGTCCTTACCGATTGCGGGTGTAATCTCAGCATATCAGCGAGCAACCGAACTGTGAGGTCTGATGGCGTGTGCCGCAGCACCAGGGCTAGCTTGAAGGCCGCCGGCTGCACCACGTCATCGATGCCTTTGACCAGCAGGCTCTGCCAGGTGCCAGCCTGGAACCAGCAATAGTTGGCGAATTAATATAATTTGTCGAGTAAAACCTTAATTTATGAGGGATATGGTGTAAGGATAATTTTGTACCTAAATTAAGTATAGAAAACAAGTGTCAAACTTTCGATGACTTGTTTATTTTACATAATCACTCGAAATACGTTTATGCTATTGATGATGCGAATCGTTACAATGCAGCCCCTAATTATCAAAATAACTAAACAAAAGTCGAGTATCATGAATGATACATAACATTCCGTCTCCATTGACTATTCCATGCAATAAGGTCAAGAGACACCAATTGATACCAATCAGTGGACGATCAACGGAAGATCTCGTCTCGTCAAGACCTAAGTGGAAGGAGGAAGGGGAAAGGGGGGGGGGGGGTATTCAAGCGCATGTGAGAAGTGAAACGTTTGTTAACTGTTCTGGTTCTCGGAATTGTATTCACGCTGCATTGTAAGCGGTACGGAATGGGAACATTGTCTTTTTACACATCTAGTCCATTATGCACTATTTATTCGGAGTCAAATAGCGTTTAATGTTTCATCGGAACGGAATTCATCTACGGAACATAGAACCGATTCTTTGGACAACGTAATGATTAAAATATTTTTGGCGTGATATACTGATCTCTAAAATTTGCAGAAACAATTAACTCCAGATAATTCATGATAATGTTGATCCGAAATAGTAAGACTCAAAGGGATTGCGAACTACTTATAGTTACAGAGCCCACGACCAAAATTTTTGTCTCATAGCAATACAGCCAAAACCGAATCAAATCAATAGATAAGATTATTCTGAACTCGAAAATACCAATATCAGACATTTTCCGCGTAGCGTTTGATCTGACCGAATTTTCAAAATTGTCAAAGAATTTTACCGAACTGCATCATAGCAATATGTCTGATTTGCAGACTGTAGTTGAATGATGATTCTGAGATACCGGAAACATATTTTTCAGACGTTAGGGGTGTAGCGCAAACCCGTAAAATCACTTAAAAAGATTTAAAATGAGACAAAAAAAAATGTCTCATAGCAATACGTCTGAAAATCTTTTTTATTAGTAAGTTTTGGTTATTTGATGCGAACATAACAATTTTCAGACGGAAATGTGGACGCATAAAATTTTGAGACCGTTTTGAAAATGTAAACTAATTTTACCGATCGGTATCATAGCAATATGTCTGAAAATTGTTAGACATGATAGAATAAGTTGTCCACATGTGCAAAAAAATTATATCAGACAAATGAAGTGTAGCATCTTCTCTATCAGACAACTTTTCGATATCATTTAAGTATTGTATTGAGGCATCTTGAATTATCTGTCACAAACCAATGAATAATAGTAAGAAAGGGGCAGGGGCGTAACAAGCGATGAGGCTGTTGAAATTAAATACTGATTGATTTGATAGTTTTGGTTTTATTTAAAGCACACTTGTTATTTTCGTTTTAGCATATACTCCATATGCTACACTTAAAGTGTCTGAAAACAGGTTTTTGGTAATCATGGCAGCAATACGAATAGTTAAAAAAAAATTATCCGTATTGCTATGATACAGGTCGGCTAAATTTGTTGACATTTTCAAAAATGCGCTCAGGCTATGTGCTACGCACAAAATGTCTGAAAACAAACTTTTTCGTAATACAATTATAAAATCTATGTACATTTTCACTATCAGACGTATTGCTATAATACCGACTGCCTTTTTTTTTGACACAGCAGAAATGGCCCCCCACGCAGTTGCTACACTTTCGACCGTTACTATATACCTAGTCGGGTTCAGAATCATACAATCTAACGATTTTATAGGGTTTTTGCCGTATTGCTATGAGACATGGTTTTGGTCGTGGGCTCTGTTACTATTAGTTAAAGTTATGAATAGTATTATTCGTAATATTACTTTTTATAAATAATGTTTAATCAAGAATAATAGTAAGTACTTCAATACATTATTGAGAAAAGTTTTAGACACTAATTGCTAATTCAAACAGTTAGCAGAGGGCAGTCGAAGTTGAATTAATTTACAGTGGACTCTCAAAAGTTGGCGAGAAGCCAGCCCGCTTCGCTCGCTCATTTTGTGATTATATAATAATTCTCATCTCCAAAGAGTTTGTTAATGAGTTTATGAAAATAGTTGAACTTTAGATTGTTTTCTGAATTAATCTAATATTTTTGTTTAATAAATCATAAATTACGGAAATCAGAAATACTTTTACCCAGCAATTTTACAATTTTTACATTATTTTATTGCACTGGTAATAGCGATTACAATACTAACTCAGGCAGTGAATTAAAAATGTTACGGTCTTACAATAAAACGCCGAACAAATAGAGTACATTGAATGATAGGCACTCAACGAGCAATCTCCGGAACGCAATGGCAATGTCCATGACAAATTGCATGCATCAGCTATACTCTATTCCATTTATGAAGTCCTTTTTGACATTTCGAAGAACGTAACTCTGCACGTTTCAAATAAATCCAATTTAATATCACTTTTTGTGTTTAGTAGGAAATCGTTATTTAAAAATTTATAATTATGCATAAACAACCTACAATTAATTTACAAGCAAAATGAACTTATTGTTTTTGATCTAACTATTGTTTTTATATCTGAACTTCAAAATAAAATAATATTTTTTTACGCGTATGCAGTTACGTACTATGGTTTATGTTTTACTTTTAAACGTAGTGACGTGACTCAAGTATTCGGTTAGTTAAACCGATCATTCGCGAATGAAAATGAATCTAGCGGCAATGGGACTGCTTATAACTTTAATGCATTTTACAATAAAATGTAATAATTAGTGCAGTCCTTTGCAGGTAATATGTAAACTGATTAAATAACAAAATAAATTAATAAATCAAGCAGTGATGATTAATAACTATGAAATCAAATATAAAATCTTAAATGAATTGTTTGTTTTTATTTTAATCTGATGCTCATAGTAACTGTTGAGTTACTCCATTACGCGATACAATTCGTATAATTAATTTAGTGTTGCAACTATAGGTACTCGGTGCAAACACTCCTGGCAGCAAACGGTGTCAAACATTCGGTGCCATTAATTAACGAGTCTTTGACACGAGTCTATAACTGTTATGATCCTTTAAACTCAGTGTTAATTTTAAATAACTTAACTATCATTATTCATTATTATTGTACTAAACATCCAATCGTGTATTTCTTTTTTCGACAAAAAATAAGTTTGAAAGTTTTGCATGTCTAACATTGCTCTTTCGATAATTTTTATTAACCTTAGTTTTTGAAAGTTAGTTCGATTTAAATTAGTTACAAATCGAGAATCGTTGCCGCTGAATATCGATTTCTAAGGGTACTTCCCTAGTACTGAACTATTGACATCTGTCAAAAAGGACTTCATAATTGGAATAGAGTATAATGTAAGTAGGACTTAATGACAATACACAAAAATAGGATAGAAATCGATGCTCATCATCACACAACACTCGTATATTTGTCCCTTGTAGCTATCGAACCCACGATTCTAGCTTGTGCCAGTCTTTTTGTAGTCCAAATGCTCATTTGAGCCAGTCAAAATTATGATTTTAGTTTTATTTATTTTTATTTCTTCAGGATAACAAACAATTGCATAATATTGCTTAATGCTACTATAGTGTTGTTATCTAAAACACTTGATCAGGTGGTGGGAGACATTTTGTCGACCGGTTGCTGTTACCACCATACAGTTGTGTAAAACCCGCCAAGTGACTCTGACCTCTCTTGGTCAGGTCGCGTTCCGGGATCAGCACTGTACGAACCGGAGCCAGGGGGGACCATTGTTGCGGCAAGCGCCGGACCAGTGGAGTCTTAGCGGCGGTATTGTGCGGGCGGAGCGGGTCAGCCCGCCGGCCTGGGAGGCCAAATATACTTAAATATATTTAATAACACACCCAGACACGGAACAAACACCGATGTTCGTCACACAAATATTTGTCCCGAGTGGGAATCGAACCCACGACTCTTGGAACCGTAGGTAGTAAACCTGGGTCACTAACCACTGTTCCACCGAGCCAGTCGATGATGATTGAGATGATTTTTCTGATTTCTCTTTCTCTGTCTCCCTCTCTCTCTCTCTCTCTCAATCACTCTTCTAGCTACACACCTGGTAAGCGACGCAGTTCCTGAGGGAGTGCCACATGCCGTCCGGGGGGGAGGCGTCCACGATCTGTTTCCACGCCTCGTCGGAGGAGGGCGCGCAGAGCGTGCTGCACGCCGCGCGCCACATCCGCGCCGCCGAGCATCCTTCCCGCTCCCCCGCCGGCACTGGAAGCAAATACTCAAAAATTAAAAAAAAATATTCAAAGAGAAAAAAAAAAATTTAAAAAAAGTAAAAAAAAATATATTGAAAAACAAAAGACTGAAAAGTTATAAATTTTTAAAAAATTTTGAATTGAAGTTGAAACGTAAATATTTGTGAAGTTTAAGTAATATTATGAATTGGAAACACATTAGTTTTCACAAAAAATAAACAACAATAAAGTTTTTTTTGTAAAAAAAACTTACGAAATTACACTGACCCGTCCCGAAAATAAGCGTAGGTATCGTTATATATATTTCCCAACATCACACACATCATTCTGATCCCGTGCTAAGTTATATATGATCTTAATTAGTAAAAAAAATATATAAGACTGTAAATTAAATAAGTTAAAATAAAAAAATCTTGCTCAGTTTAAGTTAAAATTCAATGGAAATATTTATAAAGATTGTAAAGTATTAAGATACACGATAGTTATCTCAAAAGAAAATATTCATAAAGTTGATTTTGTAAAAAAATCTATAAAAAAAAATTGTAAAAAATGAAAATCGTTCTGATCGTTTATTGGTAAAAGTAATTAAAAACGTAATTGAAAATCAAAATACCAAGTGAAGAAAACGTGAATTATTTTTATAAAGATGAATTTGAACTAATTTCATACCAAACAATATAATTAATAACCATCAATTTATTATAATTTAAATATAACCACCGTTGGCTAATGTCAATGCCAACACAGTCATGCTACGTAATCGCCAAACCGCAAACCGACCGAAAGTTAATGTGCATTGAGAATACAAAAAAAAAATAAAACATAAACTCACCTCCCGTATCCGGTTCCTTCCACCAGTTTATCGCCAGTTTGAACGAATTCTGGCCGTAGCCGTGACGTCAACTACAACAACAAAAGTATTCCTTACATAAAGCAAAAAACGTTATCCATCCAAGGTCGCGCACTAGACGAACTTATACGGGCTGTCGCGTCTGTACTTTACATTGATCCGTGCCCGTCTGAAAAAAACAACACGCTTGCAGAATTTAACTTTAAAATGACTCGATTGTGTAACCGATTATCGATTTGTAATTGTGACTTTTAATCGGCAAAGGAATTGAACTCACTTGGAAAGTAAACCCAGGGTTGGGTGATGGAATTAAAAAGTTGAATGGTATTTTTGAACGTGACAGGAGCGTAGGGCGCGCTCAAGTGTCATGGCGCGCGGAGCGAGGGGCGCTCAGTGAGGCGAGCGGCGGCGACTATCGACTCGATGGAGCTGCGCGCGCAAACTGGGTCACGACTTACGCCCGTTGCTCGAACCTTCCGGGAGGTTGCTCGTAAAACTATACAGTTCCCTTTATTGCAGTCAGATATTACGATTTCTTTTTTGGGAATGTACATTAAACTTATTGATTTTGTTGTAGGTAATTTAATCAAAGCAGCGTTTTTATTTTTTTAACACTTGACATTAGTAATATTATGTATTCAACCCGTAATGATTTTGAAACTAATTAAAAAAGTGATAGAACGCGTCTTAATAAAATCTTAAATTTAGGAATTGTCATTTTAATATTGTAAAAAATTAAAGTATCGATTATAATATACACAAGTACCTACATCACTACGCTGAGGGGAGGCGGGTGGCCCGCGCATGTGCAAGGGCTGGTTGAACTTCGAGAGATTTTTAGAAATCTTTGTCCTTGGTTTTTCTATTGTAGACTTTATTGCTGTAGCACTAAGGTGGTATTTTACTTTTACTCGGGAAATGTCAAGACTAAAATCTCAGACTGTTCGGAATTTTCGCTTGTATTTTGGAGGCTCTAAAGTTCTGTTTTCTGTAGAATGGTGGTGTGTGAGTCATCGTATTTTGGAGCTACTGGGTTAATTCCTGGACTAAATACTAGAATGCTAAAGATCAACCATAAAATACCAACTTTGGTATGTAAATGAAAGCATGTAACGCATGTGAGGTTGAAATAAATCTAACGTGAGTGGTGTAATAAATTAGAAACTCATACCTAATATTTTATTTGCAAAATAATAGATGAACATTATTGAGTAACTACATTTATCTACATTAGTTATTACAAAGCAGTAGTACCTATACTAATAAAATAATTTATATCAGACATTGTTTTAATTAAAATGATTAGCGATTCTGTAACAAAACGGCCAAATAAATTGAAGTACTTAACCTACTCGAAATTTTTTTATTATTTGAAGAATAAAAAAATTGCCAGCAAGTCTAATTGCAAAAGTCCGGATTAAAGAAAAGATATAGTGTTACAAACAAACAATCTAGATTCTAGATACAAAACATTTTTAAAAATATCTAAGAGTAAGAGTTCGACTAAGTCTGGTACAATTGGTTCATTCATCCTAAATCCGCTTTAATCGAAGTAATCATGAATTAAAAATATTAAATTTATCTATTTTCTCCAACTTTATTAGTCTATAAACATATTTAATTAAATATTTCATGATGATTGTGAAATATTTACGAGATATCTATGAGTAAACTTGCTCTAAAATTTTCATAAATTGATAAGAGAAGACATCGTAAACACGCATGCGCTGTACGGCCCGAGTCTGCGCAGTACAAACCGACCGCCATTTTGTCGTAGGTGCAATCGATTGTATTTTGGCAGCCATTTTGGAAAATTTGCGCATGTGCAGTAGTTTCCACCACAAGCATAGGCCCATACAGTTATGAAGAACTGCCTACCAACCTACATGGTTGTTCAAATGTTAGGAGGTCGTTAGTCGCCATTTTATCGAGGGTGCAATAGATCGAACATTGGTAGCCATTTTGAAAAAATTGCGCATGTGCAGTGGTTACACCCGTGCGTCAGCATACGCCCATAAAACTCGCCTTGGCTATAAAAATGGTCGTAGCTTGTGAGTCGCCATTTTATTGATGGCGCAATCGATGGTACATTGGCAGCCATCTTGGAAAATTCGCGTAAATAGTTTCACCAGGCAGCATACGCCCAGGCAGCACGCCTAAGCTACAGAAAAATATATACAAACCCCGAATGACTCTACTTACCTGGTATTTCAAGGAACGTCGTAAGTAGTCCTGTGAAAGGCAGCCATTTTGGAATTCCTACTACATAAGGATCACTTACCTTGTTAACGACGGCGCAATTTGTAGCGCATTCGACTTTTTTCTTCAAAGAGTATCTATGTGGCCTCCAGGATACTAAAGTAATATCACCTACCACTCGCTGACGGAAATATGGTTCGTCGACCACACCCAAATAAGTGAACTACAAGATACTGCGCCCCTGTTTGAACCTCACTCGTCCGCCATCTTGAAATACCTGACCACACCCTAAGTAGTGCTTCAACGATTTTTAGAGCTATCGTTATTACCGTAAATTACCGTATATTGACCCAACATGCAATGCTGCACTTACTAGCTTTAACGGTGTCTTTGCCATTGCCTTGATTTCAGCCTGATTCTTATCCCATATAATTTTATTAGTTTAACCCTTAACAACCCACAAGTGTCTCGCGGACACATTTTTGCGTTTAAGTTTTGATAAAAACTAAAGTATTTATTTTTATGAATCGGCCTTTTACCTATTTGATCTCCAATGTTTTAAGATTCTAAAAGTGCTTTTAAAATATTTATAACATGTAAGATTTATTATTTATTTTAAATATACAAAAATAGTACTTCATCAACCCACAAGTGTCCAATAGACACAATAACATTTTGTTTGAGAATGTGAACAAAGATTGTTTTTTATTTATATTAACGTATAATCTTATGATGTCGGGTAGGTCATAACGATTAATATTTTATAGCCATAATAATCTGACACCACTTTTTTGTGTTATAATTGTCGTCTTTGTTTTCGTCTCGCATATCAGTGATTAGAGGCACAAGACACCACATAATAGTCCTCTTATTCAGTATTATTTAGATAAATAGATAAAGGGCAACCAATAAGACGTAAACTTCAACTTGAACATGTTTACAGTAACGATGAAAATACTTTTGTGCATACTGATTCGAGATTGAAAAAAATGTGACAGAACCAGCAACTGTAAACGGTAATGAAAGACTTATAGCTATAATTCTTGGAGTGAGGGTGATGATTATGATTCATGAGTGTAGGTTACTACCTAAATATTTTATATTTAAGAGTTCAGTATAAAACGAATAGGTACTTAGCAAATTCAAAATATATTTATATTAGATGTTATTATGTAACGTAGTGTAGGACGCCCGCAAGCCAGGTGGAGTGACGATCTGCGCAGGACGGCTGGTAGGAGCTGGATGCGAGTGGCCGAGGAGAGAGAAGTGGCGTTCATTTGGGGAGGCAGATGTCAAGCAGTGGACAGAAATGGGGTGATGATGGTTATGATGATGATGAGATGTTATTATATGACTGGAACACATGCAAAATAAAAAACACAAAAAAAAACTATTTATGCGTGAAATTGCAACAGTATTGGTAACACCTCATACACGGAGACAAAGTAAGGAAAGTCCATCAAGTAAGCACTTAGCAGCCATGAACCATGTAGAAGCTGACCTACTCAATTATCTGAATCTGCTGTGAAAAGGATAAAGCGTTGTTAGTTTACTCTTCGATATTAGCAGCGTTTCTATCAAGTGCTGTGATATGTGCAATCATACAATGACTACTATAAATTTTGAAAAAATATACATATTTATCTACACAAGTGCAAAAATACGTTACTGAAGTTCATTTTAATATCTTTTTAATTTAAATAACTTTTTTTCACTCATCACACCTTATATTTATCAAATGTGTCTGTTGGACACTACTGGTCAGTTACGTTACAAAAGCTTACTGGGTAGTTAAGGGTTAATAGTGTGATAAATAATCTGATCGACGACTTTCAGATTGATTAAGTCCAGTCAGTAATTAAAATAAAAAATTATAAATCTTTGCAACAGATTTAGCATTTGACTGCTCTGAATTTATTTCAGATTGTCATTTCTCAGATGACTTGGCATTGTCAGGCTTGCAATGTGGTCCGCCATCTTGGAACTCGGCGGCCATTTTGATTTCATCTCTACCAGTGACCAAAAATTGTTAAAAATTCTCCTATCAATATTAAAACTGCCCTAACATAACCTTGCGAGATATTTTCCTATCAGCCTCTTTATCCCATCTTCAGGGAACTACCCAACTCCAAACCCCTTCTCCAAGTCGATCTGTGTCTAACAGACTTGCCTAATTGGCCAGTTTTAACCTTAAATCAAAATTAAAAAGCAATGTTCATCTCACCTGCGTCCCCAGGTCTACCCCTTCTTGGCCAGGTGTGGTCGAGGGCGCCTCCGTCTCCTGGCCATGATGGTAACGTCTGCCCCGCAGCTCTGCCCGCGCCTGAATGCGTTGGGATGCGCCGCGGTGCAACCAACTCGCGATTTGGCTGTGTGGGATGGGGACGGACAGCTAGGGGTGGGAAGGTGGGAGTCTGGACTCGGTTCGAGTCTGGGCGTGATTGCAGTCGATGATATTTTCCGTCAGTAGGTAAGGTCGTACAAATAGGTAGCATGAAGCCTTACCGATAAATGTTACATGGTAAATACGCCATTTAAATTTATGTTTTTCAAAGTAACCTTCCTTTTGGATCCATCAGATCCAAGAAATTCCTAAAAGTGTAAGTAACATAGTCAGGCTATTAATTTCCCAGGGAGTCTCAGAGTACATATAGCTCGAAGCCCTTGGACTCTTACTATAGGTTAAAGACTACGTGTGAGGTAGTGGACAAAATAACCAGTAATAGTTGTAATATTGGCTAATAGCCCCGATCTATCCAACTAACAAACTCTTCAGCCATAAATATTGTCTTTCCAGTACACACAGATCTGTCTAAAATAGGTGTTTTGTAGTTATTATTGATCACTGTGTAGACTCGAGTCCACATTACATGGACTTCCAAATCATCACATCACTACAGAGGCTGGTTTCAGGACGACGCTTCGAAAATTAGCTCACTTCAGGGCACGATTGGGATCGATACAGCTCGGAACATTCTGGAACCTATACCTAGGCTATACCTGTAGTCTAGGTATGCTATATCTGGCTAGGAGCTCGGTCCTGGATCAATACCGGAGGCACTACGCCCATGGTATATACTAAGAGTGGTTGTATGATGGCTACAGCGATGATTTAAGTACTAAGATATTAAGCATTTTATTGGTATATTGTATAGTAAATTTGAAAATCAACCGTTACAGGGATTCACTGACTTATCAAATAAGGCGGATTAGAACCACTTAAACGATTCTACGCTGTAATGGTGTGCGACTATATAGTAATATTTAAGAAAGGATTCATTAAATTGCATTTGCTTCTGATTATTATTTTGACCAGACAGTTGGCTGTTTGAATTGAACCCTGACTTTTATTCTACAGGGCGCAAATCAGATTTTAATTTCTCAAAGATCTAATCAAGTAAATCACACACCATCTCATACCTACATTTGTTTAGATTTCGGAATAGGTTGCTTTAGAACTTGTTACGGATATAAGAAACAACAATGGTATAAACAAATAAACTTAAATAATATTTAATAACATACCCAGATATGTAACAAACACCGATATAAAAATATTTTCGTCATAAAAATTTTTTTTGCCGAGTGGGAATCGAACTCACGACTCACTGTTCCACCGAGTCAGTTACAGACGTAAGAAGTAGTACTTATATACATCTCAGTATAATAAGTGGCCTAATGTAATATTTTGGAACCAATGGAGTAATGAAAAAGCGTCGATGGCCGAGTGGTTAAGGTCGTTGCTTGCCATGCGAAAGGACGCCAGTTCAAACCCCGCCAGGTACCAATGTGTTTTTCAAATTTGAAATTCATATGTACCATCATTCGACGCTTTAACGGTGAAGGAAAACATCGTGAGGAAATCTGCACACCTAAGAAGAAATTCTAAGGTTGTGTAGCCGACCAACCCGCACTTGGCCAGCGTGGTCGACTAAGGCCTTATCGCCCTAGTTTAGGGTAGGCCCGTGCCCCAGCAGTGGGGACGTATATGGGCTGATGATGATGATGATGAATGGAGTAATAACAAATTCTACACCTCTGACAGGTACGGTCAGCATCAGCAAAGCCTTTTTGATCATTGTCTGGATAAGGACTTGTCAACTGTGTTCGCGCTTTTTGCTCGTAATCACTAAACTGTAAATGGCTAAAAATGTGACTGGTGTAATTTTGAAAACACATTAGGTATACCTTTTTTTGCTATATTTTTGAACCTTGTCTTCAGTCAGAGTTCGCCAACAATAGGTTAACGATGATACACTTATATGACGTAGAAAACGTTAATTACTTGAGTTTGAAATTTAGTCTTAATACTTACCTACCTACTGTATCTTACGCAAAACCGTCGCATTATATAAACAATAAATTTTAGAACATGCATAATTTAATTTTAATTTTTATTTTTAAAGTACATTTAGATTTTATTACTGTTTTGATTTTGTTTAGAAATTATATTGTGTAAAGAGGCCACATTTATTAAGGTAAGCGTAAAGGCACCAGCGATACAGATGCTTTCTATTATAGTGTTGGTGCCACAGTATATACCCATTGTAAAGTCTGCCAACAATTTTAGGCTATTTTTTGTTGTATGTTTTAGTTAATATTATATTTTGTGTATCTTGCCTTGTTGTTGTAATAAATATTTTTTATCTTTTTTTTTTATATTTTCTCGACTCATTATTATAAAGACCGAAATCTTACAATAAGTACATCCTATGTTTACGCATCCTATGAAGTCCACAGATTGTGCAAGAACTGCGACAATTAACAAAATTAATTTGTTTACGAAATAAATAAATCGTTCATCAATCATAATTATTTGCATATTCTGAACCGAGCTAGCATCTAGGTCCAGCGCAACTCGCGCAGGTGAACCTAATCGATAGTTGCAGACGACGCCTGCCACACAACTATAGCAAATCCATAGATCACACTAATATTGCAGTACAGATTTATAGGCGCAGCTACGTGTGTATGTGAGAGGGACAAGGGAGGGGGAGGGAATTGAGTTAGCTTGGTACTTGTGGCAGGACAGGCACTGATGAAATTTTAAATTATCACTGCATTCAGACTAAGTAGCTGAAAGTCATTTTGCAGCAGAATACATGGGTCTCTTGTGTGGTCCTATACTATTGTAGAGAACAGTCTTTTAAAATAAAGAAGACGTTATGAATTTCTTGAAATATTTCATCATCATCAGTCCTTATACGACCCCATTATTAGGGTACGGGCCTACCCTAAAGTAGGGCGATCGGTCAACCACGCTGGCCAAGTGTCTTGACACACCTCACAATTTCTTCCCAAGTGTGTAGGTTTCCTCACGATGTTTTTCCATCACCGTAAAAGTGTTGAAATATTTATTTTAAAGAAAATAACAGTTTATGAAACCTGCTGTATTTCGTTACACTGTCTGTCATAAACATTCGGAAATTAATGTTTATTATAATGAATGAAAAGAATGAGAATGTGATTTCTTGGCCACATCATATCAGATGTGTATCTCACTACCGCTTACCATCAGTTGCTCTACCATGAGTTTAAAAGTTACGGACTCGATATCGCCTACGTAAATATGTCTATGAAAAACTTGTACAGCGCCGCTGGTGGTAACGCTAAGAACTAAAATCGGTCGTATGAAAAAAACAAATCGATAGGTTTTTAACGTACGTAAGTTTACGATAGCCAACTCATGGTACAGGTGGAGTGAAGTCGTCTTGTTAGCCTATTATAAAACAAAACATTATTTTACCACAAACATTTATTGAGCCGATGCAAATTTCTTACAGTTCAATTTATTTTCAAAGAATGTTAAAGATTTACAAGCAGTTGATTGATTAGCTTAATACTGTATTGGATAAAGCTCATCCCAGATTTTGAGCCGCTCTTCCTTCATGTTGCGCTGTACTGTGAACTCTTCATCCACATTCAGGTAGCTCCTATCCTCAGCTGTCATGGCTGGCCAGTTCAATGTGGCCAGTTCTGGCTGGTCGGAGTCACGGGGGTTCGGATCTCTGTGGAGCAAGTTACCTATTAACTTACGCCAAAAAACGAGAAGCACTAGTTAGTGCTAGCATAGTTATGCTATGTTGTTTCTTGTAGGTTTAACTTTTTTCTCATAATGCTTCCTACATTTGGGGTTCTAGCCATCCGCTTCCCCGCAAGTCTGGTGATGACGAGGCTACTCCAAGCCATCATCGTAGGTAGGTGTCATTTAGGAAAAAAAGGTTCTTACATGAACAAGCTTTTTTCCCTAACTAAGGCTATAACTAATTTGGATCATTGACTGTATCTACCTCTGAAAGTCATTTTCATACGCCCTTTATATGCTAGGCAGAGTTGTCAACAAATCTGCAGTGCTCATGGCGTACCATTCCTACGTTGCTTCTACTCTCAGATATGGAGTCATATTTTGGGGCAATTCCATTGAGAAAGAAACAATATTCAGGGCACAAAAGAAATGCATACGTGCCATATGTAAAATTAAACAGACCGACAGCTGCAGGCCTCATTTCAAAGAATTAAAAATATTAACTTTACCATGTCTTTATGTTTACGAAACTATATTGTACGTGAGAAAGAACCTAAATCTGTTTAAGAATTATGTTAGCAAAAGACATAACCATAAGATTATAAATACCCCTCGTAGGACAGCACTATACAACAAAAGTGTCTTCGGTATGGCTCCAAAATTATATAATCACCTTCCAGAAAATTTAATAAAGACTGAAAATGATGTAACTTTTAAAAGACACTTTATAATACTCTTGTAGATAAAGCCTATTATTCTATCAACGAATATTTATCAGATAAAATATGTAATTTATAACTGTTTCAATATAAAAACTATGTATATTTGCTTCTTATATATTTATATTTGCGTCATTAATTATTTTTATTTTAAATGTAATAATAATATATCATTGACATTCTTGTAATTAACATAATAAATTTGACCTTAATAATGTATTTGACCTGTCTTAAACTTTAAATAGTCTTAAAATTTGCATGCCTATGTTAGGCCTAATATAGTGAAACATATTTATTATAAGTCCTGTATCTGTACCTACCTATATTATGCAAATAAATAATTTGATTTGATTTGATTTGATTTGATTTGAAAGTCTACATTAGAATTCTGAATACTATACATACATAACATAGGTAACTTAGAATGCAGTCCTTTTATTTAAATTTTAATACAATTTCTCTCAGACAACAGTGGTACTAAACCTCTGTGTTTGCAACATATCTACTGTCTATTCGACTTGCAACAAACTTAGAATATCAGAGTTACACTCACCCAAACCGCGCGAAGTTGTACCAAATGGCTGTCATCTTGTCCACCATCTTGGAATCCTTGCTATCATCCGCGGGTATCATGGGAAAGCGGAAGGCCATAGAGAACACATACAGCAGGTCGTCATGGTGCGCTGCTTCGGTCGGTTTCTTTGTCTCTGGGTCTTCGTAGAAGCTGTGGTTTCCAGTGTAGGAGAACTGGTAGTAGAACACTTTGTGTGGTGAGTGACGGCATAGCAGGTTTGCATATCTGGAAATACGACATTTTTATTAAGGTGCGTTAGACTTTATCAAAATCCTATCCTAAATAGTATGCGTTGTACAATTTTCACTAACTGCGTTATTATTGCAAGCTTAGTGTGAGTTCTAAGGCAAGAGTGTTAACATTCTCACCAAGTCCCTGGCTTCCATAAAAATCTGTCATAATTTGGCTCGACTCGGTGTTCTAAACCTCATAACCTCTTACCACTTGAAGTAATTTTTATATTAAAATTTTAGCGCCTGGCATGAATTTTATTCTCTTGAAATTGCCTGACCTGATCGGAATATTGTACTCGATAGCATATATTGTCTTTACTCACCTATGCACGCGAACTCCGACGATTGAGTCAGAATAAAGCTTCCCCAGCCCGTCAGCAGACCTTTCGTCCCTGACCAGCTTTTTCCCCCCAAGGTACTCCTGCCGCAGCCGCTGAGCTGGTGTTGAGGAGTTCTTTCGAGGGAGTTGGAAGGAGATCGGCGCGATCCTGTCCCAGTTTCCGTTCATCTCTTTCAACAGGGTTTCGTTCTTTAGAACAGCTGTAAATTTTCATGTGTCTTATACATCAGAGGTATCCGTTAGAATAGTTTGATTAAAATCGAGTCATATATCAAGTTCTTCATTTATGAAGAAGAATTCTAACTCATTTGTTGCTAAATTGTTTAACTGTTACGACAAAAAAATATTGTTTTAATGGTAAAAATTTGCTGTTGTACCCAACGTAAGGAAGGCCTAACAAAATAGTTACGATATTGTTTTTATATATGGCGTTGACGACCTCACTCCACCTGTTGGTAAGCGGTCGTGAGGGCAAAATATATCCTATTGAGTCTATCTCTCTCATCCTGAAGGCCTGCATAGATGCCGATAGAGTTAAAAGTTAACATAACTAACTTGTTTCTTCTCTTGAGTGTTGTGTCCTATTCAACGTGTCCAGTTACTCACTAAATGCCTTCCAAAAGAACTCCCCAGTGGTCTGGCTCACGATCATCGGTACGGGGGTCACGAGTCTTCCTTCCCTGATGATGTCCACGGGCTGAGCGTCCAGGAACCGCTGCTGACCGAAGTCCTTCTCCACCACCGGTGCCCAGAGGGAGACAGGATCGAAACCGAACTCCTTAACAAGAAATAATAATGGATTTTTTTAGAATGGGTGTATGGTACTGTAACATTTAAATAAATAAATAAATATCTGGGACATTTCCACACACGGTCATCTGACCCCAAACTAAGCAGAGCTTGTACTATGGGCGTCAGAGACTGATATACATACATATATATTTTTAAATACATACTTAAATACATAATCACACCCAGACACGGAACAAACATCGATGTTCATCACACAAATATTTGTTCCGAGTGGGAATCGAACCCACGACTCTTGGAACCGCCAGCCAGGGTCACTAACCACTGTTCCACCGAGCCAGTCTATTTATTTATTAAAAAACTGAAAATGTTCGGGATATTTAACATGTCGTATTGTTTTAATGAGCTCCCGATATTTCGGCACTGTTGCAAGCGCCATGATCACGGGTGAACTGTAGGATTGTGAGAATGACGGTAGGTCTCAGGGCAGACATATCGGTCTAACCTCTTTCTAACGCACGACACCACTACCATAGTACACAATATTGTCACCCTAAATTGGATCACGACACGACACACTAAACTCTAGGTCCCACTTCTTTTTGCTTACAAGTGCCTAAATATCGGGAGCTCATTAAAACAATACAGCATGGTAAATATCCCGAACATTTTCAGTTTTATATATTAAAGATGGCAGAATTCGCATGATCGTCATATTCTCTCTTGGAAATTCCCACAATTTCCGCTAACGCTAACGCTTCATACATTCATTGTTCATCCTCATCAACAATTCTCAATAGCATCTATATTCACAAACCGACAAGAAACGTATTTAAATTAAGAAGTTCTATCTTTGACCTAATTTAACGAATCGACAGTAACTAAGCTTCGAGTTTAGGTCTGCTGGACTTTAAATCGGCGTGATAGCATGTAATAGGGACACTAATATCATGAAAGGTCATACAAAGAATCCCAGCAAAGAACCAGCCAGCTGTTTCGACGTCTTGGTCTTTAAGCAGCTGATCATCTCTGAGGAGTTGCCCTTGGGGCAGTTGACCAGCTCAGCCGCTCTCGCAGCCAGATGCTTCAGGTCTTGACGGAGTGGCGCCTTGTCTATAGGAGATGCGCTCAAAGCCATGGCTCGGTGGAATAGACCTGGACAGAAAATAAATGAATAAGACATACATTGTACGGATCTTGAAGTAAGTTGTTAAAACACTTGTGTTACGGACTCTCTGATACGAAACAATTAATGTCCTGTATGACTCTTTTGCTGACTGAGTCCATTTATTTATTATTTTTAAGCTATTGCATAGCTTTCATCGCGGGCTTTAAGCGCGGCGACCGAACCAAGAAATTCCGTAACGAAAAAAACCTCACAATCGTCTAACGTTGTTTTAGTTCGGTAGACTTCGGCAGTCGGCACGGTGTTTGTGTGCGTGCGGTTAGACGTATTGTACGACTCTACGAACCTCGCACGAATCGAGACGAGCTGCTCCGAAACCGGACGATGCTATGCAATAGCTATACCGCGGCAGTCCCCGAGTGCCACACGTCTTTTTTTATTATTGTAATTTTTATGTCTAAAGAAAACTTCGATTATACGTAGTGTGAGCCAAAAATGCACAGTACACAGGTGCACTTTCTGTTTCTTGATTCTGATAGTTAGGTGAGACGGTGATCTGGCATTACTGATGAGACAACGAGGTGCCAAACTCTAGGTATAAATGTACTTACGTTTGGAACCGCTATTTTCCACTAAATAAGGCGTCCGACTGATTTCACCCATGGCGGCCGACCTCAATTGGGATCAGCCATGTACGCAGGACATATTATAGTGCACAAGTGTGCGCGCAAACACAAGTGCACTCTCTATTTCCTTACTCTCATAATTCGGTGAGACGGCAATCCGACATGACCGATGAGAGATCGGGCGCAGGACCACCGGCTTAACGTGCTTTCCGAGGCACGGGCATTCAACCGCCAACTTCCTAACTCCGGGCTGAGTAATTTCATTACAGAAAAACTTTGCAAATGAGATAACTCCATATTGTTAACTACCTTTGGACATAGGTGACATGGTATGCAGCGCAACGCTGGTGGATCCCGCACTGTACCCTGCCAGGGTCACCAGGTCAGGGTCTCCGCCGAAGGAGCGGATGAAACGGCGCACCCACTGCAGGACCGCCACCTGGTCTTTGAGGCCGTTGTTGCCTGGCGCCAGCTCGTCTCCTGTACTGAGGAAACCTGGGGAAAAGGTAAACATTTGAAGGAAGAGTCGTCTTGATTGAGGCTCCCTACGCCTACTTCGTCTTCGTCCCCGAAAACTCCTAGTGAATTTGGTTTCCCATGTTTAGGTGTGAGAGCCATCCGCTCCCCCGTAAGTCTGCTAATGATGATGAGCCTACTCCATACCACTATAGTATGTCAGTAAGGAATAAAAAACAGGTTTCCCATGATGTTTGAAGCACATTACCGTGGTTGCCTTTAAGGTAATTTTATATTACAACGTAACGTACATTCGTTTACGTGTTGGCGTGGCTGACATTTATTAAAATGTGACTGATGATGTAATCAGTGGTGTAACTATTTACTTATACCAGTTGAAGCCCGAATTCATGAACCCAGGGCACAACGCCCCCTTCCCTATTTTTTTAAATTAATGTGTGTTGGGAGTTTGATTCTGCTCTGACCGGGGGCTCGTGGAATTTTGCCGACTTGCCACTCTTTAGTTACGCCACTGGATATAATGATTAATAACTCTGATCCCTTTGTAATCTAATTATTAATACAATCCCATAGGTACCATTTACCATAATGTTGACAATTGGTCTTTCTCACTAACTCATCCACGATCTAGTAAAATAATATTTTTATTAGATGTGGTTGTTTTAAATAATATTACTTAGGAGTGAGTGCCATCCGCTCCCTCGTAAGTCCGGTGATGATGACAAGGCTACTCCAAGCCATCATCGTATGTCAGTTATGAAAAAAAATAGTATTATGTAGGTAGGCATACTTACCAAGGGTACCAAGTCGATAATTAAAGGTGACCAATACGAGATCTCTATCGAGCAAGTATTGAGGTCCGAAGACGTCGCTGAGGCTGGAGAAGGAGTAGAACCCGCCAGGGTGGATGAACACCACGACAGGAAGTGGGTTGGAGCTGAAACACACGGGTTTGTTGGAATTAACTATAAAAGTCTGTGAAGCAGGTTGACTAAGGCCTTACCGCCCTGATTTAGGGTAGGCCCGTGCCCCAGCAGTGGGGACGTAAATGGGCTGATGATGATAAAAGCAAGCTGTCCTGGCTGAAGCTCCTGGCTGGTCCAGACTGGCCTGAACAAATCAAATTTATCATTATTATGAGACAGCTAGATATGCACGTTAATTTATTTGTTGCTGATGCGGCACGGGCCTACCCTAAATTGGGGCGATAAGGCATCAGTCAAGCACGTTGGCCAATTGCGATTTGGTTGACTACACAATCTAAGAATTTCCTCGTAAGTGTGCAGGTTTCCTCGCGATGATTTCCTTAACCGTTAAAGCGTAGAACAATCGTACATATGAATTTCAAATTTGAAAAACACAGTGGTACGTGGTGGGGTTTGAACTGGCGACCTGTCGCATGGCAAGCAACCACCTTAATCACTCGTCGGTCGACGCTTTTGTAGCTGTGGCAGTGACCTGTAAGATTTGGTATAGTGTCTTTTCTACATTAAATTTAATTAAGTCCTGAATATCAAAGGATGTGTGCACCTTTTGCTGTCCGGTGTGTACACGTTGATGGTGAGACAGTCTTCATCAGGGTGTCTGTCCGCAGGCCCGGGCTGGGGGCAGTAAGGGCCATCCTTGGTGGCGTCCACTACCTCCTCGTACGATTCTATTGGCTTTGGAGGCTGGAATGTTCAGGAAATCAATTAGTTAGTAACTTAAAACTTCTACATATCATCATCAGTCCATATACGTCACCACTGCTGGGGCACGGGCCAACACTGAACTAGGGCAATTAGGCCTTAGGCAGTGGCGTAACTATCCCTGTTGAAGTCCGTGGCTAAATTCATCGGATGGGGCCCCGTGCACCTCCGTTCTTTTTTATCTTAATGTGTATGTGTGTTGGCAGTTTCTCCTATGACCGGGAGCCCCTCTCGGCTGGGGCCCCCTACCGGGTGGGGGCCCGTGGCGTTTTGCCGACTTGCCACCCTGTAGTTACGCCACTGGCCTTAGGCAACCACGCTGGGCAAGCGCGGGTTGGTCGACTACACAACCTTAGAATTTCTTCACAGGTGTGCAAGTTTCCGCACGATGTTTTCCTTCACCGTTAAAGCGTCGAATAATCGTACCTACATATAAATTTCAAATTTGAAAAACACAATGGAACATGGCGGGGGTTGAACTGGTGTCCTCTCGCAAGGCAAGCAACCACTTTAATCACTTAGCCCGATGGCTAGTATCGATATACTTGTATAGAGATTATACCGACCTGAAACCTGAGCTCTCCCACCGGTGGCTCAGCGTACCGAATGCCCCGGTAGGACTCGAACACCCGTCCTCTTCGCGAGGTTAGCCAGGCCCCTCTGAACTGGCCTGAAGGGGCCACCACCACTGGACCTTCGGACACCTCTGAGGGTTTCTGCATATTTGCTGTAGAATAAACATAACAGAAAATAGGTCTAAACTAAACGAGCAAAGACTATTTTTATATCTCTACTAGCTGTGCCTGCGACTTCGTTCGTGTGGACTACAGGATTTTACATACAAAAGTTTTTTCCCATTCCCGTCAGAATTTGAAATATCGCGTTTCATGTAACTTTAACCTTATTTTTACTTTTACTTTAAACTTTACCTTCATTAGGGTACCTGCATGCCAAATTTCAAATCATCGGTCTTACGCGGTTTCTTCAAAACTGAAGGAGTTTCATAGAAACTGATAGCTAGATAGTTTCTTTGAACAGATGGCCTAATGTTAGCGAAGAAAAATAAATTTCATCAAAATCCATCCAGTATTGTTTGCGAAAAGCGGACAACAAACAGACTTTTTTTCAATGAAGTGCGTTTATTTTATTTTTTATTAACACAGGTGTCAGACCTGTGTTTTATTAGACATATGGACACAGAACGGTCTATTGTAAGGCCGACCAATCAGGGACAGCCTGTGGACAGTTGACAATTGCAAATTAACAGTTTTACTTCAATAGATAATTTGACGACTAATAATACTTTAAATTGTAAGCAGTATTTTATGGTTCACAATTTTACGACAGTTCACAATCTCGCGAGATAGAGACCTAACGTTTTTTACAATTTTACGTTGTCAGTTGGACCATTTATCGAGGAAGGCTTCAGGCTTTATAATATTACGCTGAAGCCAATAGGAGCAAAGCAAAAGAAACAGTGGAAAATATGTAAAAAACCGGCCAAGTGCGAGTCGGGCTCGCGCACAAAGGGTTCCGTAGCAGCAAATATAATAAAAATCAACCTATCTCAAAAACTATAAGAGATACTTTGATCAAACCAAAAATCGTTGAAAGAGTTAATTATCATGCATCACCTCTATTTTTTTTAGAATTTTATACCCCGTAGTTATAAAAATAGAGGGGGGGGACATACTTTTTACGACTTTGAGAGCTGATATCTCAAAAACCGTTCACTGTAAGAAAAATGTTTTTTAGAAAACTTTATATCATTTTAAAAGACCTTTCCATTGATACCCCACACGGGTATGTACATCGAAAAAAAAAAATTCATCCCTCAGTTACATGTAGGGGGGCTCCCCACCCCAATTCTTTTTACTATTTAGTGTCATATTTTTGTAGCGGTTCATACAACACATATTCCCATCAAATTTCATCACTGTAGTACTTATAGTTTCCGAGTAAATCGGCTGTGACAGACGGACAGACGGACAGACGGACAGACGGACATGACCAAACTATAAGGGTTTCGTTTTTGCCATTTTGGCTACGGAACCCTAAAAAGGGGGAAAGCGCGGACGAAGTCGCTGGCACGGCTAGTATTTTGTATAAAGGAAACGAGGACATCAATATCCATATGGTGGTGGTAGAATCACTTATCTTTTACTTATTCACTTACTGTACCGACGATTATAAATCGACGGTGAAAATGCCTATATAAATAAAAGATTTTTGACTTTACTTGACTTTGACTTGACTTGATATAAGAACATTTATAATATACGAAACATTCGTTAATCAATTCGATTTTAAAATGACGTGTGAGGATGTACTTAAAATGTATTGCTTAAATTCTTTAAGAAAAATACATATAAATTGTACTTTTATTCTGTAAAATTTTATGTTTTTGTTTTATCAAGCTTACTTGTTAAATAAAAGAATCCACGACGGTTCAGGAAACAAAAACAAGAACTACACTACACCTCTACCTAGTGCCTGCTAAATACATTACATAAAATTTCCATCTCATATGATTAAGTACAAGTAAAACCCGCGTAATTTTCATGTGTCACCTTAGTTATTGACTTATTGTGATTCATACTCTACTGGCTCGGTGGAACACTACCTACGGTTCTAAGAGTCGTGGGTTCGATTCCCATCCGGGACAAATATTTGTGTGTCGAAACAAATGTTTGTTTATTCAGTGTCTGGGTGTGTTATAAAGTATATTTGTGTATCGACTGTTGATTCTGATACCCATAACACGAGTGCTTAAGCTACTTACAACGGGATCAGTAGCGCTACCATGAGTTAGCTATCGAAACTGACATACGTTAAAAACCTATCGAATTGTTCAAATCAAATCAAATCAAATAGTTTTTATTGCAATTGTAGGTAAGCATACAGGTATGGATCTTAAACTAAGGATTGTACTGTTACAACTTGCCAAGTGGGTGGCGTGCAATATTCATACAAATGTTAAATTTAAAAAAAATTGTTAGCCATTATTACATTGTTGTTTTTTTCAAACTACCGATTTCAGTTCTTAGCGTTACCGCTAGGGGCGCTGTAACATTCATAGACATTTTTCACATAGGCGATATAGAGTTTGTCACTTTGACACTCATGGTAGCGCTACAGACCAATGTATGTGATGTTGTGAAATATTTATTTATTCATACTTGCGTGGGTGACTGCTTGTTGGCAAGCAGCGAGCCAGACGAGCGAAGCCACAAGCGGGAACATGTCTGCACAGAACTGCGCGCGCGCACACACTGCGTCAGAGTTGACGAGGATCCGCTGTTATTGGCAGATCCTGGGGGCTTAGACAAAGTTACAATATCGAAACGATAACGAAGTTCGAAAAGAACAAAATGTATGAGATTGACCACGTGATTTATCGCGTCTAATGTCAATCCCATACATTTTATTCTTTTCGAACTTCGTTATCGTTTCGATATTGTTACTTTGTCTACGCGGGCTGAATTTAAAAACCGGTCAAATGCAAGTTTTCATACCAATTATGTTGAAAAAAAAAACACGTTTATTGTACGGGGACCTCCCACCAACCTACTATTTTACCTAATATTTAGAAGGGGCCCTAATCTTGATCTTTTTTTTCAATATTTGTTGTTTTAGTGGCAACGGATATACATTATTTGAGAAATTTTCAGCTTTCTAGCTATCACGGTTTATGAGATACAGCTTGGAGACAGACAGACAGACGAACGGCGGAGGCTTAGTAATAAAGTCCCGTTATTAGCTATTGGGTACTAGGAGTAATAATTCGTTATGAAGCCGTTCACTAATCATGCTAGACAAAATACAAAACAGGTATTTTGTTCAATATCTAGTTTTCGTTAAGTTTTCCTGTTCATATGTTTATTATTCTTGTGTACTGGATCGTGTGAATTCGTGTGAAACAACAGCCGAGGACGAGATAAGGAAAATGATTAAAATACGTTCATGATAGTAACTTGAGCTTTCTTTTAAATAAACACTTTTCATTAAGAATTAAGATTGTACTTGCACTATAATGATGAACACAATTTAGTGGAAGAAGTAAAACAAGGTGATACAGTAGACAGACATTATTATTTAATATCATACGTTTTATTTTGGGATATGTACGTCGATTTTGTACGCTCATTTAAACGTATTCTAGTATAATAATAATTTTCTTACGAAATTATATACTATTGTAATTTTTTTGAAAATAAAGATCTTAAGCCACATTATACCAATTATTATCTGTACCTAAGTTATATACCTAAGTTGATTTGTCTTGAGAAATGATCGCTAAAACTTCCAAGATTGAGCGACGTGGTGATGATGACGAGCCTACTCCAAGCCACTTAGGAAAAAAAGGGCCCTGGTCATAAAAGATGCAATAAGCACATGATATTCAATGAACTTACATCTGAATATCTTTCCTCATATTATGTATCATTACAGAGGAAACTTTTCCTCTGGGAAAACCATGCTATTGCATCTCAAGTCTTTGTTTGCTTAGTGACTAAGGTGTAGGTACTTTATACGACTCATGAACGGACAGTCATCCAATTTGGGTTGATTCAGTTTAATCTGTCAAAATGTCTGCACAAAATACTAGGAGGAAAATAAGGAAACATTTTTGTAACGTAATATTGTCATTTATTTTAATCGTTAAAACTTAAAACTAGTAGTGTACATTATTTATTAAAATAAATTATAACCAAATATTATTTTAGCCTAAATGCATTCAAAATGTGATACATCCCCGATGCATTCGAGACACATTCCTAAGATCTACGTGACGCCTTTACGACGGATCTGTGACATTTGTGACAATTGCGACGCTTTCGTGACATTTTTATGACGCATTCACGACAACTATAACGGTTTACTGTCATAGCTAGACGGCTGAGGCTAAACCGTTGCAGACTAAGTTAATACTTCATCGGGTACAGTTCCTCCCAGAGTTGGTAGCGGTCTTCGAACATGTTGGAGTGTAGAGTCCAGTCATCAGCGATGCGGAGGTAGTTTCGGTTATCTGGGGTCATGGGAGGCCACACGACGGACGAGTCCTCTGGTCTTACGCTGCCGCGGGGGTCTCTGCAGGAGGAACAACGATTAAAGTATTTATTTAATCGATTGCTACATCCGCTTCTCCACATCCGGTGATGATGACAAGGCTTCTCCTAGCCATCATCGTAGTTAGTTAGGAAAAATCATTAGAATACAGAATATGCACTCTAAACATTAGGGAATCAAACACCTGCTTGTAGTTTGGACATATCTCTACTCCTTTATTTTTCCTAACTGTCACATGATGATGGCTTGCAGTAGCCTCGTTATCATCACCGGACTTGCGGGAGAGCGGATAGCTCTCACCCATGTCTTTACCGCTTTGATAAATACGACCTAAGTATCTGGTACTTTAGTAATCTCAATCCCTTACCCGAATGTAGCGAAGTTGTACCACATCTGCGTCATCTTGTCCACCATCTTTGAGTCAGCGCTGTCGTCGGCCGGGATGGCCGGGTAGCGGTAGCTCAGCGTAAACAGGTAGATGAGGTCGTCATGGTGGGCAGCACCTGGACATAACATAGGTTTAGTACAAATTCTAGTAATGAAATAACCTTAGTAATTTTAGTAATGGAATGTCCTTCCAGCTCATGTTTTCCCTCCCTCCTATGATCCTCTTCAGGCGGGGCGTGAAACGGCATTTAAGCAGGCGTCAGGGTGAGTGCAACAGGCTATGGTCTACTGTGCCTGTCGACCTCAAATGTAGATCTCACTACCGTTTACCATCAGGTGGAGTGAGGTCATCTTGTTAGCTTAATGTAATAAAAAAAAACCTTTTTAAAGCCACCGGGGAAAGTAGTACCACACTACTTCCCCAGTTGGCATTAGTCCCACACACCGGTGCGAACTACTGGGACTGGCGTACAGATGGTAAAATGCCAGCCTCTAGTCCAAAAGTACAGCCATTTTGATGGCACCGTGAGAAAAATGTTCTTTCTTTTCCGCACCTACTTACTACCATGTTACCAACAAATAATTGTTTTTCTAGAAAAGGTGTCAAATATCATCAGGACGTACGTACGTACGACGTGCGTACTTACGCAGCCTTGTATTTTGAGAGCTACGTAATTATTGGCCCTTCACAGTGAAGTTATTTACATAAGCCTTAAAACGAGTTCTTCAGAAAATCTCAAAATTCGCATTTTGTCTTAAGATTTGAGAGTTTTGCGTTCCATTACACCACATTTTTGTCTTTATGGGTCTGTATAGGTCTACATGCGATATTAGGAGTGACCAATATATAGCTACTTCTTGTTACTTAGTGTAGAGTTAGACCCCCCATAAAGACAAATATTCGCAATTTTGTTGCAATGGTGCGATATGTAGTAATCCTAGATTTACCCTTGGGCTTGTTGGTCTCCGGGTCTTCGTAGTGGCTGTGGTTCCCGATGTGAGCGAACTCGTAGTACCACACCGGGTGCGGGGAGTGGCGGCACATCAGGTTGGCCATCCTGTTAACCACATTGACTACCAGTTAGAATCGGACGAGTTTAATGGTGGAGCAAAAATCAAGGCAGATGTAGTAAAATTTACCTAGCTAAATCATTAAGTGCGATTAAAATTATGCTCAGAGTGTTCATCTATTGAAATTCTAGTATAGTCAGAAAGCGACTCCTATTTGTTAACTAATAATGAGATTAGTGGAACTTGAAGAACTAAATTTTTCATAAAACAACATGAGATTAAAACATTTAAAGTTTCAGGAACAGAAGATGCTCCAGTAAGCAATTTTCACTAATTACCACGGAATGTAAACTTGGACAGAAAGTAACTACTCTAACACACTACTTTTACCTTTACAATGTTCGCATTTAGCCCATTAGGCCAGCGTTATCGTGGAAATTGTTAACTATTACCTTTTCCAATTCTCACCTGTGCGTGTTGAAACCAACAATAGAATCCCCGTAGATCCTCCCAAGAGCCCTGGCGGTGCGCTCGTCGTTCACCAGGACCGAGTCGTTGAGGTACTCGGTCCGGAGCCTGCGGGCTATAGCTGAGGCGTTGGCCTTCGGGAGCTGGAAGGAGATGGGAGCGATCCTCTCCCAGTCCTCTTGCATCGTCTTTAGGAGGGTCTCGTTTTGGAGAACATCTGGAAGGAACAATTCAATTAGTACCGTTAAAATCATCTTTTTGTAGTATATGGCATTCCAAAGCATCGATTTTATTGCAATTGAGGATATTTATCTTTTTCTTAGTAAAATTTGGATGCTTAAATTTAGGAGCTCATTTACTGCAGGGGTTTGGGGTGACATTGTCATTACTTTTGGTACTAGACTTTGACGCATGAACGGCGCACGTCGTTTCTTAACTTAATTAATTCATTTACAGACATTGTTTTGAAAGTTGTCCATATGCATTTGTATTTTAACATCGTTTTAAAAAAAATTAACTAAATACCAAGCTTGATGAGTTACCAGAAATAAAAAGAAAGTCCATTATTAGATAGTAACATGAATACAAAAGCTATCATCAACTCACAATATGCACCCCAGAAGAACTCGTCAGTAGTCTGACTGATGATGTGAGGCACGGGCGTGATGAACTTCTTCTCCCTGATGGCCACGGCGGGCTGGATGGGCAGGAACCGCTCCTGGCCGAAGTCTCGTTCGACCACCGGGTCCCAGATGCCGACTGGGTCAATGCCGAATTCCTGGCGTCCCAAGTTGACAGTCAGAAAATATTGCAGTTGGTAAATCATTCATGTTACATAATTTTGATTGTGTTTAAGAGTAGTAACATTTCGTGCAAGAATGAATGGCAATGCTGGCGATGTTAGTGGTATTATTTTGTCTAATCATTATCCTGAAGCAAGTCCCGTCTGCCAGTTATAGTTCTGAATCTGTAACCGCTTAAAGTGCCTTAACAAAGAAATATTCGTACCCTGAATCCGAAAAGCGAGTCACCAATCTCCCTAAATGGTTTGGTCTTGAGGCATTCGATGATGACGGTGGAGTTGTCCGTGGGGCAGTTCACCAGCTCGGCCTGCTTGACGGCGAGGTGGTACAAGTCCCTGGGCAGCGGTACCTTGCCAATCGGAGACCCGCTCATGGAGATACCTCGGTGGAACAGGTCTGGTAAGAAAGATAGAGTTTTATTAATGAGGTCAATCCTATTTTCCTTTCCGGTGGTTTTAATGGAGAAGGATAACAAAAGACATGTGGGGAAACTTCGAAAGATTACAAGACAAGACATGATTTGATAATTTTGTATGTAGCCCAAATTTTTATGTAACTTAATTTTCACCTGGATTTCATAGCATGTATTCTAGTGTTCAGTCAGGGGATACAACACAACAGTCATAACTATCTGTCCGGTGGTTGGTGAACGGTATACGGGTAAGCGACCCTGGCTCCTCGAGCTACTTCAGTCAGGGGATACCAGTCACAACTATCTGTCCGGTGGTTGGTGAACGGTATACGGGTAAGCGACCCCGGCTCCTCGAGCTACTATCGACTCAGTCCAAATCATCCGAGGCGATAGTATCCTTCCTCCCCTTTTCCTTCCCCCGTCATATATCCTTGCTACTCGTGGGAACGCAATGACCTTGTTAAAACTATGCACAAGGCAGAATGGCGGCGACGTGGTCCACAACCCGTCACGTCACGTTTCCCACAGAGGTGAAAAGTGGATCGCTGAAAGTGATCTCTGCCTACCCCTCTGGGAAAAAGGCGTGATTGTATGTATGTATGTGTATGTATTCTAGTGTTTTAAACGATGATGGCTTGGAGTAGCCTTGTCATCACCACCGGACTTGCGGGGGAGCGGATGACTCTCACCCCTAAAGTTTGCAGCCATGCACTTATGTTCTTCGACTACTATGCCTTCCATTAGGAAATACTATTAACTAACTTACCAAACAATTTTTTTCTTGGTTAGCCAGCAACCACCTCACCTCTAACTCTCTGTCACATGTAACTCTGCCTACCTTTAGACATAGGTGATATCATGTGGAACAATACGCTGATGGACCCGGCGCTACTGCCGGTGATGGTGACCAGCTCCGGCTCTCCGCCGAACGAAGCGATGTTCTCCTTCACCCACTTGAGGGCCGCCACCTGGTCCTTGAAGCCGTTGTTGCCTGGAGCCAACCTGTCTCCGGTGCTGAGGAAGCCTGGGGATTGAGACTTTTGGTTAGGTTTACTGGGTTAGGTTGGATAGGTCACCAAAAGTGATTTAAAGCATAAAATAATTTATCCAGAGTCAACAAGGCGGTTACTTTTTCTGGGACATTATATTATTAAAAGATTAATCTTTAATTTTGCGAGTATTATTTTCTAAAGTGCAGTTTTAATTGTTGTTTTTGGTATTTCATTTGGTCCACATCATTGGCAGTTGCTCAAAGCTGGGATCACCAGTTCTAGCTATGAGAGAATTTACCCCAACGCTAATCGTCCACAGTGGTATCAACTAGGACATGGCTTACCAAATGATTGTAGTGACATCTGACTAGCAAGTTCCTACTGCCACAAAATTGGGAGATGTGTGCTAGTCAGTGCTCGAAAACTAGCAGATGGTACTTGTTAATCAGATGTAGGCTTAGAATTTTTTGAAGATTATAAACTATGTCTTAGAAAGATCAAACACCAGGTCTCACCAAGTGATCCAAGTCTGTAGTTAATGGTGACGAGCACGACGTTGTGGTCGAGCAGGTAGTGAGGTCCGGCGAGGTCGCTGCGGCCCGTCATCGAGTAGAAGCCGCCCGGGTGGATGAAGAATATCACCGGGAGGAGGTTCTTGCTGTGGAAGGAATGATAATGATGTTCTTTTTAAACGGTTTTTTATATAATAGGCTAACAAGATGACCTCACTCCACCTGATGGTAAGCGGTAGTGCGATCCAAATATGAGGTCGACAGGCACAATAGACCAAATTGAGCCTGTCGCACTCACCCTGAAGGCCTAAAGTTTAACTATTGTTATTGACTTTTACCATTGTGCAAGGATTCGAGCAGATTAATTGGGACAATCACTGTAAGTGGGAAGATATTAAGTCGCATATTTTTTTTATGAAAAGGCCTTCAGGATGACATCACTTCACTGTAGTGTTAGGGTTCGATTCCTTTGATTGTAATTATTATTAAATTAAAAACATAGTTATACAACTTAACTCAAAAACACAATATTATTTTATTCTGGCAACATTGTATGAACGCGGATTGGTTAAAGCACGCTCCAATAAGAGAGCTGTATTTTCCCGCCCGGCGTTATGGAGGGGGGAACGGGTAGAAGGCCGTTGGGCAGTCAGTTGGTGCATTCTTGCTTGAAGTGTCTCGGTGTAAAGATCTAAGTTAATAAGTGTAGCGCTGTGTTAATTAGATAATAAAAAGTGAAAGTTAATCCAGTTTGTTATTTATCAACCTACGAAATTAGTGAGTTTTTATAGTTCAGAAGTGTGAAGACAGCGTTTTAAAAACGTAAGTACACGCCCAAGATGTTTTATTTTACTCGGTAGTTGCTTTGGTTATACATTAAGTATTAAAATTTCCATACCATTCTACGCAAAGTGCGTAGGTAGTTTAAATTCTTCTTATTCCTATTTCGTTTAATTATTATTTAACCATTGATGTTACTGTTATGCAATCTAAATAATAGATAATATCTACGCAATAGAGCGGTGCCCGATTGCGAGTACAATGTCGTTATTATCTGGTTATTATTTCATATTAAAACCAGTTTGTTAATTGACTGAGACGTTCGGCGCACAGTTCGTTTCGTGTGGTATTTATTAAAGTTAGGTGGCGTGATTAATATAAGTATATTAAACCTTTTGTAGGCGTAAAGAAAAGGTGATCAGTTTTATATTATATTTATGGTGATTATTCTATTAATTACAAATAACCTAATATTAGCTATCATATGATATAGCCTTAGTTTATTCAATATTTATTTTTTTATACCATATCAATCAGTACAAGGGTCTCGTTTTTACCCATTGTGTACGGAACCCTAAAAACATAATTAGACTATTTAGGTATTAGTATTTTAAAGTGTAGATGGATGTCCTCGAATACCTACCTACATATTTATCATTTTATTAATAAATTTTTTTTTTTTTTTCTTCTCCGAGGTTATCGAAGATGGACCGCCTAAGTAACAGTCGTAGACTGGAAACTCCAAGCCATGGCGCAAGGGATCGCAGTCGGAGCAGAGTGAGCAGCCATGCCCGTCCTCTGTCGCAAGGACGGGGACGACGTAGCCCAAGTGAGGATGGATCAAGTAGAGGCCTGGACTACAGCCGTGAACGAGTGAATCTTTTGGAGAGACAGCTGTTGCAGGAGCGTCAAAAGCTTCTTGATGCCGAAAGCCGTCGGCCGCGGCAGTCGTCGCGACCTTCAAGTCAGCGTGTGGAGTCACGGCCTGAGTGTCGTCGTGTTTCACCGCGACCGAACGAGCAGCCCCCGAGCATGGAACGTGGTCGAGCAGAGCATCGGGACGACGCGGGTCACTATACAAGGTCACGTAGCCCTTCGATTACTCATAGAGATTTTATGGACTTTATAAAATGTTTAAAAGGTGGCTTGTCGTCTCGGCATGCTGCACAGGACGCACGAACGTTTCAAAAGTAGATCACATTAATTTAGTACCCAATTTTGATCCATCAGCAAAGAACCAACGGATTGACATTTGGCTTCGAAAGGTTAATGAATGTGCCTGTGTATATGGTTGGGACGACAAGACAACTACCCACTTTGCCGTACAAAAACTCCAAGGTCTGGCCAAAATTTGGTATGAAGGTTTAAATTCGGTTCTGTTTACGTGGGCGGAATGGCAAGAGAAATTACTAAGTGCTTTTCCTTTTGAACAGAATTATGGCCAGATCTTGGAGGAGATGCTTAAACGAAAAAGTAAATTAAATGAACCTATCGAAGTATACTATTATGAAAAACTAGCTTTACTTAACCAATGCGATATTGATGGAAAGCGGGCGGCGGACTGTATCATACATGGGATCACGGATAAAAATCTCAAGTCTGGTGCTCTGGCGTTGCGTTGTTCCCATCCTGATCAGCTCTTACAGTTCTTAATGAGTAGCAAGGATTCAAACCAGTCCGGTATCAGTCTAGATAGACCTCAGTTTAGACATAGAAATGATAACTTGAGTAGTAGTGGTAATAATAGTTCAAATTACAAAACGGGTACTAAGCATTATCAGCACAGTGGCTGTTTCAACTGTAAAGAGAAGGGACACAGTTTTTTACATTGTCCAAAGCCTCTTATTAAGTGTTTGCAGTGCCATAGAGTAGGACATACAAAGGAAAAATGTACGTTTATTCCTTCTAAGCCTAGTACAAGTTCAGTTCAAAGAACAATGCTAATTAATTCTAATGAAATAAATTCCAGCCCAAAGTCTAAATTTATAAAAGAAGTAATTGTTGGTAATGTTAAAATGCAGGCTTTTGTTGATTTTGGTAGTGACGTTACTCTTATTAGGGAAGGTGTCGCTCAGGAGTTAGGGTTGTTACATGATGGTGTACCGTCCTTTATGAAAGGTTTCGGAAACGATATCGTGCAATCCTTGGGATCAGTTTTGCTGACGCTGGAAATTGATAAGGTCGAAGCTAAAGTTATGTGTAAGGTAGTGAGCGATAGTTTAATCGAAAAACCATTATTGATAGGTCAGTCGTATACAGAACAGCCACATATACTTGTACTCAAGGATGCAAAAACGTTACGGTTTCTCAAAATTGACAATGAGATGCCTCATCCAGATTTGGAGGCATGCAATAGTTCTTTGTTTAAATTGAAAACAGTTTCTGCAATCGAGATACATGGCGCAGCATCAATTCGAGCTCAAACTGATTCCGTGTTTGATCATACAGTTCTTTTGAAAACTAGTATCGCGGGAAAACCCAATAGGCAGTACATGGTAGGCGGTGGTCTTAACCAGATAAAAAATAGTCTAATTAATGTTACGATAATTCCAATTGCTGATTCTTGTTTCTTTCCTGAAGGTGTCGTGTTGTGTCGTGCTGAGAAAATAAATCATGTGAATAGAGTTGTGATAGATAGTCTAGAAACCTCCGTAATTTCGGAAGGTGATTTTGATGAATCACAAATCCGTGTTAACGAAGATATGCCTAATGACATCAAACAACACCTATTTCAGTTACTGCGAAAGTTTAAACACTGTTTTGCTTCTTCCCTCCCCAAACTTGGTTGTACCAATGTTACTGAGATGCAAATAGAGTTAAATAGTACTAGTCCTGTCGTTTACCGACCATATCGTTTGTCACACCACGAACGGGAAATAGTTCGATCAATGATCGCTGAGATGGTAAATGCTGGGATAGTCCGTGAGTCTGTTTCTGAGTACGCTAGCCCCATCTTGCTTGTGAGAAAGAAAGATGGCAGTCTTAGAATGTGCGTAGACTATCGCAAGCTTAATTCAATTACAGTGAAGGAGCGATATCCCATGCCAATTATCGAGGACGAGATATCGCGCCTACAAGGACAGTCCTGTTTTATCTCTCTTGATCTTGCATCGGGCTATTATCAGGTACCAATCGCAGAGCAGAGCAAACATCTGACTTCTTTCGTTACTCCGGATGGCCAATACGAGTTTAATCGTATGCCATTCGGTTTAGCGAATGCTCCCGCTGTTTTTCAGCGGATGATGAATTCCATTTTAGGATCCGCTCGTTTTAGTAAGGCTACGGCATATATCGATGACGTCTTAATTTTTGGAAAAGACGCCAAGGAATGTTTAGGTAGATTAGAGGAAATCTTGCATGTTCTGGAGAAAGCTAATTTGACTTTAAATCTTTCAAAATGTGATTTTCTGAGGGATCGTATCTGCTATCTTGGTTATGAAATAAGTGCTGCTGGGGTTAGGCCTGGAGAAGGAAAAATTCTCAGCGTTATGGATTTTCCACGGCCTGCTAATGTGCATAACGTTAGACAGTTTTTAGGGTTGGCTAGTTATTTCCGGAAATTTATAAAAGAATTTGCAAAGATCGCTTTCCCACTCAGTAAATTGCTCAAGAAGGACGCAACATGGGAATGGGGCAAATGTCAAGAAGAGGCTTTCGAAAATCTTAAAGCTAAACTTGTCAAGAGACCCATTCTAGCAATATACAATCCAAATGCAGAAACAGAGCTCCACACGGATGCGAGTCGAATTGGCATTGGAGGTATATTGTTGCAACGATCGAAGACAGAAGAAATTTTGCGTCCGGTTGCATATTACAGCAGACAGACTTCACCCGAGGAGAAGAATTTTCATTCTTACGAATTGGAAACACTAGCTGTGATATGTTCTCTGCGCAAATTCAGAATCTATCTTTTAGGTAAAGAATTTAAAATAGTAAGCGACTGTAGTGCATTACGTTCAACATTTTCGAAACGGGATCTAATTCCTAGGATAGCAAGGTGGTGGCTCTTATTACAAGAGTTTCAATGTTCAGTAGAATATAGAGCAGGCTGTAAAATGAATCACGTTGATGCACTTTCGCGAAATCCAATTAACAGTACTGATGATACCTTCTCAGATCAATTTCCAGCGGTCATGTCCATTTCCAGTGAGGATTGGTTACATACCTTACAACTAGGTGATACTGAATTAATAAGGATCCGTGGCATTTTGGAGAGCAATTTTAATGAAAAAGAGGTAGGCTATATCAAGGATAATTATGTCATAAAAGGGAATAAGTTGTTTCCGTTACATAGGTGGCAATAAGGAAGATATACGATGGGTAGTACCGAAGGGTGCAAGGTGGCAAATCTGTCGCATGAACCATGATGACATTGGACATTTTGGTGTCGAGAAGACTCTCGAAAGAATAAAAAACAATTACTGGTTTTCTAAAATGAACAAATTTATAAAAAATATGTAAATTCTTGTATTGAGTGTGCTTATGCTAAAAACAATTCCAATAAACGTGAGGGTCTTCTCCATCCTATAGATAAAGTTGGAGTTCCCTTTCACACTCTGCATATTGACCACCTTGGGCCCTTCGTGAAGTCAAAAAGAGGATGTACTCACCTCCTTTTGGTAATAGACGGATTTACAAAATTCTGTTTCATAAAGGCTGTTAGGAATACTAATAGTCAGAATGCAATTAAAGTCCTCGACGAAATATTTTGTACCTTTCGTACTCCAGATCGTCTAATCAGTGATAGAGGTTCCGGCTTTACGTCTCATACATTTAAAAGGTTTTGTCTAGATAAGGGAGTCAGGCACATTCTCAATGCTGTAGCTAGTCCGAGATCGAATGGCCAAGTAGAGCGATATAATCGCACAGTATTAGATTCTTTGAAGACTATGGCTGTAAAATACGGTGAGAAGGACTGGGAGAGTCATTTGGGGACTATCCAATGGGGCTTAAACAATACTCTCCAGAAAACTACTGGTAGAACCCCGTCTGAGTTATTGTTTGGTGCTAGCATGTGTGTTGAGAAAAATCCGATTTTGAATGAAGTTGTACAGGAGACACGGAAAGATTATGATCTTTCAGAACTACGCCAAGTAACTAAAGATAGGATAAATAAAGAACAGGAGAAACAGAAGCTAAGATATGACAAGAACAGGAAGCCTGCACATATTTACAGTGTAGGTGACCTTGTGAAAATAACTAAGACTTGCTTTAACAATGATGGCCAGAGTAAGAAACTAATGCCATCTTACGTAGGACCCTATCGTGTCTCAAAAGTACTAGGTAACGATAGATATAAAGTCTCGCCTGTGCCTGGTATAGCTAGTACACAAACTAAACGTTCTACAACGGTGGCAATAGATCGAATAAAACCTTGGATCCATGTTACTGCTCTAGAACTTGATGATCATGATGTTGATGAAAATTATGATGATGATGAAGATGATATTATTATAGCCGATAATTAGTAATGTAATTATATATTTTCTGATTATTGTTTTATTTGTTTCTCGAAAAACAAATAACTGCAGATGTTTTTTGTATTGTTACAGATCAAGCACGAGAATCGCTCGGTTCGTGACTTGATGGTTTGAAATGACCCCTGAGTATATCGATCGTTCAGGGTGTCGTTAGTAACTTGGGTTTCCGATGAATCGATCGTCGGTAACCGAATTAATAAGGAATTGTTCTCGACCGAATCGATCGGTTGGGAACAATGATTCGATGCCAGGTATCCAATTTATCGATCGTTTGGTGCCCTAGATCAATTGTAGACTAATTAAATCTATTAGGTATATAATAGAACCATGTGTTTATGTATGTATGTGACGATTGTTTTGTTTCTAATAATTAATTTATGTGATTGTAAAAGTCATAATGTACTTGTTTAATTTTTGCTCTTGTTATTCGTTATTATTAATCATACATGTTTTAAGAAAATCATTGTAATGAGTGATTAACTGACTGGCTAATTGTTAGGGTTACCACCTGGTGTCGTGTGCGGGGCGCACACGTTGTCAGGTCGGCCGATTGTTAGGGTTCGATTCCTTTGATTGTAATTATTATTAAATTAAAAACATAGTTATACAACTTAACTCAAAAACACAATATTATTTTATTCTGGCAACATTGTATGAACGCGGATTGGTTAAAGCACGCTCCAATAAGAGAGCTGTATTTTCCCGCCCGGCGTTATGGAGGGGGGAACGGGTAGAAGGCCGTTGGGCAGTCAGTTGGTGCATTCTTGCTTGAAGTGTCTCGGTGTAAAGATCTAAGTTAATAAGTGTAGCGCTGTGTTAATTAGATAATAAAAAGTGAAAGTTAATCCAGTTTGTTATTTATCAACCTACGAAATTAGTGAGTTTTTATAGTAGAGGCTGGAGGTCCACATTTGTGGTTAAATGGACAGTTATGCCGTCTCACACCCCACATGACGCGCCCGGGATTGTAGGAGGGTGGGAAAACATGAGCCAGCCATGGCTTAACTCTGTACTTTACGGCTTAAAATTTGTACGGAATCGCAATACTTTTCTGTCTTTCACAACTGTGACAGAACGGGAGAGTGTATCTGCATCCACATTAGCTAGATTGACATGCGTACGTAAAAGTGGTGTCTGTAAATGGGCTACCTCGTATACTATTATTATATAACTACCTCGTTGGTCTATTGGTAGCAAGCGCTGCGTAAGGACCGAGAGGTCTCCGGTTCGAGTCCGGGGTCGGGCAAAATTTGTGTGAGTTTTTCTGTAATGAAATTACTCAGCCCGGAGTTAGCGGTTCAACGCCCATGCCTCGAAAAACACGTTAAGCCGGTGGTCCTATGCTTGATCTCTCATCGGTTATGTCGGATTGCCGTCTTACCGAATTATGAGAGTAAGGGAATAGAGAGTGCACTTGTGCTTTATAAAATGTCCTGCGCACTTGGCTGATCTCAATTGAGATCGGCCGCCATGGCTGAAATCGGACGCCTTATGCCTGTATCCACTATGTCACCTGTTGGTCCTCGGAGTGTAGATGTTGATGGTGAGGCAGTCTTCGTCCACGGGGTAGGAGGGCGGCGCGGGCAGCGGGCACGCCGGCCCGTCCTCCGTCGCGTTCACCTCGCCACGATATGACTTTATGAGCCTTGGAGGCTGTTGAGGACAAAGGTTATTAAAGGTTATAGACTCTGTATGATCAAAAAATGGAAGGTGACTTTAACAAGTATTCGGTAAAGTCATCAGTTACTCTGTGCGTATATACAGGGAAAGCCACTCAAGCTATTGATATCCGTCCAGCACTATATCCTGGGCTACATATAGCTTGAGCACAGTATATTTGATATTGGAATTTGTCCGGGTAAGCGTGTATCATCAGCGTAATCTATGATTATGGAAGGAATACAATGTGGCCTGCATTCAGAAATAATGTGTATGTCTGTATGTATCAGACTTAGGGTAAGATCATAAACGCCCACAGTATTCCTATTGAGACATCTGCATTTCCTCAAATTTTCATCCTTCTGATGTTTTCCACTCTATATGTTTTAAATAAAACAATTTTTTCTAATTAAACTCGCTTGTGTTATTCTAAACATATTATTTAGAGACCCAACGTTTCGAGCTCTTTACGCTATTACACCACCTGCTTGGGATCCTATCATGAAGGCCATAATATCCCAGGCCCGTGACAACACATGGCAAGACCTAACCCGAAGCGTCACTAGTTTTATGATAAAACATTTAAATACCTGGAACCTCAGTTCCCCAACTGGCGCCTCAGCATACCGGATCCCTCGGTAGGCCTGGAACCGTCTCCCGCGGCGGGATGTCATCCACGACCCTCGGAACACTCCCGAGGGACCGCTCACCACCGGGTCCTCATTGGCTTCCACTGTCATTGTATATGGGATTCACTTTGGTTAGTTTGTCGGGACTTTCAAAAAGCTAACACATGCCTATAAAGTCAAATTGTAGTTTTTGAAAAAAAAATTATCCTAAAAAATATCTGGTGAAAATCAATGTATATCAAAATTAATCTTATGTTTTTTTTACAAAGAGAAATATCAGGATAAATATTCATAAAGCTTAAAGCTTGCAACAAATGTTCATCCTACTAGCAAATTTCGGCTGAAAATTTAACCCTTAATCGCTCACAGGGAAAATAATTCCCACCAGATTTTGAACCTTATCCAGTTGTAATACCGGCGAAAACCAATGAAACAATTCTATATGCTGTATTTGATTAAGGGTTAAATTACCCTCGGCGTTACTAGATAAGTTCAAAAATAATTCAACTGCTCTTCTTTGACTTTCTATTTTTAAATTTTTTTCTTATGTGATCTGACTGGATTGTTATAATATTTTTGATTTAACCTATGTACAGATAAGCATATTTTTGTTTATGGAAAGTAGTTACGTAAAAATCTTGCATAAAAATTGCAGCTTGCAAACAAGACGATGACAATGTTTTTTAGTTGAATGAATGCTATTTAGAACCCATGAATTTGGTTTATTAGTTAAACTTTACATAATTTATAATTTTATTTTACTGTTAATATATTTTTTTACTAATTAATAGAAGTCATTTTATTCCACTCTACACCGTTTGCAATAAAAAGTTTGACTTTGACACCTTTATATATTTTTTTAATTATTTACATCCACGATACCTGCAGTCTTTTCAGCATTTTTCTCCACCGTATTCCTGCAGGCCACGGCACAGGTCACCACCAAACACATCACTAGACACTTGGCCGCCATCTTGCCGGCTCGAGACTGACCGCCATGCGCCCGCGCATGCCTTTTAAAAAGGGGTTGAATCACTCGTGAGTAAGGGCCGTTTGCCACAGAGACGAGGAGTTGTTTTTGCTTATGTTAAAGCTATCTGACAAAACATTTACAAACAAAAACCTAACAATCATTAATTAATTAACAATGGTACGTTATGTATTGGCATGATGAATATATTTGTAAAACGAATTTAGTCAGAACTTTAAACACGTACCTACAACTTTATAAATTTTGGTTGTATGTCGAAACGAATTACACATATCGATTCGGTTTATCAAAGACTTCAAAGCTGCATAATTACCTAAAATCATGAACATTCTCCATTGCCCTGCGCGGTAATTGAACTCCCTCGCTAGCGCAATATATACAATGGTACCAGATGTAAACAGACATTATTATATTAATATCATGCTTTATTCTTTATTCTTTATTTTGCGATAAATGTTCGTCGAGCGTAGCGTACAAAACGCTCAGTTGAAGAAAAGGTAAGTGTTTAGTATATTCATTATCTCTTAAAAATAAATACTTTCGAAATTTTCATGACAATGAATTTAAAACAGATTATACCAATTATTATATTAATTACCTGCACCTAAATGAATTGCCAATTCAGAATTGGTCTTGAGAAAAGATCGCTAAAACTACCAACCAAGAATTAGCACGCTGATTGTCTCTCTTAATCCAGCAATGATATTCAATGAACATACATCTGACTATCTTTCCTCATATTATGTATCATGCATGACAGAGGAAAGGAGGATTTTCCGGAAACACCATTTACTATTTATTGCACCTCAAGTCTTTGTTTTCTGACTGACTAATGTGTTCTTTTTACGACTAATCAACGGAGAGTTATCCAATTTAGATTAATTTAGTTTAATCTGTCAAAAAGTCTACATAAAGGAATGAAAAGAAAAGGAAAATAAGGAAACGTTTTTGTAACATAATATTGTAATTTATTTCAATTGTTAAAACTTAAAACTATTAGTACATTATTTATTAAAATAAATTATAACAAAATATTATTTTAGCCTAAATGCATTTAAGATGTCTTACATTCTCGATGCATTCGAGACACATTCCTAAGATCTACGTGACGCCTTTACGACGGATCTGTGACATTTGTGACGCTTTCGTGACATTCTAATGACGCATTTACGACAACTGTTGACGGTTTACTGTCATAGCTGGACGGCTGAGGCTAAACCGTTGCAGACTAAGTTAATACTTCATCGGGTACAGTTCCTCCCAGAGTTGGTAGCGGTCTTCGAACATGTTGGAGTGTAGAGTCCAGTCATCAGCGATGCGGAGGTAGTTTCGGTTTTCTGGGGTCATGGGAGGCCACAAGATGGACGAGTCCTCCGGCCCTACGCTGCCGCGAGGGTCTCTGCAGGAGGAACAACAACATGTTATTTATTTAATAGATTGCTTCATCCGCTCCCCTGCAAGACCGGTGAAGATTACAAGGCTACTCCAAGCCTTCATCGTAGTTAAAATATGTCTTTATGGGTCTACACGCGATATTAGGAGTAGCAAATTACATAGCTACTTACTGCCCGACGTTTCGACTGGGTTACACCCACCCAGGTCGCTCGCGATCACGATTGGTGATAATGGAATGCGAAAGTCTAAAATCTCATCGTAGTTAGTTAGGCAAAATCGTTAGGATAGTACCTGTTGGTTTCTCTACTCCATTATTTTTCCTAACTGATACACGATGATGGCTTGTAGTAGCCTCGTTATCATCACCGGACTTGTGGGAGAGCGGATGGCTCTCACCCGTGTCTTTACCGCTTTGATAAATACGACCTAAGTGTCTAGTACTTTAGTAATCTCAATCCCTTACCCGAACGTTGCGAAGTTGTACCACATCTGCGTCATCTTGTCCACCATCTTTGAGTCAGCGCTGTCGTCGGCCGGGATGGCCGGGTAGCGGTAGCTCAGCGTAAACAGGTAGATGAGGTCGTCATGGTGGGCAGCACCTGGACATAACATAGGTTTAGTACAAATTCTAGTAATGAAATAACCTTAGTAATTTTAGTAATGGAATGTCCTTCCAGCTCATGTTTTCTCTCCCTCCTATGATCCCGGGCTTTTCAGGCGGGGCGTGAAACGGCATTTAAGCAGGCCTTCAGGGTGAGTGCAACAGGTATTGGTCTACTGTGCCTGTCAACCTCATATGTAGATCTCACTACCGTTTACCATCAGGTGGAGTGAGGTCATCTTGTTAGCTTAATGTAATAAAAAAAAACCTTTTTAAAGCCACCGGGGAAAGTAGTACCACACTACTTCCCCAGTTGGCATTAGTCCCACACACCGGTGCGAACTACTGGGACTGGCGTACAGATGGTAAAATGCCAGCCTCTAGTCCAAAGTACAGCCAATTTTTAATGGCACCGTGAGAAAAATGTTTTTTTTTTTTTTTTTTTTTTATATAATTGGCTAACAAGATGACCTCACTCCACCTGATGGTAAGCGGTAGTGAGATCCAAATATGAGGTCGACAGGCACAATAGACCATATTGAGCCTGTCGCACTCACCCTGAAAGCCGTGAAAGAGGAGACCACTGCCGCGGCAACAACGAGACAAGGCGTGGAGTCTCGCATTGGTATTGAGCTGTGCGGGTCGGAGTTGGCCAGTCCGCCGGACGGAAGGGCCCCTGTTTCTACGGGTCTCCCTGGCCGCCGGGCTGACCCGCTCCGCCCGCACAATACCGCCGCTAAGACTCCACTGGTCCGGCACTTGCCGCAACAATGATCCCCCCTGGCTCCGGTTCGTACAGTGCTGATCCCGGAACGCGACCTGACCGAGATAGGTCAGAGTTACTTGGCGGGTTTTACACAACTGTATGGTGGTAAGCAACCGGTCGACAAATGTTCTACCTTTCCGCACCTACTTACTACCATGTTACCAAAAAATAATTGCTTTTCTAGAAAAGGTGTCAAATATCATCAGGAAGTACGCAGCCTTGTATTTTGAGAGCTACGTAATTATTGGCCCTTCACAGTGAACGTTATTAACATAAGCCTTAAAACGAGTTCTTCAGAAAATCTCAAAATTCGCAATTTCGACTTAGGATTTGCGGGTTTTGCGTTCCATTACACCACATTTTTTGCTTTATGGGTCTACATGTAATATTATGAGTGACAGATACATACTTACTTCTTGTTACTTAGTGTAGAGTAAGATCCCCCATAATGACAAATATTCGCAATTTTGTTGCAATGGTGCGATATGTAGTAATTCTAGACTTACCCTTGGGCTTGTTGGTCTCCGGGTCTTCGTAGTGGCTGTGGTTCCCGATGTGAGCGAACTCGTAGTACCACACCGGGTGCGGGGAGTGCCGGCACATCAGGTTGGCCATCCTGTTAACCACATTGACTTCTAGTTAGAATCGGAAGATGGAGTTTAGCGTAGGTGGTAGAGGGAAAATCAAGGGAGATCTGCGGTAAATCTTGCCGTACTCAATCAATAAGTGCGATTAAAATAATGGTTACAGTGTACATCTATTGAAAATACGAAGCTTTTACATAGTCTAGTCAGAGCGCGACTACTATTTGAAAACCATGAAAGTGATAAGTGGAACTGGAAGGACAAAATTTTTTAAAGTTTCAGGAAAAGAAGATCATTTCAGTGAGATATTTTCACTAATTACCACGTACAATGATAAATTTAGGCCGAAACAAGCTACAGGTTTGCTAAATATTTTTGCATTTAGTTCCAAAGTTAACAACATCACCGACCCTGGAACATTCAACTACAATTCCACAAATCCTACCTTTTCCAGATCTCACCTGTGCGTGTTGAAACCAACAATAGAATCCCCGTAGATCCTTCCAAGAGCCCTGGCGGTGCGCTCGTCGTTCACCAGGACCGAGTCGTTGAGGTACTCGGTCCGGAGCCTGCGGGCTACGGCTGAGGCGTTGGCCTCCGGAAGCCGGAAGGCGATGGGAGCTATCCTCTCCCAGTCCTCTTGCATTGTCTTTAGGAGGGTCTCGTTCGAGAGAACATCTAGAAGGATCAATTCGATTAGTACCATTAAAAACATCTTAATTATTATGTATGTCGTTCCAAAGCTTTGACTTTATTGCAATTAAGGATATTAACACTGCGAACAGGTTAAAATTGAGATGCTCTAAAAGGTGCTCTTTACTGAATGGGTTTAGGGTTATTGGCATTACTTTTGGGACTAGACTCTCATGCATTATTGGCGCACGTCGTTACTTAATTTGCTGATGTAGATTATGTCTTGCAACCAAATAATTCATTTACAGACATCGTTTTAAAACAGAAGAAAATTTGAAGTTGTCCTTTTGAAATTGTAATTAATAGCGAAAAGACAATTTTGTATATTCTTATAGGAAACTAAATGCTAAGTTTGAAGAGTTTCCAGAAATAAAAAGAAAGAAAGTCCAATATTTTATAGGAACATGAATATAAAAGCTATCATCAACTCACAATATGCATCCCAGAAGAACTCGTCAGTAGTCTGACTGATGATGTGAGGCACTGGTGTGATGAACTTCTTCTCCCTGATGGCCACGTCGGGCTGGATGGTCAGGAACCGCTCCTGACCAAAGTTTGGCTCCACCACGGGGTCCCAGATGCCAATTGGGTCCATGCCGAATTCCTGGTGTCCCAAGTAGATGGTCAGAAAATATTACGCAACTTCACATTGCAAGATAAAAATTAAGTTCTTCAGAATTTATCGAATGGGGAGCATGCAAGCTTGTCGAGTTTAATGCCAAGAAGACACAGGTGTGTGTATTTTCTGGTAAAGCGTCTCCTTTCCTTTTCCATTCTACTCTTCAGAGCACCCCCTTTACAAAACAGGATAGTCTTAGCATCCTTGGCATAGATGTTAACCGCGACCTGAACCACCTCGATTACATCGAGAGCATCACAACAGCCTTTCGCAAACTGTGGATCCTAAACAGAGTGCGGCGATTTTTCACCCCGGTGCAGCTCTGCCTTTTATATAAGGCACAAGATCGCCCATGTCTAAGTGTTTCGTACCGTTTCTAATAGAGAATGCTCTGAAGAGCTATTTCAGCTACTCTCCTTTCCACTCCTGAACGACACGTACTGGTCAGCGCTGTCATTCACACACAATGCAGGCGCTGCTCGGACCAAAAGGTTTAGTTCTTCTTTTCTGCCACGTGTCATTAAGGCAAGGAATGCCTTTCCAGCTCTTGTTTTCCCTCCCTCCTATGAGCCCGGGTCTTTAGGCGGGGCGTGAAACGACATTTAAGCAGACCTTCAGGTTGAGTGCGATAGGCTCAAAAGGGTCTATTGTGCCTGTCGACCTCATATGTCGATCTCACTACTGCTTACCATTAGATGGAGTAAGGTAATTTGTAACCCTTTTATAAAAAAAAAAATCATACCCTGAATCCGAAAAGCGAGTCACCAAGTTCCCTGAAAGGCTTGGTCTTGAGGCATTCGATGATGGCGGTGGAGTTGTCCGTGGGGCAGTTCACCAGCTCTGCCTGCTTGACGGCGAGGTGGTACTGGTTCTCGGGCAGCGGGGCCTTGCCGATCAGAGAACCGCTCATGGAGATACCTCGGTGGAACAGGTCTGGTAAGAGAGGTAGAGTTTTATTAATGAGAATTTACGTGGTTCTAACAAAGAATGATGACATAGAGATGTGGAGAGACCTCGAGAGATTACAAGAATTTGACAAGATTTGATCATTTTAATGTAGCCCACATGTTTATGTAACTTAATTTTCACCTGGATTTCTTAACTGGTGATGACTCGCGCGGCACGCTTATGTTTTTCAACAACTCTGCCTTCCATTAGGAAATTCTTCATCATTATCATCATCATCAGCCCACTTTCGTCCACTGCTGGATATAGGCCTCCCCAAATGCCCGTAATTAATTTCTTATATTATTCACCTAACTAGCTTACCTAATGTGTTAGGGTTCAAATACTTAACACGGCTTTTTTTTGACGCAATAGTAATAATAGCTTGTCCCACTATTTCTATTTTCTATTTCCTTGGAAATAGTGGGAGACACCGTTCGATTCCTATCTCTGTTCACCTTTAGACATAGGTGATATCATATGGAGCAATACGCTGATGGACCCGGCGCTGCTGCCAGTAATGGTGACCAGCTCCGGCTCTCCGCCGAACGAAGCGATGTTCTCCTTCACCCACTTGAGGGCCGCCACCTGGTCCTTGAAGCCGTTGTTGCCTGGAGCCAACCTGTCTCCGGTGCTGAGGAAGCCTGGGGATTGAGACTTTTGGTTAGATTGACTGGGTTAGGTTGGGTAGGTTACAAAAGCGATTAAATGCTGAAAATAATTTATCCAGAGTCAACAAGGCGGTGACTTTTTCTTGGTCTTTAAGTGATATCAAATTTTAATTTATAAGTATAACATTCCATACTACAGTATTTCTGTACTACAGTTTTACTTGTTGTTTTTGGTATTTCATTTGGTGCACATCTTTGTTGGTGCCACTTTGGCAGTTGCTCGAAGCTGGGATCACCAGTTCTAGCTATGAGGGAATTTACCCCAACGCTAATCGTCCACAGTGGTAGTAGCTAGGTCATGACTTACCAAATGATTGTGATGACATCTGAGCATGATCCTACTGCCACCAAATTGGGCGATGCGAGCCAGGTAGACTGTGATCGGGAACTAGCGGATGGAACTTGTTAATCAGATGTCTCCATGGAATATTTTATAAACTACTATCTGTGTAGAGCGGTTTAAATTTTACATACAAAAGTTTTTTCCCAATAACTTCCGTTCCCGAGGGAATTTCGGTAATTCCTTTCTTAGTGCATCTCTGCGGTATCTAAGCTATGTCCCTTCCAAATTTTAAGTACCTATGTTTAGTCGTTTCGGCTGTGCGTTGATATGTCAGTCAGTTTCTCCTATTATTTATTTAGATGTCTTAAGAAAGACCGAACAACGCGTCTTACCAAGTGATCCAAGTCTGTAGTTAATGGTAACGAGCACGACGTTGTGGTCGAGCAGGTAGTGAGGTCCGGCGAGGTCGCTGCGGCCCGTCATCGAGTAGAAGCCGCCCGGGTGGATGAAGAATATCACCGGGAGGAGGTTCTTGCTGTTGGGGGAATTAAAATGATGTAGAAGGAATCAGCTATTAAGACATAGATTTTTTTCATCAAAAGACAAAATGGAAAGCCTTCAGGGAGAACGTGACAGGCACAATATGGTCTATTGTGCCTCTCGACCTCATATTTGGATCTTACTACGACTTCCCATCAGTTGGAGTGAGGTCATCTTGTTGCATACATACATAAAATCACGCCTTTTTCCCAGAGGGGTAGGCAGAGATCACTTCCAGCGATCCACTTTTCACCTCTGTGGGAAACGTGTCGTGACGGGTTTTGGACCAGGTCGCCGCCATTCTGCCTTGTGCATTGTTTTAACAAGGTCATTGCGTTCTCACGAGTAGCAAGGATATATGACGGGGGAAGGAAAAGGGGAGGAAGGATACTATCGCCTCGGATGATTTGGACTGAGTCGATAGTAGCTTGAGGAGCCGGGGTGCTTACCCGTATACCGTTCACCAACCACCGGACAAATAGTTGTGACTGGTATCCCCTGACTTAACCTGCCATCTTGTTAGCCTTTTATAAAAAAAAAACTTTCAGGATAACCTCATTCCACCTGATGTAGGGGTCGCGAGGTCCACATATGAGGTTGACAGGACAGTTATGCCGTCTCACGCCCCACATGACGAGCCCGGGATTGTAGGAGGGAGGGAAAACATTTTTTTTTAAATGCGGTGAAATGCATTACGCACCTTCACCAGGAGAGGGGGTTCTCTCCCAGTGGTGGCTGGCGAGTTGATAGTAAATGCCAGCCGCGGCTCCTGGGCGGGGTGCAATGCCCAGGGGGCTTACCGACTAAAACACCGCGGTGTGCCTCATCGCCGAATGGCAGCATCATGGGACTCCGAAACTAGTCTTCCACAACCATGACGCCGCCGACGTTGCGCAAAATGGGCTACACACACTCCCCTAGTGGGAGGATGACGGGGGACCCGGTACACGAGACCGCCCGACCCTCAACAGCGGCCGTTAGTGCAATGGCCGACGGGAGTGTCCCCACACCCGCCGCCGGCTGGCCACCGCTGGACCCTGGCGCTATAGCGCGAGCGTATGCTCGCCGTGCGCGGCCGGTCCTCCTCTGCCGGATGAGTGGCGCGGAAGGATCGTTTTCGCGCGCTCTCACATCCGTCTAGGGAGGGAAAACATGAGCTAGCCCTACTAGCATGCCATGACTTAACTCTGTACTTTTAGGCTTAAACTTCGCACGGTATAGTAATATATTCTGTCACAGAACGAGCGAGTGTATCTGCATCCACATTCGCTAGAATATCGTGCATGTTTAATCAGTCTTCATGGATACATCGACAGGGGAAGACCGAGAAAGACCTCTCATGACCAAATAGGTCAAATCTTAAAGAGAGGTCAAATCAAAAGTACCCGTAATCGACGAACATGCATCGAGAAGTTGATGGATGTGGATAAAACGAAAGTGGTGTGCCAGGACCGTAGCACATGGCAGGTAGTGATCTCTGCCTACCCCTCCGGGAAAAAGGCGTGATTTTATGTATGTATGTTAATCGGTGGTGTTTGTAAATGGACTACCTCTTATACCATACTGTATCCACTATCTCACCTGTTGGTCCTCGGAGTGTAGATGTTGATGGTGAGGCAGTCTTCGTCCACGGGGTAGGAGGGCGGCGCGGGCAGCGGGCACGCCGGCCCGTCCTCCGTCGCGTTCACCTCGCCACGATATGACTTGATGAGCCTTGGAGGCTGTTGAGGACAAAGGTTATCATAGACTCTGTATGATAAAAAAATGGAAGATGACTTTAACAAGTATTCGGTAAACTCATCAGTTACTCTGTGCGTATGCACAGGGAAAGCCACTCAAGCTATTGATATTCGTCTAGCACTATATCCTGGGCTACATATAGCTTGAGCACATATTTGATATTGGAATTTGCCCGAGTAAACGTGTATCATCAGCATGTAATCTATGATTATGGAAGGAATACAATGTGGCCTACGTTCAGAAATAATGTGTATCAATCTGTATGTATCAGACTTAGGGTAAGATCATAAGTGCCCGCAGTATTCCTATTGAGACATCTGCATTTCCTCAAATTTTCATCCTTCTGATGTTTTCTACTCTATATGTTTGAAATAAAACAAATTTTACGAGTTAAACTCGCTTGTGTTATTCTAAACATATTATTTAGAGACCCGACGTTTCGAGCTCTTTACGCTATTGCACCACCTGCTTGGGATCCTATCATGAAGGCCATAATATCCCAGGCCCGTGACAACACATGGCAAGACCTAACCCGAAGCATCACTAGTTTTATGATAAAACATTTAAATACCTGGAATCTCAGTTCCCCAACTGGCGCCTCAGCATACCGGATCCCTCGGTAGGCCTGGAACCGTCTCCCGCGGCGGGATGTCATCCACGACCCTCGGAACACCCCCGAGGGGCCGCTCACCACCGGGTCCTCATTGGCTTCCACTGTCATTGCATATGGGATTCACTTTGTTTAGTTTGTCGGGACTTTTCAAAAAGCTAACACATGCCTATAAAGTCTAATTGTAGTGTTTGAAAACAAAAAAAATTATCCTAAAAAATATCTGGCGTGTGAAAATCAATGTATATCAAAATTAATCTTATGTTTTTTTTACAAAGAGAAATATCAGGATAAATATTCATAAAGCTTAGAGCTTGCAACCATTGGTAGTGTTCATCCTACTCGCAAATTTCAGCTGAAAATTTAACTTACCCTCGGCGTTACTAGATAAGTTCAAAAATAATTCTAACTGCTCTTCTTTGACTTTCTATTATTCAATTTTTTTTCTTATGTGATCTGACTGGATTGTTATAATATTTTTGATTCAATCTATGTATAGATAAGCATATTTTTGTATATGGAAAGTAGTTACGTAAAAATGTGCTTGCAAAAACGTAAAAATTGCAGCCTGCAAATAAGACGTTGACAATGTTTGTTAGTTGAATGAATGCTATTTAGAACCCATGAATATGTTTTATTTGTTGAACTATACATTTTTTATTTTATTTTACAGTAAATATATTTTTTTACTAATTAATAAAAGTTGTCATTTTATTCTACTTTACACCGTTTGCAATAAAAACTTTGACTTTGACACCTTTATTATATTTTTTAAATTGTTAACATCCACGATACCTGCAGTCTTTTCAGCATTCTTCTCCACCGTATTCCTGCAGGCCACGGCACAGGTCACCACCAAACACATCACTAGACACTTGGCCGCCATCTTGCCGGCTCGAGACTGACCGCCATGCGCCCGCGCATGCCTTTTAACGGGGGGTTGAATCACTCGTGAGTAAGGGCCGTTTGCCACAGAGACGATTTGTTTTTGCTTATGTTAAAGCTATCTGACAAAACATTTACAAAAAAAAACCTAATAATAATTAATTAATTTACAATGGTACCTACATTATGTATTGACATGATGAATATAGTTGTAAAACGAATTTAGTCAGAACTTTAAACACGTATAACTTTATAAATTTTTGTTGTATGTCGAAACGAATTACACATATCGATTCGGTTTATCAAAGACTTCAAAGCTGCATAATTACCTAAAATCATGAACATTCTCCATTGAACTCCCTCGCTAGCGCAATAGACAATGGTACCAGATGTAAACAGACATTATTATTATATTTATATCATGCGTTATTATTTTGCGATATTTTCGTCGAGTTTGTACGCTCAGTTGAACTAAAGGTAAGTGTTTAGTATATTAATTATCTCTTAAAAATAAATACTTTCGAAATTTTCATGACAATGAATTTAGAACAGATTATGCCTATTATTAACTGCTCCTAAGTGAATTGCCAATTCAGAATAGGGTATTTGACTGTGGTTGTTTTGCTTGCCATTTTTATGATACGCAGTAAGATTTAAGTAAATCAAAATTATTAATGAATTGGTATTGGTGCAACGGGCTGGTATCCGCAACTCGACGTCAAAGCGCCTATTTTGCGTGGAATGGGAATCACTTGAACCATGCCAGCTCGTTGAGGAAGGCCAGCAGCTTCTTCACGCTGCGGGCGGCCTCGCTGAGCGATCTTGGAGATCTAAGGTGTTTGGCCCAGTAGATGGCCACCCCCTGACATTCGAGAATGACATGGGCGGCTGTTTCTTCTTTCTCCAGACATCCCCTGCAGAGCGCGCTGTCTGTAAGTCCGAGAGCATAGAGATGTTTATTTTAAGGACCGTGACCAGTTAGGGGCCCTATAGCAATTCTGAGCTGAGGTTTAGTCAGGTTTACTAGGGCTCTTGCAAGTTTCTTGTTTACCTGCGGAGTGAACTCCCTGGCTTGGCGACAGGTACCACCTTGCGTCCACGCTGTATTGTGTTGGTTACCTGTTTGTGTTCGTAGCATGGACCTTGCTAGATTGAAGGGGATGGGGATGATCGGTTCGGGTCCGTGGACTACCGTGTCCGAGCCACCTCAGCTACATCTTCTCCGACAAGAACAATGTCGTCGGCAAACAGTATGCACCAGGGTGCCTCCTCCTGTATGTCTGATGTTAAACATCCATTACCAGGAGGAACAGGAATGGGCTTAAAGCCGATCCCTGGTGCAAACCAACAGCCACATTGAACTTGTCTGTACGCTGAACGCTGACGCCGGCTTCGGATCGGACGTTCGTGCGCGCACCTTCATACATCCCTTGCACCAACCTTACATACTTTCCAGGCACGCCTTTCTTATGCAAAACCCACCACAAGACTTTTCTGGGGACACGGTCGTACGATAGTCGACGTTTGTATGGAGCGTTTTTGAGGTCGCCAAAATAATTAGCAATTAAAATTGTAATATCTCGTCGAGTTAAATCGAGATGTCAAAGTGATACTTTCAACAGTGCCTTTGTGTTCGAGTGGTCCATTCAACTATATCAAAATAAAAAAAATAGTCAAATACCCTATTGCTCTTGAGAAAAGATCGCTAAAACTACCAATTAGCATGCTGATTGCCTCTCTTATAAAGCTTATAATATTCAATGAACTTACACCTGAATATTTTTCCTCATTTATGTTTCATGCATGACAGAGGAAAGGAGGATTTTCCACCGGACAAACCATTTACTATATCTCAAGTCGTTGTTTTCTGAGTGACTAATGTTTTCTCTTTACGACTAATGAACGGACAGTTATCCAATTTAGATTAATTTTGTTTAATCTGTCAAAAAGGTTACATAAAGGAATGAAAAGAATAAAAAAAAATAGGGAAACGTTTTTGTAACATAATATTGTAATTTATTCCAATTGTTAAAACTTAAAACTATTAGTACATTATTTATTAAAATAAATTATAACAAAATATTATTTTAGCCTAAATGCATTTAAGATGTCTTACATTCTCGATGCATTCGAGACACATTCCTAAGATCTACATGACGCCTTTACGACGGATCTGTGACATTTGTGACGCTTTCGTGACATTCTTATGACGCATTTACGACAACTGTTGACGGTTTACTGTCATAGCTAGACGGCAGAGGCTAAACCGTTGCAGACTAAGTTAATACTTCATCGGGTACAGTTCCTCCCAGAGTTGGTAGCGGTCTTCGAACATGTTGGAGTGTAGAGTCCAGTCATCAGCGATGCGGAGGTAGTTTCGGTTATCTGGGGTCATGGGAGGCCACACGACGGACGAGTCCTCCGGTCTTACGCTGCCGCGGGGGTCTCTGCAGGAGGAACAACAACATGGCATTTATTTAATAGATTGCTTCATCCGCTCCCCTGCAAGACCGGTGAAGATTACAAGGCTACTCCAAGCCCTCATCGTAGTTAAAATATGTCTTTATGGGTCTACACGCGATATTAGGAGTAGCAAATTACATAGCTACTTACTGCCCGACGTTTCGACTGGGTTACACCCACCCAGGTCGCTCACGACCACGATTGGTGAACGCGAAAATCTCATCGTAGTTAGTTAGGCAAAATCGTTAGGATAGTACCTGTTGGTTTCTCTACTCCATTATTTTTCCTAACTGATACACGATGATGGCTTGCAGTAGCCTCGTTATCATCACCGGATTTGTGGGAGAGCGGATGGCTCTCACCCATGTTTTTACCACTTTGATAAATACGACCTAAGTATCTAGTAATCTCAATCCCTTACCCGAATGTAGCGAAGTTGTACCACATCTGCGTCATCTTGTCCACCATCTTTGAGTCAGCGCTGTCGTCGGCCGGGATGGCCGGGTAGCGATAGCTCAGAGTGAACAGGTAGATGAGGTCGTCATGGTGAGCGGCTCCTGGATAGACGATAGCTTTAGTAAAAATCCTAGCAATGAAATCACCTTTTTTAAAGCCGCCTGGGGAAGAAGTACCGCACTACTTCCTTAGTTGGCTTCAGCCCCACATATCGATGCGGACTCCTGGGGGACTGGCGAACAGATGGTAAAATGCCAGCCATTGGTCCAAAAGTTAAATATCAAGAGGAACTACGCAGCCTTATATTTTAAGAGCTATGTAATTATTGGTCGTTCACAGTGACTGTTATTAACATAGGCCTTAAAACCAAGTTCTTCTTCAGAAAATCTCAAAACTGGCAATTTTTCCGTTCCAGGTTTTGCGTTCCATTACACCAAATATTTATCTTTATGTGTCTACACGCGATATTAGGAGTGACAATTACATAGCTACTTCTTGTTACTTAGACCCATAAAGACAAATATTGGCAGTTTTTATTGCAATGGTGCAATATTATGTAGTAATCCTAGATTTACCCTTGGGCTTGTTGGTCTCCGGGTCTTCGTAGTGGCTGTGGTTCCCGATGTGAGCGAACTCGTAGTACCACACCGGGTGCGGGGAGTGGCGGCACATCAGGTTGGCCATCCTGTTAACCACATTGACTACGAGTTAGAATCAGACGATGGAGTTTAGCGTAGGTGGTAGAGGGAAAATCAAGGGAGATCTGCGGTAAATCGTGCCGTACTCAATCATTAAGTGCGATTAAAATAATGGTTAAAGTGTACGTACATCTATTGAAAATACGAAGCTTCTAGTCTAGCCAGAAAGCGACTTCTTTTTGACAATGCAAAACATTAAAGAGATTAGTGAATCTGGAATCACAACATTTTTATAAAGTTTCAGGAGAAGAAGAGCATGAGCAATGATCAAATTTGGACAGAAACTAGAAGCTACAGGTTTGCTACTGATTTTTGCATTTGGTTCCAAAGTTTACAACATCATACACGGAACATTTTTAACTACTATACCTTTCCCAAATCTCACCTGTGCGTGTTGAAACCAACAATAGAATCCCCGTAGATCCTCCCAAGAGCCCTGGCGGTGCGCTCGTCGTTCACCAGGACCGAGTCGTTGAGGTACTCGGTCCGGAGCCTGCGGGCCACGGCCGAGGCGTTGGCCTTCGGGAGCTGGAAGGAGATGGGAGCGATCCTCTCCCAGTCCTCTTGCATTGTCTTTAGGAGGGTCTCGTTTTGGAGAACATCTGGAAGGATCAATTCGATGAATACCATTAAAAACATCTTACTAATATTATGTATGTCGTTCCAAAGCTTTGGCTTTATTGCAATTAAGGATATTAAGACTGAGAACAGGTTAAAATTGGGATGCTCTAAAAGGTGCTCATTTACTGCATGGGTTTAGGGTTATTAGCATTACTTTTGGGACTAGACTCATTATTGGCGAACGTCGTTACTTAATTTGCTGATGTAGATTATGTCTTGCAACCAAATAATTCATTTACAGACATCGTTTTAAAACACAAGAAAATATGAAGTTGTCCTTTTGAAATTGTAATTAATAGCGAAAGGACAATTTTGTATATTCTTATGGATAACTCTTATAAAAAAAGTGAACTAAATGCCAAGTTTGAAGAGTTTCCAGAAATAAAAAGAAAGAAAGTCCAATATTTTATAGTTAACATGAATATAAAAGCTATCATCAACTCACAATATGCACCCCAGAAGAACTCGTCAGTAGTCTGACTGATGATGTGAGGCACGGGCGTGATGAACTTCTTCTCCCTGATGGCCACGGCGGGCTGGATGGGCAGGAACCGCTCCTGGCCGAAGTCTCGTTCGACCACCGGGTCCCAGATGCCGACTGGGTCAATGCCGAATTCCTGGCGTCCCAAGTAAACAGTCAGAAAATATTGCAGTAGGTAAATCATACATGTCACATAATTTTGATTGTGTTTAAGAGTAGTAACATTCCGTGCAAGAATGAATGGCAATGCTGGCGATGTTAGTGGTATTATTTATCTAATCATTGTCCTGAAGCAAGTTCCGTCTGCCAGTTATAGTTCTGAATCTGTAACCGGTTAAAGTGCCTTAACAAAGAAATATTCGTACCCTGAATCCGAAAAGCGAGTCACCAATCTCCCTGAATGGTTTGGTCTTGAGGCATTCGATGATGACGGTGGAGTTGTCCGTGGGGCAGTTCACCAGCTCGGCCTGCTTCACAGCAAGGTGGTACAAGTCCTCGGGCAGCGGTACCTTGCCAATCGGAGAACCGCTCATGGAGATACCTCTGTGGAACAGGTCTGGTAAGAGAGATAGAGTTTTATTAATGAGGTCAATCCTATTTTCCTTTCCGGTGCTTTTAATGGAGAAGAATAACATAAGACTTATAGGGAAACTTCGAAAGATTGCAAGACAAGACAAGATTTGATAATTTTGTATGTAGCCCAAATTTTTATGTAACATAATTTTTACCTGGATTTCATAGCATGTATTCTAGTGTTTTAATTTAACTTGAGCATTGTTACTGTCTCGCGCGACCAGATTGTTCTACCGCCACCGTCCGTGCGTCCAGTTTGCAGCTTTTTTTTTAACTGACATACGATGATGCCTTGGAGTAGCCTTGTCATCATCATCGGACTTGCGGGGGAGCGGATGACTCTCACCCCTAAAGTTTGCAGCCATACACTTATGTTCTTCGACTAAATACTATTAACTAGTTTACCAAACAATTTTTTTCTTGGTTAGCCAGCAACCACCTCACCTCTAACTCTCTGTCACATGTAACTCTGCCTACCTTTAGACATAGGTGATATCATGTGGAACAATACGCTGATGGACCCGGCGCTGCTGCCAGTAATGGTGACCAGCTCCGGCTCTCCGCCGAACGAAGCGATGTTCTCCTTCACCCACTTGAGGGCCGCCACCTGGTCCTTGAAGCCGTTGTTGCCTGGAGCCAACCTGTCTCCGGTGCTGAGGAAGCCTGGGGATTGAGACTTTTGGTTAGATTAACTGGGTTAGGTTGGGTAGGTTACAAAAGCGATTAAATGCTGAAAATAATTTATCCAGAGTCAACAAGGTGGTGACTTTCTCTGGGTCATTAAGTGATATCAAATTTTAATTTATAAGTATTACATTCCATACTACAGTTTTTCTGTACTACAGTTTTACTTGTTGTTTTTGGTATTTCATTTGGTGCACATCTTTGTTGGTGCCTCTTTGGCAGTTGCTCAAAGCTGGGATGACCAGTTCTAGCTATGAGGGAATTTACCCCAACGCTAATCGTCCACAGTGGTACCAACTAGGACATGGCTTACCAAATGATTGTAGTGACATCTGACTAGCAAGTTCCTACTGCCACAAAATTGGTAGATGTGTGCTAGTCAGTGCTCGGAAACAAGCAGATGGAACTTGTTAATCAGATGTAGCCTTAGAATTTTTAGAAGATTATAAACTATGTCTTAAGAAAGACCAAACACCAGGTCTCACCAAGTGATCCAAGTCTGTAGTTAATGGTGACGAGCACGACGTTGTGGTCGAGCAGGTAGTGAGGTCCGGCGAGGTCGCTGCGGCCCGTCAAGGAGTAGAAGCCGCCCGGGTGGATGAAGAATATCACCGGGAGGAGGTTCTTGCTGTGGGAGGAATGATAATGATGTTCTTTTCAAACGGTTTTTTACATAATAGGCTAACAAGATGACCTCACTCCACCTGATGGTAAGCGGTCGTGCGATCCAAATATGAGGTCGACAGGCACAATAGACCATATTGAGCCTGTCGCACTCACCCTTAAGGCCTAAAGTTTAACTATTGTTATTGACTTTTACCATTGTGCAAGGATTCGAGCAGATTAATTGGGACAATTACTGTAAGTGGGAAGATATTAAGTCGCATATTTTTTTTATGAAAAGGCCTTCAGGATGACATCACTTCACCGTAGAGGCCGGAGGTCCACATTTGTGGTTGAATGGACAGTTATGCCGTCTCACACCCCACATGACGCGCCCGGGATTGTAGGAGGGTGGGAAAACATGAGCCAGCCATGACTTAACTCTGTACTTTACGGCTTAAAATTTGTACGGAATCGCAATACTTTTCTGTCTTTCACAACTGTGACAGAACGGGAGAGTGTCTCTGCATCCACATTGGCTAGATTGACATGCGTACGTAAAAGTGGTGTCTGTAAATGGGCTACCTCGTATACTATTATTATATAACTACCTCGTTGGTCTATTGGTAGCAAGCGCTGCGTAAGGACCGAGTGGTCTCCGGTTCGAGTCCGTGGTCCTACGCTTGATCTCTCATCGGTTATGTCGGATTGCCGTCTTACCGAATTATGAGAGTAAGGGAATAGAGAGTGCACTTGTGCTTTATAATATGTCCTGCGCACTCGGCTGATCTCAATTGAGATCGGCCGCCATGGCTGAAATCGGACGCCTTATGCCTGTATCCACTATGTCACCTGTTGGTCCTCGGAGTGTAGACGTTGATGGTGAGGCAGTCTTCGTCCACGGGGTAGGAGGGCGGCGCGGGCAGCGGGCACGCCGGCCCGTCCTCCGTCGCGTTCACCTCGCCGCGATATGACTTGATGAGCCTTGGAGGCTGTTGAGGACAAAGGTTATTATAGACTCTGTATGATAAAAAAATGGAAGATGACTTTAACAAGTATTCGGTAAAGTCATCAGTTACTCTGTGCGTATGCACAGGGAAAGCCACTCAAGCTATTGATATCCGTCTAGCACTATATCCTGTGCTACATATAGCTTGAGCACAGTATATTTGATACTGGAATTTGTCCGGGTAAGCGTGTATCATCAGCATGTAATCTATAATTATGGAAGGAATACAATGTGGCCTACATTCAGAAATAATGTGTATCAATCTGTATGTATCAGACTTAAGACTTTTTTTTGGTTGTGGCAACACTACGAATGACAGCTGATTTCGTTTGTCCCGGTTTTAATTAATTATTTTATTTTATTTTCTCATTAATTGGCCCATTTAAATAGTACTAATTACTTATTCTGTGTTATAATAAGTGTATGTGTAAAAGTATAACTTAATTACTAAGTATCTTTCGTGATTGTGAAACAGCGACAAGTACAAAGCGGATGACAGTGCAAATTTGAATTTTGTGTGATCGTTTTTATCTCTCAAAGCAGGTAAATACTAATATCTGTGCTAATAAATAGTATTATCGACTGGTATTTAATATATTTTAGTTAATTACGTGTCGTTTTTACGCGATAAAGTTACATTTATTACCTAAAACATTGTGTAAACATCTCATTGGTACCGCGATTTCTGGTGATTGTTTTATTTTGCTTTGATAAACATTGTAAACATGTTGACTCGTAGCAAAGCTATTTCTCGCCAGGCGGGGTCTGGGACCGTCTCGACGGAGACTAAACTAGACCTGGCTTTGCGAGAGTTAAAAGCCACCAAGGAGGAAGTTACACAATTAATTCGAGAGAGAGATGAAAATGAGAAGGAACTGTTGGATGTATTGGATAGGAGCAGTAAGTTAAAAAAGATATGGCCGAACTACATACTCAACATATTACTGTAGTTGAGGAACGGGACAAATTGCAAACAATTGTTGATGGGTTTGGTGAGTGCAGTCAGGAGTACGTCCACAACCTGCGGCGCGTTATGCTGCTGGAGCAGGAGCTGCAGGAGGCCCACCACCACATCAGCCACCTGGAGACCGCCAAGCAGGAGCTCACTGCCTCCCAAACCCAATCTCTGTTTGACGAGCTAGTCGATAGTGCACCCAGCCTTGTTCCTGATGCAATTAACATTAACCCCACTGTGACAATAGATTTGACCAATGACACTACTATCTGTCCTACAACCACAGTTGGAAATGTTAAATGCAGCCGGAATAAATTAAGGAAATATTTAAAAATTAATAGATTTATTAAAAAAACCCAGAAGTTAATTAAAAAGCAACACTGCTCATATGATAAAATTAAATGTATTAAGGAAAGACAGCGTTTAGGTGATGAGTTAGATTTATATACATTAACTTTAGATAAACACATAACGACCTCTGAGGAAAGTATAGGTAAATTAGAACTTGAGATAATAAGTTTGACAAACTCCTTGGACAGCATGACTAGTAGGTATTTAAGCTGTAAAAAAGAGAATGAGGAACACATATTGGCTCTGAAGAACCTTTTGGATACCTCAGTGACCAATGGTCAAAGTCTAAAAAGTGAAAATGGTTCTCAGTCAGTTTGTGACTCATCATACTCACCCTGCTGTGATAGTTTGTTGAATTTATCTAATGCAGTCCACTCCAACGGTTCCTATACACATCCACTTCAGGCATGTAGCAAACAGGTATCTTTTGTAAGTAGTACCAATAACCAGTTTGTTATGTTTAGTGACGAAATAGGTAAAAATATGGGCCCATTAATGAGTAATATTATGGGGCAAACTGATTCATAATTATTGTTTTCCTAATACACCATATAATGAAATTATTAAAAAAGTGAGTAAATTTAATTTTAATAGGGACACAACACTCATAATATTTATTGCAAATAGGGAAATGTAAATAAAAATGAATTGATTAAAAGTTTTAGTTATATGAATAATTTAGAAGTAAATAAAATAATTTTATTTACACTTCCTTATAGTAACAGTTTGCCACAATCAGAAAATTTTATTAGGTATAAATTGAATATGACATTGCATACCATGACATTTAATAATAATGATAAGTTTAATTTAATTGATTGCAATAATAGTGTATTTGACATGTGCAAAGGATTATTATTGACAAGAGATAGTTTTTATCTTCCTAAATTTTATAAAAGACAGATAGCTTTGTCGCTATCATATTGTATTAGTATAAGTAATTCAGCCAAGAATTTGGCTACACAGTCTGCTTTTATTGAGCAGAATAATGACATGTTGCCTAACAATTCCCTGGAAAATGTTTCAGGTAATTTAAATTATACCATAAGACAATAGAGGATAACTCTAGCAAATTAATTGTAAGGACAAAAGGAAAGCATAATAATTTAAAAATTATCCATCAAAATATTCAAGGCCTTCCTGGGAAGGAGCTTGAACTTGAATTATATTTAAATGAAATGAATATACATGTTGTATGCCTTACAGAGCATTGGTTAAGACAATATGAGTTACTGATTAGTATTGACAATTATAAAGTAGTTAGTTCGTTCACAAGAGAAGATGCCATTAGAGGTGGATCACTTATTTTATTAGATACATCATTAGCGTCAAAAAACCGTAAAGATGTGACATCCCTCTCTATTGAGCGAACTATTGAGCTTTCTTGTGCAGAGCTCGAGCAGTACATCATTGTCTGTGTCTATAGGCCTCCATCTGGTAACTATGTACTATTTGAGTCTACTATGGAGGAAGTTTTGAAAAAGGTTTGTAAATGCAGCAAGAAAGTAGTTGTTTGTGGAGATTTTAATATTAATATTTTGGATATTGACTCTCAACTATCTACTAGGTTTTTGAACTTATTTAAGTCATTTGGACTTAGTAATTTATTTATTGAACCAACTCGAGTAACTCCTGCAACAGCTACTTGCCTTGATAACATATTTTGTAATTGTGAAGTGAATGATAAATCTATTATTAATTTTATTAACTCTGACCACAGTGGTCAGATGGCAATATTTGAACACCATCATTACAATCCTTCATTAAATTTTACATACAGGCCCATTACTACAAGGCGCATAGAAAACTTTAAGAAAAACATTGATTATAAATTTTCCCATTTTCAATATAATCTTAACCAAAACATTGATGTATCATATAAAAACATGTTTGACATAATTTTTAATGAATTTAATGGGATTTTTACTAAAAAAACAATAAAAGCTAAAGATCCCAAGTCCAAATTTAGTGATTGGGCAACTAAAGGCATTTACAAAAGTAGAAATAGATTATATGAATTATATGACATTAAATCACAATCAAATGATATTAATGTTATAAATTATGTTAGAAATTACTCAAAACTATTTAAGAAAGTGTGTGCAATTGCGAAGTCTAATTATTTTAAAGAAAAAATTAGTAAATCAAATAATAAAATAAAAACTACATGGAAAATTATTAACAAAGAGACTTGTAAAAATAAAACACATGACAACAAGTTCTCTCTTATAGTTGATGATAAGCATATTGATTCTGATAAGGAAGTTGCAAATGCTTTTGAAACATATTTCTCTAATATTCCTATAATTACTACAAGCAAACTAAACTCATGCTCACACCAAGCTCAATCCCTCCTTATAGCAACTGTAGAAAAATGTTTAGTATCTTTTAAATTTACCCAAGTAAATCACAAAATAATTTTGAGAGCCTTTAAAGAACTAAATTTTAAAAAGACTGAAGATTTATGGGGTATTTCTGTGGAACTATTAAAAACAATTATAACCACAATAGCCCCGCATTTAGCTATCGTATTTAACATGTGTATAGAGGTAGGTCATTTCCCAAATTTGATGAAATTTAGTAAAGTAATTCCTTTATTCAAGGCAGGTAATAAAAGTGATCCATCCAATTTTCGCCCTGTTTCTATACTACCCGCACTTAGTAAAATTTTCGAAAAAATTATATACACTCAATTAATGTCTCATTTCAATGAAAATAAGCTATTACATAAAAAACAATTTGGCTTCACCAAAGGAAGATCCACCACTGATGCGGGAGTGGCACTTGTCAAGCATATCTTTGACGCATGGGAGAATAAGCAAGATGCAATAGGCATCTTCTGTGACCTGTCAAAAGCCTTTGATTGTGTAAATCATGAGATATTGCTAATGAAATTGAATCATTATGGAATCTCAGATGAGGCGAATAATTTGTTGGAAATCATATCTTAAAGATAGGGTGCAAACAGTTAATGTCAATGGAGTTGATTCTTGTGGCGCTCCCATTCTCATGGGAGTGCCTCAGGGCTCAATTCTGGGACCTTTACTGTTCTTGATTTATATAAATGATCTTCCTTACTTAACTGCGAATCTATGTGAGACGGTACTGTTTGCTGATGATACATCTTTGATTTTTAAAGGTTGACAGAGGTAAAAATAACTACGACGAGGTAAATAGTGCCCTCTCGCAAGTTCTGCGCTGGTTTAATACAAATAATTTATTGTTAAATGCAAAAAAAACGAAATGTATAAGATTTACAATGCCTAATGTAAGAAAAGTTGATACTAACATTATTGTAAATAAGGAAATTGTAGCATTGACTGAATCTACAAAATTTTTAGGAATCACTATAGATGCTAAGTTACAGTGGGGACCTCATATCTCTGTTCTGGCAGATAGACTTAGTTCAGCTGCGTATGCAGTCAGAAAAATCAGGATGTTGACTGACATTGAAACGGCAAGATTAGTTTATTTCAGCTATTTCCATAGTGTTATGTCATACGGTCTTCTGCTGTGGGGATCTGCTACAGACATTCAAACCATTTTTGTACTACAAAAAAGGGCCATCAGATCCATATATGGTATAAGACCGCGCGACTCCCTTAGAGATATTTTTAAAGATATAGATATTTTAACCGTATCTTCTCAGTTCATTTTAGATTGTATCGTGTATGTTCATAAAAACATGCACTTATTAAATAAAAAGTCGGATTCTCACAATTTTAACACCAGAAATAAATATAAGCTTTCCGTTCCAAGACTCAGGCTTCAAAAAGTTGGAAAATCATTCATAGGTTTAAGTATAATATTGTTCAATAAAATTCCGCAAAATATTATTGAATTGCCGTTGTATAAATTTAAAGTCTATATTAAATCTTGTCTTTTGAAAAAGGGGTACTATAAAGTAGAAGACTATTTGAATGATAAGAATCCATGGACATGATGTGCTGCTCGCTTGGACATCCAAGAATAATGTAACTTGTACATATTATTATTTATTTGTAATTAATTAACCTGTGATTTGACATGCGAAAGAATTTCATGAAATCTACTTGCAGAATAAATTATTTCATTTCATTTCATTTCATTTCATTTCATTTCATTTCATTTCATTTCATTTCATTTCATTTCATTTCATTTCATTTCATTTCATTTCATTTCATTTCATTTCATTTCATTTCATTTCATAAGGTAAGATCATAAGTGCCCACAGTATTCCTATTGAGACATCTGCATTTCCTCAAATTTTCATCCTTCTGATGTTTTCAACTCTATATTTGAAATAAAACAAATTTTACGAATTAAACTCGCTTATGTTATTCTTAACATATTATTTAGAGACCCGACGTTTCGAGCTCTTTTCGCTATTGCACCCCCTGCTCGGGATCCTATCATGAAGACCATAATCTCCCAGGCCCGTCAAAAACAACAACTCATTGCAAGACCTAACCTAAAGCGTCACTAGTTTTATGATAAACCATTTAAATACCTTAAACCTCAGTTCCCCAACTGGCGCCTCAGCATACCGGATCCCTCGGTAGGCCTGGAACCGTCTCCCGCGGCGGGATGTCATCCACGACCCTCGGAACACTCCCGAGGGACCGCTCACCACCGGGTCCTCATTGGCTTTCACTGTCATTGCATATGGGATTCACTTCGGTTAGTTTGTCGGGACTTTTCAAAAAGCGAATGCCACAAACACATGCCTACAAAGTCTAATTGTAGTTTTTGAAAAAAAAAATATGTATCCTAAAAAATATCTGGCGTGTGAAAATCAATGTATGTATATCAAAATTAATCTTATGTTTTTTTTTTACAAAGAGTAATATCAGGATAAATATTCATAAAGCTTAGAGCTTGCAACAAGTGTTCATCCTACTAGCAAATTTCGGCTGAAAATTTAACTTACCCTCGGTGTTACTAAATAAGTTCAAACATAATTCAACTGCTCTTCTGGGACCTGGGGTATTTGACTTTCTATTATTAAATTTTTTTCTTATGTGATCTGACTGGACTGTTATAATATTTTTGATTTTACCTATATATCGATAAGCATATTTTTTGTTTATGGAAAGTAGTTACGTAAAAATGTGCTTGCAAAAACGTAAAAATTGCAGCCGGCAAACAAGACGGTGACAATGTTTGTTAGTTGAATGAATGCTATTATTCCACTCTACACCGTTTGCAATTAAAACTTCGACTTTGACTTTGACACCTTTATATATTTTTTTAATTGTTAACATCCACGATACCTGCAGTCTTTTCAGCATTTTTCTCCACCGTATTCCTGCAGGCCACGGCACAGGTCACCACCAAACACATCACTAGACACTTGGCCGCCATCTTGCCGGCTCGAGACTGATCCGCGCTGCGCCCGCGCATGCCTTTTAACGGGGGGTTGAATCACTCGTGAGTAAGGGCCGTTTGCCACAGAGACGAGGAGTTGTTTTTGCTTATGTTAAAGCTATCTGACAAAACATTTACAACAAAAAACCTAACAATAATTAATTAATTTACAGTGGTACTATATATTTGTAAAACGAATTTAGTCAGAACTTTAAACACGTATAACTTTATTAATTTTGGTTGTATGTCGAAACGAATAAAATTACACATATCGATTTGGTTTATCAAAGACTTTAAAGCTGCATAATTACCTAAAATCATGAACATTTTCCATTGTCCTGCGCCTGTCCTGCGGTAATCGAACTCCCTCGCTAGCGCAATAGACAATGTTACCAGATGTAAACAGGCATTATTATATTAATTATCATGCGTTATTATTTTGCGATATGTTCGTCGAGTTTGTACGCTCAGTTGAACTAAAGGTAAGTGTTTACTTAAAAATAAATCCCATAAAAACCTCCTGTAAAAAAACTAGACAAGTCTCGATGGAGCAGATTGCTCATCTCTAAAAAGTAATGAAATCTAGACAAAATCGTGCCAAGCCTAAGGTTCCTTACTGCGATTTCTTCATTATTATAGTTAGTGTTGTGTGACTGGGCCGTTGAAGGGAACACAAGGGTACATAACCAGGTTCTCCGTAACAATATATACCAATCTGTCGCCAGAACCGCTACCTATTGACGGTGAAAAATTGCCAATTGGACAACGTTGAATGAATAACAAGTGAAAATTAAGGCTTGATACTGGTTTTGTACCCTTGAGTACCCTTCAACGGCCAAGTCACACAACACTAACTATAATAATGCAGAAATCGCACTAAGGAACCTTAGGCTTGGAAGCTTTTGTCTAGATTTCATTACTTTTTAGAGATGAGCGATCTGCTCCATCGGGACTTGGCTAGTTTTTTTACAGTATGTTTTTGATGGGATTTCACTTCTTTTTGTAGAAGCAGCTAACCAAATTAAATATTTTTTGTAAAGGCGGTACGGCGTTTTTTAATATTTTTAGACGACTTTATGATATTGGGCTGTTGTTTGCTAATCAAGATCACCAGGTACTCCAGATCTTCGATTATCGTAGTTTTTATAGTTTTCCCTTTATGTGACTATTAAACCCTAACTTTGTACCAAATTTCAGCGCTCTGAGTTTATGGGAAGTACTAGTTCTATTTCGATGATCATGAGTAGGTGAGTGTGTGAGTGAGTGTTATAAATGCGAAACGTTGCTTTCGCTTAACTTCGGAACTATAAGTCCCACAGACTTGAAATTTTGGATTTTAAGTATGTTATCATAGGTTACTGGATGATAAAAATTTCAGCGTTCTGGTCTTACCCAGAGGTTCTCAAATAGGGGCCTGAAAATGCGGCGAAATGGTTCCAGTAAAGGATGGTACGGCAGTGTTTGCTTCGCGCTCGACTTGGCGGGGGCACTGCCGTGCCCCCAGATACATTTAAAATTTTCATGACAATGAATTTAAAACAGATTATACCTATTATTACCTGCACCTAAGTGAATTGCCAATTCAGAATTGGTCTTGAGAAATGGTCGCTAAAACTATCAACCAAGAATTAGCACGCTGATTGCCTCTCTTAATCCAGCAAATGATATTCAATGAACTGACATCTGACTATCTTTCCTCATTTATGTATCATGCATGACAGAGGAAAGGAGGATTTTTCCACCGGAAAAACCATTTACTATTTATTGCACCTCAAGTCTTTGTTTTCTGACTGACTAATGTGTTCTTTTTACGACTAATCAACGGACAGTTATCCAATTTAGATTAATTCAGTTTAATCTGTCAAAAAGTCTACACAAAGGAATGAAAAGAAAAGGAAAATAAGGAAACAATTTTGTAACATAATATTGTAATTTATTCCAATTGTTAAAACTTAAAACTATTAGTACATTATTTATTAAAATAAATTATAACAAAATATTATTTTAGCCTAAATGCATTTAAGATGTCTTACATTCTCGATGCATTCGAGACACATTCCTAAGATCTACGTGACGCCTTTACGACGGATCTGTGACATTTGTGACGCTTTCGTGACATTCTTATGACGCATTTACGACCACTGTTGACGGTTCACTGTCATAGTTAGACGGCTGAGGCTAAACCGTTGCAGACTAAGTTAATACTTCATCGGGTACAGTTCCTCCCAGAGTTGGTAGCGGTCTTCGAACATGTTGGAGTGTAGAGTCCAGTCATCAGCGATGCGGAGGTAGTTTCGGTTATCTGGGGTCATGGGGGGCCACACGACGGACGAGTCCTCTGGTCTTACGCTGCCGTGGGGGTCTCTGCAGGAGGAACAACGATCAAAGTATTTATTTAATCGATTGCTACATCCGCTCCTACACATCCGGTGATGATGACAAGGCTTCTCCTAGCCATCATCGTAGTAAGTTAGGACAAATCGTTAGGATAGCGAATATGCACTCTAAACATCAGGGAATCAAACACCTGCTTGTAGTTTGGACATATCTCTACTCCTTTATTTTTCCTAACTGACATACGATGATGGCTTGCAGTAACCTCGTTATCATCACCGGACTTGTGGAAGAGCGGAAGGCTCTGACCCATGTCTTTACCGCTTTGATAAATACGACCTAAGTATCTAGTACTTTAGTAATCTCAATCCCTTACCCGAATGTAGCGAAGTTGTACCACATCTGCGTCATCTTGTCCACCATCTTTGAGTCAGCGCTGTCGTCGGCCGGGATGGCCGGGTAGCGGTAGCTCAGCGTGAACAGGTAGATGAGGTCGTCATGGTGGGCGGCTCCTGGATAGAAGACAACTTTAGTACAATTTCTAGCAATAAAACCACCTTTTTTAAAGCCGCCTGGGGAAGAAGTACCGCACTAATTCCTTAGTTAGCTTCAGCCCCACATATCGGTGCGGACTCCTGGGGGACTGGCGAACAGATGGTAAAATGCCAGCCAAAAGTTGAATATCAAGAGGAACAACGCAGCCTTATATTTTAAGAGCTATGTAATTATTGGTCGTTCACAGTGACTGTTATTAACATAGGCCTTAAAATCAAGTTCTTCTTCAGAAAATCTCTGGCAATTTTTCCGTTGCAGGTTTTGCGTTCCATTACACCAAATATTTATCTTTATGTGTCTACACGCGATATTAGGAGTGACAAATACATAGCTACTTCTTGTTACTTAGACCCATAAAGACAAATATTGGCAGTTTTGTTGCAATGGTGCAATATGTCGTATTCCTAGATTTACCCTTGGGCTTGTTGGTCTCCGGGTCTTCGTAGTGGCTGTGGTTCCCGATGTGAGCGAACTCGTAGTACCACACCGGGTGCGGGGAGTGCCGGCACATCAGGTTGGCCATCCTGTTAACCACATTGACTACGAGTTAGAATCGGACGATGGAGTTAAGTGTAGGTGGTAGAGGGAAAATCAAGGGAGATCTGCGGTAAATCGTGCCGTAATCAATCATTAAGTGCGATTAAAATAATGGTTAAAGTGTACGTACATCTATTGAAAATACGAAGCTTCTAGTCTAGCCAGAAAGCGACTTCTTTTTGACAATGCAAAACATTAAAGAGATTAGTGAATCTGGAAGCACAACATTTTTATAAAGTTTCAGGAGAAGAAGAGCATCTCAGTAAGATATTTTCACTAATTACAACGGGATACAATGATCAAATTTGGACAAAAACTAGAAGCTACAGGTTTGCTACTGATTTTTGCATTTGGTTCCAAAGTTTACAACATCACCAATCAGGGAACATTTCTAACTACAATACCTTTTCCAAGTCTCACCTGTGCGTGTTGAAACCAACAATAGAATCCCCGTAGATCCTCCCAAGAGCCCTGGCGGTGCGCTCGTCGTTCACCAGGACCGAGTCGTTGAGGTACTCGGTCCGGAGCCTGCGGGCCACGGCCGAGGCATTGGCCTCCGGAAGCCGGAAGGCGATGGGAGCGATCCTCTCCCAGTCCTCTTGCATCGTCTTTAAGAGGGTCTCGTTTGAGAGAACGTCTAGAAGGATCAATTCAATTAGTACCGTTAAAATCATCTTATTGTAGTATATGAAATGAAATGAAATGAAATGAAATGAAATGAAATAATTTATTCTGCAAATAGATTTACATGAAATACTTTTGCACGTCAAGTTGTAAATAAATTAATCACATATTACATAAAAATTCACAAGTTACATAATTCATTGATGTCCAAGCGAGCAGCTCATCATGTCCATGGATTTTTATCATTTAAGTAGTCTTCTACTTTATAATATGCTTTTTTTACAAGACACGACTTAATAAAAAGTTTGAAATTATAAAAAGGTAATTCAATAACATTTTGTGGGATCTTATTAAACAATTTTGTGCTTAAACCTAAGAACGACTTTCCAGTCTTTTGAAGCCTGAGCCTTGAAACGGCAAGCCTATGTTTATTTCTGGTGTTAAAATGGTGAGTATCCGATTTCTTATTAAATGATTGCATGTTCTTGTAAACATATAAGATACAGTCCAAAATGTACTGGGAAGCTACGGTTAAGATATCTATGTCTTTAAAAATATCTCGAAGGGAGTCACGCGGTCTTAAGCCATATATGGATCGGATAGCCCTCTTCTGTAATACAAAAATAGTCTGTATATCAGAAGCAGACCCCCACAGCAGAAGACCGTATGACATAACACTATGAAAATAGCTGAAATAAACTAACCTTGCCGTTTCAACGTCAGTTAAATTCCTGATTTTTCTAACTGCATACGCAGCTGAACTAAGTCTACCCGCCAAGACGGAGATATGAGGTCCCCAGTGTAACTTAGGATCTATAGTGATTCCTAAAAATTTTGTAGATTCAGTCAATTCTACAAGTTCGTTATTTACAATAATGTTAGTATCAACTTGTCTTACATTTGGCATTGTTAATCTCATACATTTAGTTTTTTTCGCATTTAACAATAAATTATTTGTATTAAACCATTGAAGAACTTGTGAAAGGGTACTATTTACCTCGTCGTAATTATTTTTACCTCTGTCAACCTTAAAAATCAATGATGTGTCATCAGCAAACAGTACCGTCTCACATAGGTCTGCAGTGAAATACGGAAGGTCATTTATATAAATCAGAAACAGCAAAGGTCCCAGAATCGAGCCCTGGGGCACTCCCATGAGAATAGGAGCGCCACACGAGTCAACTCCATTGACATTCACTGTTTGCACCCTATCTTTGAGATATGATTTCAATAAATCGATCGCTTTATCTGAAACACCATAATGATGCAATTTTAATAACAATATTTCATGATTTACACAATCAAAGGCTTTTGACAGGTCGCAAAAGATGCCTATTGCATCCTGCTTATTCTCCCAAGCGTCAAAGACATGCTTGACAAGTGCCACTCCTGCGTCAGTGGTGGATCTTCCTTTGGTAAAGCCAAATTGCTTATTATGTAAAAGCTTATTTTCATTAAAATGGGACATTAATTGAGAGAATATAATTTTTTCAAAAATTTTACTAAGTGCAGGTAGTATTGAAACAGGGCGAAAATTGGATGGGTCATTTTTATTACCTGTCTTGAATAAAGGAATTATTTTACTTAACTTCATTAAATTAGGGAAATGACCTACCTCTATACACATGTTAAATATGATAGCCAAATGTGGAGCTATTGTTATGATGATTGTTTTTAATAGTTCCACAGAGATACCCCATAAATCTTCAGTCTTTTTGTGAAATTTAACTCTTTAAAGGCTCGTAAAATTATATTTTGGTTGACTTGGTTAAATTTAAAAGATACTAAACATTTTTCTACAGTCCCTATAAGGAGGGATTGAGCTTGGTGTGGGCATGAGTTCAGTTTACTTGTGGTAATTATAGGTATATTAGAAAAATAGGTTTCAAAAACATTTGCAACATCCTTATCAGAATCAATATGCTTATCATCAATTATGAGAGAGATCTTGCGGTCTTGTGTATTATTTTTACAAGTCTCTTTGTTTATAATTTTCCAAGTGGCATTTATCTTATTATTTGATTTTTTAATTTTTTCTTTCAAGTAGTTTGACTTTGCAATTGCACAAACCTTTTTAAATAACTTTGAATATTTTCTAACATAATTGATAACATTAATATCATTAGATTGTGATTTAATGTCATACAATTCATATAATCTATTTCTACTTTTGTAAATGCCTTTAGTTGCCCAGTCACTGAATTTGTACTTGGGATCTTTGATTTTTATTGATTTTTTAGTAAAAATCCCATTAAATTCATTTAATATTAAATCAAACAGGTTTTTATAAGATTCATCAATGTTTTGATTTAGCTTGTATTGAAAATGGGAAAATTTATTATTAATGTTTTTCTTAAAATTTTCTGTGCGACTTGTAGTGAAAGGTCGGTATGTAAAATGCAGTGACGGATTATTATGATTGTGTTCAAATATAGCCATCTGACCACTATGGTCAGAGTTGATAAAATTAATAATAGATTTATGATTCACTTTGCAATTACAAAAAATATTATCCAGGCAAGTAGCTGTTGTTGGAGTTACCCGAGTTGGTTCAAAAAATAAATTATTAAGTCCAAAAGAGTTAAATAAGTTAAGAAATCTAGTCGATAGTTGTGAGTCACTATCCAAAATATTAATATTGAAATCTCCACAAACAACTACTTTTTTGCTACATTTACATACCTTTTTCAAAACTTCCTCCATAGTAGATTCAAATAGTACATAGTTACCAGATGGGGGCCTATATACACATATGTATATACATATATGGCTTTCCAAAGCTTCGGTTTTATTGCAATTGAGGATATTTATCTTTTTCTTAGTAAAATTTGGATGCTTAAATTTAGGAGCTCATTTACTGCAGGGGTTTAGGGTTATTAGCATTACTTTTGGGACTAGACTCATTATTGGCGAACGTCGTTACTTAATTTGCTGATGTAGATTATGTCTTGCAGCCAAATAATTCACATACAGACATAGTTTTAAAACAGAAGAAAATTTGAAGTTGTCCTTTTGAATTTGTAATTAATAGCGAAAGGACAAATTTGTATATTCTTATAGGTAACACCCTTAAAAAAAAGGGAACTAAATGCCAAGTTTGAAGAGTTTCCAGAAATAAAAATAAAGAAAGTCCAATATTTTATAGTAACATGAATATAAAAGCTATCATCAACTCACAATATGCATCCCAAAAGAACTCGTCAGTAGTCTGACTGATGATGTGAGGCACTGGTGTGATGAACTTCTTCTCCCTGATGGCCACGTCGGGCTGGATGGTCAGGAACCGCTCCTGACCAAAGTTTGGCTCCACCACTGGGTCCCAGATGCCAATTGGGTCCATGCCGAATTCCTGGTGTCCCAAGTAGATGGTCAGAAAATATTACGCAACTTCACATTGACCAGATAAAAATTAAGTTCTTCAGAATTAATCGAATGGGAAGCATGCAATCTTGTCGAGTTTAATGCCAAGAAGACGCAGGTGTGTGTATTTTCTGGTAAAGTGTCTCCTTTCCTTTTCCATCCTACTCTTCAGAGTACATTACCAATAAAGGATAGTCTTAGCATCCTTGGCATCGATGTTCGCCGCGACCTAAACCAGCTCAATTTCATCGAGAGCATCATCATTCACACACAATGCAGGCGCTGGTGGCTCGGACCAAGAGGTTTTGTTCTTTTTTTCTGCCACGTGTCATTAAGGCATGGAATGCCCTTCCAGCTCTTGTTTTCCCTCCCTCCTCTATATGACCTCTAACATTTAAGCAGACCTTGAGGGTGAGTGCGACAGGCTCAATAGGGTCTATTGTGCCTATCGACCTCATATGTGGATCTCACTACTGCTTACCATCAGGTGGAGTGAGGACATCTTGTAAGCCTTTTATAAAAAAAAAATCATACCCTGAATCCGAAAAGCGAGTCACCAAGTTCCCTGAAAGGCTTGGTCTTGAGGCATTCGATGATGGCGGTGGAGTTGTCCGTGGGGCAGTTCACCAGCTCTGCCTGCTTGACGGCGAGGTGGTACTGGTTCTCGGGCAGCGGGGCTTTGCCGATCAGAGAACCGCTCATGGAGATACCTCGGTGGAACAGGTCTGGTAAGAGAGGTAATGTTTTATTAATGAGAATTTACGTTGGTTCTAACAAAGAATGATGACATAAAGATGTGGAGAGACCTCGAGAGATTACAAGAATTTGACAAGATTTGATCATTTTAATGTAGCCCACATGTTTATGTAACTTAATTTTCACCTGGATTTCTTAACTGGTGATGACTCGCGCGGCACGCTTATGTTTTTCAACAACTCTGCCTTCCATTAGGAAATTCTTCATCATTATCATCATCATCAACCCACTTCCGTCCACTGCTGGATATAGGCGTCCCCAAATGCCCGCAAGTAATTTCTTATATTATTCACCTAACTAGCTTACCTAATATGTTAGGGTTCAAATACCTAACACGGCGTTTTTTTTGACGCAATAGTCATAATAGCTTGTCCCACTATTTCTATTTTCTATTTCCTTGGAAATAGTGGGAGACACCGTTCGATTCCTATCTCTGTTCACCTTTAGACATAGGTGATATCATATGGAGCAATACGCTGATGGACCCGGCGCTGCTGCCGGTGATGGTGACCAGCTCCGGCTCTCCGCCGAACGAAGCGATGTTCTCCTTCACCCACTTGAGGGCCGCCACCTGGTCCTTGAAGCCGTTGTTGCCTGGAGCCAACCTGTCTCCGGTGCTGAGGAAGCCTGGGGATTGAGACTTTTGGTTAGGTTTACTGGGTTAGGTTAGATAGGTCACCAAAAGTGATTGAATGCATAAAATAATTTATCCAGAGTCAACAAAGCGGTTACTTTTTCTGGGACATTATATTATTAAAAGATATCAATCTTTAATTTCTAAGTATTATTTTCTAAAGTGCAGTTTCACTTGTTGTTTTTGGTATTTCATTTGGTCCACATCATTTTTGGTGCCTCTTTGGCAGTTGCTCAAAGCTGGGATCACCAGTTCTAGCTATGAGAGAATTTACACCAACGCTAATTGTCCACAGTGGTACCAACTAGGACATGGCTTACCAAATGATTGTAGTGACATCTGACTAGCAAGTTCCTACTGCCACAAAATTAGGAGATGTGTGCTAGTCAGTGCTCAGAAACTAGCAGATGGAACTTGTGAATCAGATGTAGCCTTAGAATTGTTTGAAGATTATAAACTATGTCTTAAGAAGGACCAAACACCAGGTCTTACCAAGTGATCCAAGTCTGTAGTTAATGGTGACGAGCACGACGTTGTGGTCGAGCAGGTAGTGAGGTCCGGCGAGGTCGCTGCGGCCCGTCATGGAGTAGAAGCCGCCCGGGTGGATGAAGAATATCACCGGGAGGAGGTTCTTGCTGTGGGAGGAATGATAATGAATCATTATGATATCATTAAAGAACATCATTATTAATGATGTTCTTTTCAAACGGTTTTTTACATAATAGGCTAACAAGATGACCTCACTCCACCTGATGGTAAGCGGTAGTGCGATCCAAATATGAGGTCGACAGGTATTAGACCAAATTGAGCCTGTCGCCCTGAAGGCCTAAAGTTTAACTATTGTTATTGACTTTAAGTTACCATTGTGCAAGGAGTCGAGCAGATTAATTGGGACAATCACCGTAAGTGGGAAGCTATTAAGTCGCATATCGTCGGCTTAGAGTGTAAACCTGTCAAATCAATTTTTTTACTTTAATACGTTATTTATACCTTCGAAAGTGTGAAAATAAATACACAATCTAATCGTCTCTCCTGAAAATGTACCTGATATGGAGTTAGCAGGTTTACACTCTAAGCCGACGATATTGTTTTTTATAAAAAGGCTTTCAGGATGACATCAATTCACCGTAGAGGCCGGAGGTCCACATTTGTGGTTGAAGGGACAGTTATGCCGTCTCACACCCCACATGACGCGCCCGGGATTGTAGGAGGGTGGGAAAACATGAGCCAGCCATGACTTAACTCTGTACTTTACGGCTTAAAATTTGTACGGAATCGCAATGCTTTTCTGTCTTTCACAACTGTGACAGAACGGGAGAGTGTCTCTGCATCCACATTGGCTAGATTGACACGCGTACGTAAAAGTGGTGTCTGTAAATGGGCTACCTCGTATACTATTATTATATAACTGCCTCGTTGGTCTATTGGTAGCAATCGCTGCGTAAGGACCGAGAGGTCTCCGGTTCGAGTCCGGGGTCGGGCAAAATTTGTGTGAGTTTTTCTGTAATGAAATTACTCAGCCCGGAGTTAGCGGTTCAACGCCCATGCCTCGAAAAACACGTTAAGCCGGTGGTCCTAAGCTTGATCTCTCATCGGTTATGTCGGATTGCCGTCTTACCGAATTATGAGAGTAAGGGAATAGAGAGTGCACTTGTGCTTTATAAAATGTCTTGCGCACTTGGCCGATCTCAATTGAGATCGGCCGCCATGGCTGTAATCGGACGCCTTATGCCTATCCACTATGTCACCTGTTGGTCCTCGGAGTGTAGATGTTGATGGTGAGGCAGTCTTCGTCCACGGGGTAGGAGGGCGGCGCGGGCAGCGGGCACGCCGGCCCGTCCTCCGTCGCGTTCACCTCGCCACGATATGACTTGATGAGCCTTGGAGGCTGTTGAGGACAAAGGTTATTATAGACTCTGTATGATAAAAAAGACGTGTGGCACTCGGGCACTGCCGCGGTAGAGCTATTGCATAGCATCGTCCGATTTCGGAGCAGCTCGTCTCGATTCGTGCGAGTTTCGTAGAGTCGTACAATACGTCTAACCGCACGCACACAAACACCGTGCCGAAATCTACCGAACTGAAACGACGTTAGACGATTGTGAGGGTTTTTTCGTTACGGAATTTCTTGGTTCGGTCGCCGCGCTCAAAGCCCGCGATAAAAGCTATGCAATAGCTTAAAAAAATGGAAGATGACTTTAACAAGTATTCGGTAAAGTCATGAGTTACTCTGTGCGTATGCACAGGGAAAGCCACTCAAGCTATTGATATCCGTCTAGCACTATATCTTGGGCTACATATAGCTTGAGCACAGTATATTTGATATTGGAATTTGTCCGAGTAAACGTGTATCATCAGCATGTAATCTATGATTATGGAAGGAATACAATGTGGCCTTCATTCAGAAATAATGTGTATCAATCTGTATGAATCAGACTTAGGGTAAGATCATAAGTGCCTACAGTATTCCTTTTGAGACATCTGCATTTCCTCAAATTTTCATCCTCCTGATGTTTTCTACTCTATATGTTTGAAATAAAACAAATTTTACAAATTAAACTCGCTTATGTTATTCTTAGCATATTATTTAGAGACCCGACGTTTCGAGCTCTTTACGCTTTTGTACCACCTGCTTGGGATCCTATCATGAAGGCCATAATATCCCAGGCCCGTGACAACACATGGCAAGACCTAACCCGAAGCGTCACTAGTTTTATGATAAACCATATAAATACCTTGAACCTCAGTTCCCCAACTGGCGCCTCAGCATACCGGATCCCTCGGTAGGCCTGGAACCGTCTCCCGCGGCGGGATGTCATCCACGACCCTCGGAACACCCCCGAGGGACCGCTCACCACCGGGTCCTCATTGGCTTCCACTGTCATTGCATATGGGATTCACTTTGGTTAGTTTGTCCGGTCTTTCAAAAAGCTAACACATGCCTATAAAGTCTAATTGTAGTTTTTGAAAAAAAAAATGTATCCTAAAAAACTATCTGGCGTGTGAAAATCAATGTACATCAAAATTAATCTTATGTTTTTTTTACAAAGAGAAATATCAGGATAAATATTGACACCTTTATATATTTTTTTAATTATTTACATCCACGATACCTGCAGTCTTTTCAGCATTTTTCTCCACCGTATTCCTGCAGGCCACGGCACAGGTCACCACCAAACACATCACTAGACACTTGGCCGCCATCTTGCCGGCTCGAGACTGAACCGCGTTGCGCCCGCGCATGCCTTTTAACGGGGGGTTGAATCACTCGTGAGTAAGGGCCGTTTGCCACAGAGACGAGGAGTTGTTTTTGCTTATGTTAAAGCTATCTGACAAAACATTTACAAAAAAAAAACCTAATAATCATTAATTAATTAACAATGGTACGTTATGTATTGGCATGATGAATATAATATTTGTAAAATGAATTTAGTCAGAACTTTTAACACGCATAACTTTATAAATTTTGGTTGTATGTCGAAACGAATTACACATATCGATTCGGTTTATCAAAGAATTCAAAACTGCATTATTACCTAAAATCATGTACATTCTCCATTGACCTGCGCGGTATTTGAACTCCCTCGCTAGCGCAATAGACAATGGTACCAGATGTAAACAGACATTATTATATTAATATCACGCGTTATTATTTTGCGATATGTTCGTCGAGTTTGTACGCTCAGTTGAACTAAAGGTAAGTGTTTAGTATATTAATTATCCCTTAAAAATAAATACTTTCGAAATTTTCATGACAATGAATTTAGAACAGATTATCCTATTATTAACTGCTCCTAAGTGAATTGCCAATTCAGATAAGGATCAATCAGGGTATTTGATTGTGGTTGTTTTGCTTGCCATTTTTATGATACGCAGTAAGATTTAAGTAAATCAAAATTATTAATGAATTGGTATTGGTGCAACGGGCTGGTATCCGCAACTCGACGTCAAAGCGCCTATTTTGCGTGGGGTGGGAATCACTTGAACCATCCCAGCTCGTTGAGGAAGGCCAGCAGCTTCTTCACGCTGCGGGCGGCCTCGCTGAGCGATCTTGGAGATCCAAGGTGTTTGGCCCGGTAGATGGCCACCCCCTGACATTCGAGAATGACATGGGCGGCTGTTTCTTCTTTCTCCAGACATCCCCTGCAGAGCGCGCCGTCTGTAAGTCCGAGAGCATAGAGATGTTTATTATAAGGACCGTGACCAGTTAGGGTCCCTATAGCAATTCTGAGCTGAGGTTTAGCCAGGTTTACTAGGGCTCTTGCAAGTTTCTTGTTTACCTGCGGAGTGAACTCCCTGGCGACAGAGGTCACCTTGTGTCCACGCTGTGTTGTGTTGGTTACCTGTTTGTGTTCGTAGCATGGACCTTGCTAGATTGAAGAGGATGGGGATGATCGGTTCGGGTCCGTGGACTACCGTGTCCGAGCCACCTCAGCTACATCTTCTCCGACAAGAACAATGTCGTCGGCAAACAGCATGCACCAGGGTGCCTCCTCCTGTATGTCTGATGTTAAACATCCATTACCAGGAGGAACAGGATTGGGCTTAAAGCCGATTCCTGGTGCAAACCAACAGCCACATTGAACTCGTCTGTCACGCCGGCTTCGGATCGGACGTTCGTGAGCGCACCTTCATACATCCCTTGCTCCAACCTTACATACTTTCCAGGCACGCCTTTCTTATGCAAAACCCACCACAAGACTTTTCTGGGGACACGGTCGTACGATAGTCGACGTTTGTATGGAGCGTTTTTGAGGTCGCCCAAATAATTTGCAATTAAAATTGTAATATCTCGTCGAGTTAAATCGAGATGTCAAAGTGATACTTTCAACAGTGCCTTTGTGTTTGAGTGGTCCATCCAACTATATCGAAATAAAAAAAATAGTCAAATACCCTATTGCTCTTGAGAAAAGATCGCTAAAACTACCAATTAGCACGCTGATTGCCTCTCTTAATCCAGCTTATAATATTCAATGAACTTACATCTGACTATTTTTCCTCATATTATGTAGCATGCATGACAGAGGAAAGGAGGATTTTCCACCGGACAAACCATTTACTATTTATTGCATCTCAAGTCGTTGTTTTCTGAGTGACTAATGTTTTCTCTTTACGACTTATGAACGGACAGTTATCCAATTTAGATTAATTTAGTTTAATCTGTCAAAAAGTCTACATAAAGGAATGAAAAGAAAAGGAAAATAAGGAAACGTTTTTGTAACATAAATTGTAATTTATTCCAATTGTTAAAACTTAAAATTATTAGTACTTTATTTATTAAAATAAATTATAACAAAATATTATTTAAGCCTAAATGCATTCAAGATGTGATACATCCCCGATGCATTCGAGATACATTCCTAAGATCTACGTGACGCTTTTACGACGGATCTGTGACATTTGTGACGCTTTCGTGACATTCTATGACGCATTTACGACAACTGTTGACGGTTTACTGTCATAGCTGGACGGCTGAGGCTAAACCGTTGCAGACTAAGTTAATACTTCATCGGGTACAGTTCCTCCCAGAGTTGGTAGCGGTCTTCGAACATGTTGGAGTGTAGAGTCCAGTCATCAGCGATGCGGAGGTAGTTTCGGTTATCTGGGGTCATGGAAGGCCACACAATGGACGAGTCCTCCGGCCTTACGCTGCCGCGGGGGTCTCTGCAGGAGGAACAACGATTAAAGTATTTATTTAATCGATTGCTACATCCGCTCCTCCACATCCGGTGATGATGACAAGGCTTCTCCTAGCCATCTTCGTAGTTAGTTAGGACAAATCGTTAGGATAGCGAATATGCACTCTAAACATCAGGGAATCAAACACCTAATTGTAGTTTGGACATATCTCTACTCCTTTATTTTTCCTAACTGACATACGATGATGGCTTGCAGTAACCTCGTTATCTTCACCGGACTTGCGGGAGAGCGGATGGCTCTCACCTATGTCATTACCACTTTGATAAATACGACCGAAGTATCTAGTACTTTAGTAATCTCAATCCCTTACCCGAATGTAGCGAAGTTGTACCACATCTGGGTCATCTTGTCCACCATCTTTGAGTCAGCGCTGTCGTCGGCCGGGATGGCCGGGTAGCGATAGCTCAGAGTGAACAGGTAGATGAGGTCGTCATGGTGGGCGGCTCCTGGATAGAAGACAGCTTTAGTGAAAATTCTAGCAATAAAATAACCTTTTTTAAAGCCACCTGGGGAAAAAGTACCGCACTTCCTCAGTTGGCTTTAACCCCACACACCGGTGCGGACTGCTGGGGGACTGGCGAACAGATGGTAAAATGCCAACCTCTGGTCCAAAAGTATAGCCGATTTTTGATGACACCATGAGAAAAATGTTCTATCTTTTCCGCACCTACTTACTACCATGTAACCAACAAATAATTGTTTACTAGCAAAGTTGTCAAATATCAACAAGAAGTACGCACTACGCGACCTTGTGTTTTGAGACCTACGTAATTATTGGTCCTTCACAGTGAACGTTATTTACGTAAGCCTTGAAACGAGTACTTCTTCAGAAAATCTCAAAATTTGCAATTTTGTCCTAAGGTTTGAGGGTTTTGCGTTCCATTTCACCACATTTTTTGCTTTATGGGTCTACATGTAATATTATGAGTGACAGATACATAGTTACTTCTTGTTACTTAGTGTAGAGTAAGATCCCCCATAATGACAAATATTCGCAATTTTGTTGCAATGGTGCGATATGTAGTAATCCTAGATTTACCCTTGGGCTTGTTGGTCTCCGGGTCTTCGTAGTGGCTGTGGTTCCCGATGTGAGCGAACTCGTAGTACCACACCGGGTGCGGGGAGTGGCGGCACATCAGGTTGGCCATCCTGTTAACCACATTGACTACGAGTTAGAATCGGACGATGGAGTTTAGTGTAGGTGGTAGAGGGAAAATCAAGGGAGATCTGCGGTAAATCTTGCCGTACCCAATCAATAAGTGCGATTAAAATAATGCTTAAAGTGTACATCTATTGAAAATACGAAGCTTCTAGTCTAGCCAGAAAGCGACTTCTTTTTGACAATGCAAAACATTAAAGAGATTAGTGAATCTGGAAGCACAACATTTTTATAAAGTTTCAGGAGAAGAAGAGCATCTCAGTTAGATATTTTCACTAATTACAACGGGATACAATGATCAAATTTAGACAGAAACTAGCTACAGGTTTGCTACTGATTTTTGCATTTGGTTCCAAAGTTTACAACATCATACACGGAACATTTTTAACTACTATACCTTTCCCAAATCTCACCTGTGCGTATTGAAACCAACAATAGAGTCCCCGTAGATCCTTCCAAGAGCCCTGGCGGTGCGCTCGTCGTTCACCAGGACCGAGTCGTTGAGGTAATCGGTCCGGAGCCTGCGGGCTACGGCTGAGGCGTTGGCCTCCGGAAGCCGGAAGGCGATGGGAGCTATCCTCTTCCAGTCCTCTTGCATCGTCTTTAAGAGGGTCTCGTTCGAGAGAACGTCTGGAAGGATCAATTCGATTAGTACCATTAAAACATCTTATTATAATATTATGTATGTCGTTCCAAGGCTTTGGCTTTATTGCAATTAAGGATATTAAGACTGAGAACAGGTTAAAATTGGGATGCTCTAAAAGGTGCTCATTTACTGCATGGGTTTAGGGTTATTAGCATTACTTTTGGGACTAGACTCATTATTGGCGAACGTCGTTACTTAATTTGCTGATGTAGATTATGTCTTGCAACCAAATAATAAATTTACAGACATCGTTTTAAAACAGAAGAAAATTTGAAGTTGTCCTTTTGAAATTGTAATTAATAGCGAAAGGACAATTTTGTATATTCTTATAGGTAACATCCTTAAAAAAAAGGGAACTAAATGCTAAGTTTGAAGAGTTTCCAGAAATAAAAAGAAAGAAAGTCCAATATTTTATAGGAACATGAATATAAAAGCTATCATCAACTCACAATATGCATCCCAGAAGAACTCGTCAGTAGTCTGACTGATGATGTGAGGCACTGGTGTGATGAACTTCTTCTCCCTGATGGCCACGTCGGGCTGGATGGTCAGGAACCGCTCCTGACCAAAGTTTGGCTCCACCACTGGGTCCCAGATGCCAATTGGGTCCATGCCGAATTCCTGGTGTCCCAAGTAGATGGTCAGAAAATATTACGCAACTTCACATTGACCAGATAAAAATTAAGTTCTTCAGAATTTATCGAATGGGGAGCATGCAATCTTGTCGAGTTTAATGCCAAGAAGACGCAGGTGTGTGTATTTTCTGGTAAAGTGTCTCCTTTCCTTTTCCATCCTACTCTTCAGAGTGCATTACCAATAAAGGATAGTCTAGCATCCTTGGCATCGATGTTCGCCGCGACCTAAACCAGCTCAATTGCATCGAGAGCATCATCATTCACACACAATGCAGGCGCTGGTGGCTCGGACCAAGAGGTTTAGTTATTCATTTCTGCTACGTGTCATTAAGGCATGGAATGCCCTTCCAGCTCTTGTTTTCCCTCCCTCCTATGACCTCTTTAGGCGGAGCGTGAAACGACATTTAAGCAGACCTTGAGGGTGAGTGCGACAGGCTCAATAGGGTCTATTGTGCCTATCGACCTCATATTATGTGGATCTCACTACTGCTTACCATCAGGTGGAGTGAGGTCATCTTGTAAGCCTTTTATAAAAAAAAAATCATACCCTGAATCCGAAAAGCGAGTCGCCAAGTTCCCTGAAAGGCTTGGTCTTGAGGCATTCGATGATGGCGGTGGAGTTGTCCGTGGGGCAGTTCACCAGCTCTGCCTGCTTGACGGCGAGGTGGTACTGGTTCTCGGGCAGCGGGGCCTTGCCGATCAGAGAACCGCTCATGGAGATACCTCGGTGGAACAGGTCTGGTAAGAGAGGTAATGTTTTATTAATGAGAATTTACGTTGGTTCTAACAAAGAATGATGACATAGAGATGTGGAGAGACCTCGAGAGATTACAAGAATTTGACAAGATTTGATCATTTTAATGTAGCCCACATGTTTATGTAACTTAATTTTCACCTGGATTTCTTAACTAGAGATGACTCGCGCGGCACGCTTATGTTTTTCAACAACTCTGCCTTCCATTAGGAAATTCTTCATCATTATCATCATCATCAGCCCACTTTCGTCCAATGCTGGAAATAGGCCTCCCCAAATGCCCGCAACAAATTTCTTATATTATTCACCTAACTAGCTTACCTAATGTGTTAGGGTTCAAATACCTAACACGGCGTTTTTTTTGACGCAATAGTAATAATAGCTTGTCCCACTATTTCTATTTTCTATTTCCTTGAAAACAGTGGGAGACACCGTTCGATTCCTATCTCTGTTCACCTTTAGACATAGGTGATATCATATGGAGCAATACGCTGATGGACCCGGCGCTGCTGCCAGTAATGGTGACCAGCTCCGGCTCTCCGCCGAACGAAGCGATGTTCTCCTTCACCCACTTGAGGGCCGCCACCTGGTCCTTGAAGCCGTTGTTGCCTGGAGCCAGCCTATCTCCCGTGCTGAGGAAGCCTGGGGATTGAGACTTTTGGTTAGATTGACTGGGTTAGGTTTGGTAGGTTACAAAAGCGATTAAATGCTGAAAATAATTTATACAGAGTCAACAAGGCGGTGACTTTTTCTTGGTCATTAAGTGATATCAAATTTTGATTTATAAGTATAACATTCCATACTACAGTATTTCTGTACTACAGTTTTACTTATTGTTTTTGGTATTTCATTTGGTGCACATCTTTATTGGTGACTCTTTGGCAGTTGCTCGAAGCTGGGATCACCAGTTCTAACTATGAGGGAATTTACCCCAACGCTAATCGTCCACAGTGATAGTAGCTAGGACATGACTTACCAAATGATTGTGATGACATCTGAGCATGATCCTACTGCCACCAAATTGGGCGATGCGAGCCAGGTAGAATGTGATCGGGAACTAGCGGATGGAACTTGTTAATCAGATGTCTCCATGGAATATTTTATGAACTACTATCTGTGTAGAGCGGTTTAGATTTTACATACAAAAGTTTTTTCCCAATAACTTCCGTTCCCGAGGGAATTTCAGTAATTCCTTTCTTAGCATCTCTGCGGTATCTAAGCTATGTCCCTTCCAAATTTTAAGTACCCACGTTTAGTCGTTTCGGCTGTGCGTTGATATGTATGTCAGTCAGTCAGTCAGATTCTCCTTGTATATATTTAAATGTCTTAAGGAAGACCAAACACCAGGTCTTACCAAGTGAACCAAGTCTGTAGTTAATGGTGACGAGCACGACGTTGTGGTCGAGCAGGTAGTGAGGTCCGGCGAGGTCGCTGCGGCCCGTCATCGAGTAGAAGCCGCCCGGGTGGATGAAGAATATCACCGGGAGGAGTTTCTTGCTGTTGGGGGAATTATAATGATGTAGAAAGAATCAGCTATTAAGACATAGATTTTTTTCATCAAAAGACAAAATGGAAAGCTTTCAGGGAGAACGTGATATTTGGATCTCACTACCACTTCCCATCAGGTGGAGTGAGGTCATCTTGTTACATACATACATAAAATTATGCCTTTTTCCTAGAGGGGTAGGCAGAGATCACTTCCAGCGATCCACTTTTCACCTCTGTGGAAAACGTGACGTGACGGGTTGTAGACCACAAAAAAAAAAAAAAAAAAATCAAAATGTCTTTATTCATATAGGCAACTTGCATGCACTTATAAATCGTCACATTAGTAATAATAAGATTCTACCACCGGTTCGGAAAGCCGTATCTATCGAGAAGACTCCGGCAAGAAACTCGATAGTCGCTCTTTTTAAACATGTTATACATTGTAAATGAGCCAAGTCATACAGTCTGGGTGTGCCATAGTAAAAGGTACCATATACTTTATTTACTACTATTTAAAATAACTATAATTAAAATCAAAAGAAAGAGAGCCAAGATAACAATGTTCAAAATACCATAACAAATCCAACCTGCATGACAAAGCTTACATAGGGTAGGTAGAATTTTAATAATTACAGCCATTGCCTAATTATAAATTAAACTGAATATAATAATAAAAGAACAAAAAGTTCATCATGAATGTCAAAATTAATAATAAAAAAATTAATAACAATAGAATGTCAAGAATTTAACTTAAACTATTTGTCCATGCATATTTATCACTGAGATAATCTTCTACTTTATAGTAGCCTTTTTTAAGAAGACCATTCTTAATACATGATTTGAATTGTTGTATAGGTAGTTTAGTAACACAAGCAGGTAATTTATTGAACATTTTTACACCTAGTCCAACAAAGGAGCTATTAACTTTATTTAGTCTAAAATGTGAAATAGCAAGTTTATGTTTATTTCTTGTATTGAATTGGTGACTATCAGATTTTTTAGGAATGTATTGTATATTTTTATACACATACATTAAGCAGTCAAGAATGTATTGGGAGGCTACTGTGAGAATACTATACTCCTTGAAACGTTCTCTGAGGGAATCGCGCCGTTTGAGGTTATATATGGCTCTTACTGCTCGTTTTTGCAATACAAATATACTATAGATATCAGCAGCTGATCCCCATAAAAGCAAACCATAGGACAAAACACTGTGAAAGTAACTGAAATAAACTAATCTTGCCGTTTCAACATCAGTCAATTGTCTAATTTTTCTAACAGCATATGCCGCGGAGCTAAGTCTTCCTGCCAGGGTACCTATATGGGGTCCCCATTGTAATTTAGAATCTAGAGTGATTCCAAGGAACACCGTTGAGCTTAGGACTTCAATGGGTTCGTTATTCATTTTGATATTAGTACTGACTTGCCTTACATTGGGCATAGTAAACTTGACACATTTGGTTTTTTTGGCATTCAACATTAGATTGTTAGTATTAAACCAGTGCAGGACTCGTGAGAGAGCTTTGTTTACATCGTCAACATTTTCTTGCTGTCTATCCATCTTAAATAGAAGTGATGTATCATCTGCAAACAGAACTATCTCACATGTGTCTTTAGTAAAGAAAGGAAGATCGTTAATGTAAATAATGAATAAAAGAGGGCCCAATATCGAGCCCTGGGGCACTCCCATAATCAATGGGGCGCCAGAAGAACTAGTCCCGTTTATATTAACTTTTTGGGTTCTACCAGTGAGGTATGATTGAACTAGACTAAGTGCGTTACCCGAGATGCCATAATGGCGCAATTTGAGTAGCAGGGTTTGATGGTTAACACAATCAAACGCCTTGGATAGGTCGCAGAAAATGCCTATGGCATCCTGCTTCCACGTCGCCGCCATTCTGCCTTGTTTTAACAAGGTCATTGCTTTCCCACGAGTAGCAAGGATATATAACGGGGGAAGGAAAAGGGGAGGAAGGATACTATCGCCTCGGATGATTTGGACTGAGTCAATAGTAGCTCGAGGAGCCGGGGTCGCTTACCCGTATACCGTTCACCAACCACCGGACAAATAGTTGTGACTGGTATCCCCTGAATTAACCTGCCATCTTGTTAGCCTTTTATAAAAAAAAAACTTTCAGAATAACCTCATTCCACCTGATGTAGGGGCCGCGAGGTCCACATATGAGGTTGACAGGACAGTTATGCCGTCTCACGCCCCACATGACGAGCCCGGGATTGTAGGAGGTGTAGGAGGGAGGAAAAACATTTTTTTTTAAACGCGGTGAAATGCATTACGCACCTTCACTAGGAGAGGGGGATCTCTCCCAGTGGTGTGTCGGACTTCCCAACGGCTGGCGAACAGATAGTAAATCTCCTGGGCGGGGTGTAATGCCCAGGGGGCTTACCGACTAAAACACCGCGATGTGCCTCATCGCCGAATGGCAGCATCATGGGACTCCGAAACTAGTCTTCAACTACCATGACGCCGCCGAAGTTGCGCAAAATGGGCTACACACACTCACCTAGTGGGAGGATGACGGGGGGACCCGGTACACGAGACCGCCCGTCCCTCAACAGCGGCCGTTAGTGCAATGCCGACGGGAGTGTCCCCACACCCGCCGCCGGCTGGCCACCGCTGGACCCTGGCGCAATAGCGCGGGCGTATTTATTTATTTAGGTTCACAAAACAGAACAACATCAATGTAGCTTCTAAATTACAAATTCAAAACTTATGGACTAGATGTTATCCTAAAACATGTGTACACATCATGGTTAATAATATCCTCCTGAGCATGATCCTACTGCCACCAAATTGGGCGATGCGAGCCAGGTAGACTGTGATCGGGAACTAGCGGATGGAACTTGTTAATCAGATGTCTCCATGGAATATTTTGTAAACTACTATCTGTGTAGAGCGGTTTCCTCCTCTTCCGGATGAATGGCGCGGAAGGATCGTTTTCGCGCGCTCTCACATCCGTCTAGGGAGGGAAAACATGAGCTAGCCCTACTAGCATGCCATGACTTAAGTCTGTACATTTAGGCTTAAACTTCGCACGGTATAGTATTTATATTCTGTCACAGAACGAGCGAGTGTATCTGCATCCACATTCGCTAGAATATCGTGCATGCTTAATCAGTCTCCATGGATATATCGACAGGGGAAGACCAAGAAAGACCTCTCACGACCAAATAGGTCAAATCTTAAAGAGAGGTCAAATCAAAAGTACCCGTAATCGACGAGCATGCATCGAGAAGTTGATGGATGTGGATTAAACGAAAGTGATGTGCCAGGACCGTAGCACATGGCAGGTAGTGATCTCTGCCCACCCCTCTGGGAAAAAGGCGTGATTTTATGTATGTATGTTAATCGGTGGTGTTTGTAAATGGACTACCTATTATACTATACTGTATCCACTATCTCACCTGTTGGTCCTCGGAGTGTAGATGTTGATGGTGAGGCAGTCTTCGTCCACGGGGTAGGAGGGCGGCGCGGGCAGCGGGCACGCCGGCCCGTCCTCCGTCGCGTTCACCTCGCCGCGATATGACTTGATGAGCCTTGGAGGCTGTTGAGGACAAAGGTTATTAAAGGTTATAGACTCTGTATGATAAAAAAATGTGGACTGACCTACAATCAGAATTAGGTGGGTGAAAATTAGTATGGAAGAACTTTTACGTGTTTGTAGATTTTTATAAAACGTGGTATGGAGGTAGCTGGCACACCGGAAAGATTACTATATTGAGCTACTATATTGAGTTTTTGGGGGACGAGTTATAATAAATAACAGGCATGTAGGCTATTTTAAACATAATTGCTGCTAAAACCCATTAATACGCGGACAAAGTCGCGGGCGGCCGCTAGTTTTATGATAAACCATATAAATACCTTGAACCTCAGTTCCCCAACTGGCGCCTCAGCATACCGGATCCCTCGGTAGGCCTGGAACCGTCTCCCGCGGCGGGATGTCATCCACGACCCTCGGAACACCCCCGAGGGACCGCTCACCACCGGGTCCTCATTGGCTTCCACTGTCATTGCATCCATATGGGCTTAGTAGTCGATTCGCACGAAATTCATTCGCCCTAACGTGCGAAACGTCCACTTTCAATAATAAGATTGTTTGAAACGAAACACTAACTAAAAAAACTTATTGTTGAAAGTGGATGTTTCGCACGTTCGGGCGAATGAAATTCGTGCGAATCTACTACCAACCAAGCCTGCATATGAGATTAACTTCTTAATTCTCCTGTTTGTCGAGACTTCTCAAAAAGCTTATAAAGTCAAATAGTCTTCAAAAAAAATGTATCAGAAATATTATTTAGTGGGTGATAATCTTAGGGTTTTTTTTTATAAAAGAGAATATAAGGATAAATATTCATAAAACTCTAGTTGCAACCATTGGTAGTGAGTGTATATTTAAAAAAAATAATGAAAGTAATGAAACACCCTGCGTCACTAAAAAGTTTAAAAATATTTTGAAAACCTAAATAATATCGAAGCTGCTCCTTTGTGACCCGGGGATTTGAACACCCGTCCTTTCGGGACTAAGTTATTTAAAGCGGGACTAAGTCTTAAATTATTCTAATTTATTAATTGATCTGACTTGACTGTTATAATATTTTTGATTTTAACTATTTTAATAAGCATGTTTTTATTTAAAAATTGCGGCGGTAAACAAAGTTTGAATTCTATTTAGAACCCATTTGTTTTATTAGTTGAACTATATATTTATTATAATATTTTACTCTAGATATATTTTTAAACCGATTTAGAAAATAAGTCATTCCAAATATAAAGGTGTACCTTTTTTTTTTTAACGTCTACCATACCTGCAGATTTATCAGCCTTCTTCTCCACGGTATTCCTGCAGGCCACGGCACAGGTCACCACCAAACACATCACCAGACACTTGGCCGCCATCTTGCCGGCTCGAGACTGACCGCCATGCGCCCGCGCATGCCTTTTAAAAAGGGGTTGAATCACTCGTGAGTAAGGGCCGTTTGCCACAGAGACAAGGAAGTTTGCCTAATTCAAATTTGAAGACTTTATTCTAGGCATCATTTTAAAAAGCGAGCATTTGGGCAGGCATATGTCCAGTAGTGGACGAAAGTGGGTTGATAATGATGATTTAAAAAAAAAACTTTGCGAAGTAAATAGTTTAGGCTGTGGTTTAGGTTAGAATAGTACTTACGGACAAATTGTGAGTTTTTTAATATTAGTGTGCAGTTGATTCTTTTTCCGAGGTAGGCTTTTTGCTTATGTGAAGGATATCTGACAAAACATGTACATTTGCTTAAATTGATAAATAAATAAATCATACCTACAGACATACATATAATTGTCCTGCGCGGTAATTGAACTCCTTCGCTAGCGCAATAGACAATAGTACCAGATGTGAGGCATTTATTTTTTTAATATTGTATTTTGTTAATTGTCTGTTTTTTTGTTAATTGTCCGTTTTTTGTTATGAATAAATAATGAAATTATCATATTAGAATTTGCTATTCTTTTCGTATGAAAACTCGTCTTCACTTTAGTGTGAAACATACCTTAGTTGGTTTGGTAATTTTTTGAATTGGTAGGTACGAATTACACGTACTCGCTTGGTGGTTGAACACTCATTTGAGGGCAAGGGTTAAAAGGCCAGTCAGTTTCAAAATAAAAGCTTGACCCAGTCATCTTATTAGATTTCCTGTCCCTGTAGATTAATAAAGATTAAAACTAATTTTGTAAGATATAGAGCTCAAAATCGGTAGGTCCTAAGCTGCAGCCTACATTTCTTGATCTTGACACTCAGAAAGAAAGAAAGAAAAATACTTATTGACCACCACGACATAGACACGAAAAGTTACAATGATACACAAATACACAACTCAAACAAAGAAATATCACACATACACAAGGACTAAAAGAAGTGGTCACTTAGGTATTTCAGACAAATTGGGGTAACATAGATTATAGAGAACTCTCGTTAACATTATACTAACACCAACTTTCTAATTCGGTTTAAGACTGATAAGTTCCTAAACTGGTACCGAGACGTCTTATTGTATATTTTTCGTTAATCAGAGATTTTAACTACGTGTAATGACGAAGGTCTAGCCACCAAATTACTAAGGAATCATAATAAGCACTAAGCAGTAAGAAGAAATTTGTCCATAGGTACATTTTTCTATCAGTACCTTTGTAAGTACGAGAATACCTAAGTATCTAAGGATGGCAACTGGAAATCACGGTTAGTACTTAGTTTTTCTGATAGACGAAATGTGACACAGGGGAAAATCTAGCCGGTAACGAAGGCAGGTGATTAATATACTTCAGTTTCCTTAATATCCATTTCAGCAATTTCATTCAAGCCGATATAACAAGTACCTAAGTTAATATACTAATTACCTACTTCGAAGACTCATTGCAACCGCAGGAAGATTAAATTTCATGACATTACGTTATGAAACGTCATAGGATTATCCTCTTTTACCTTAAGAAACATTGGATGTTTATTATTGAACATGAATAAATTCATTTACTGAGAGAATAAACATTACGAAAGAGAATAAGCGTTACAATAATACTTGAGTACAATTTAGGCGACCTTATCGCTATTAGCGATCGCTTGCAGAGGTATCCCATCATTATATGATTTGAGGGTTTTTTTTTCTATGGGACATGCTACATCTGCGTCCATCGCAGTCCACTCCTGCACTTAGGCCTCCCGAAAAGCATGCTACATGCTAGATTTAAAAAACGTAGATGTAATTTTTTTAATTAACGATCAGGATGATCTCACTGTATTTGATGGTAAGCGCTCAATAGAAAGAACCTATTGAGCCTGTAGCCTCCATCCTGGAGTATTGGCTCTCAAAAATCAAAATTAGTTTTGATATTGGGTTACCAATAAAAATGTGACTTTCAAAACCAAATATAATTTACACACAAATCGTATTAGGCACATGATACATTATCTAAAGCCTCCCATAAATTGCTTCGCACAAAAACCTGCTTTGATCCAGGCATACCGAATACCCAGATGTCAGATGGGTTTTTCAAGATGGCGGCTAGTTCAAAACTTGAGGAAAACGTCTAAAATATTATTGTTCACGTTCTGGTAAAATTGATCGGTTATCGTTTGAATGTTTTTTCCTGTGTAGTACACGCGAGGATGTGCAGTTTGCATTTTAATTCGATGCTTTTATTTTACAACCGTTTTATTTTTTATTTCAAATGATTTGGCATTTCTGATAAGATATGTAAGACTTATTCAATGAAATCTTTGTCAGTTACATTATTAATGCAGGATTTCATAGTGTGCAAACATAGGTTCATTATATCGTTCATATTTATTCAATCTTATAGTATGATGAGTCAAGATTCCGATATTATTGGAGACAGCCAGTGAAACATCACCAACTATGTCGAGATGATGATAATGTGTAATTTTAATTAAATAAAAAAAATCAAAATAATTTGTTCGTTTTTATTTAAGAGCTGTGGATTTTGAATAAACAAAATAATTGTAATAAAATAAATAAATAAACCTCAAAGTAACTGAATGCTCATTCAAGAATCGAACCCAGAACCCACCAACAAACTATGCTTCTTAACTTCTTACATTTTATCATTATGTATGCTTAATAATTGTAGATTGATAAATACATAGTATATAAATCGGTGGTGTGGTACCTCTGGCGGTGTGGTGCCTGCTCTGCACCTCTACCATAAGTTTTCTGTATTGTATTTTATTTTGTGTATGGATCTCTGTTATCTGATAATAATGAAATGAAATGAAATTAAATTGTGTTTGTGCATGGGACGTGTTTATCTTTTCCCATGAGTGAAAAGGATAATTCTACATTTCTACAAACTCGTCTACCTACTAAACTGTTATAGCGATTAACATGAAGTCAAGTCTGAGTAACTCTTGCAATTATCTAATTTAATTCATTACTCTTGTTACTGCTGTATGGACCCCCGCAACGAATGCTGAATCACCTAAAAGACAATAAAATAGTCTGCTGCCAGTAATTTTTCCTCAACCAATCTTGCGAAGATCGTTTTTTTATTCCATACTATGGTTTTTCACTTCCCACAATTTAAAGTACTTTTTCGCGTGTTTCAAAGAACTGCTCTACAAACTATACCTAGCTTTTTTACAAATATAATGTAAATTTTATACCTATATGCATGCGTGATTATGTACTTACCTATTTTACTTTCTAGAATAATTCCCCGAACTGTCATAAAAACGATGTAAGGGGTTCCTTCAGATTTTGATACGACACAATGTTATGAAACACTGCTTGCAGGAAAAGGATACAGGGGGAAACATATTACACCTAGTTATTCTGTTCAGTTGCCTTATAGGCATATAATAAGAAACTAGACTTCTAGACTCTTCATGGAGTATTTACGTATTCAATAGTAGAGTCAGATAATGACAAATTTTGTCTTATAAACAGTAATGTTGGTTTACTATTCATTTCGAAATTGTTGGACACTTTGACTACTCGTTTTGGCTACTCGGCAATGAAATGCAAATCTGTTTTAATGAGTGGATGGAAAAGGTATGAATAAAAGCAGATTTTGGTATCACATTTGACTTTATTATACACATTATTATACTATGACTTGTCGTACATAAGATTATCATATAATAGTAGTTTAATCCTAGGTAGAAAGGTATTTTACTACTTCGTTAAAATGTCGTTGTACTATTTGAGCCAATGCGTTTAATCTTTACGTTAAACCAACGGTGCAGGAGATAATATGGTAGGGAAATGACATTAAGTACGGTTTGGCAATGTTTTCAATCCTCAAGAGGATACCCAAGATTCTGGACACCTAATACTGTATCAAATCAGGCCACCAGAACCTCCTATTGGTCGCAGCGTGATGTTATATAGCCTAAAGCCTACCAAGGAAGGCTATGGCTAATAGTCTATCCAACTATTTTTTTTCCAACTCGAACCAGTTGTCTGAGGTTGTAACAAACAAACAAACTCTTCCGCTTTATATTAGTATAGATTAATAGAGTATCGTACCTAAATAATATATATTTCTTTCTTTCTATAGTGGCCCAGATCACTCAGGCCACTCTGGGTCTGAAGTCCCAAATAATATTAGGATATGGCTATGTTAGAATACTCAAGAGTACACTCATGTTTCTGAATCTAATACTGTATCGGGTAGAGCTGGTCCCAGACGCGGAACCGCTCCTCGAACATGTTGGTGCCGAGGCTGAACTCGTCTCCGATCCTCAGGAAGGTTCTCTCCTTGGGCGTCATGGCCGGCCAGCGCAGGGATGAGAGCTCGGGTTGCTTGGAGCCGGGGGGTGGGTTGGGATCACTGTAGATAAATCATAAGCTATAAATAAATAAGAATATTCAACATCACATACGTAAAAAATTGGAAAAAATCACATTCATGTCAGACTGGACGGGGACTCGAACACACGATCTTGATGTTACGCGCCCCAATTATACTTTCCAAGCTTACGTCATGTATGAGAATTTTTCCGTCACCTTACTCGTTAGCCACGTTTTTCTGGTCTGCCTTCTGTATAAGGCACAAGTTCGCCCATGTGTGGAATATTTCTCTAAAGAGCTATTTCAGCTAGTCCCTCCCTCCCCTTTCCACTCCCGAACGACACGTGCTGGACAGCGCTGCCATCCACATACAATGCAGGCGCTGGTGGCTCGGACCAAGAGGTTTGGTTCCTCTTTTCTGTCACGTGTCTTTAAGGCATGGAATGCCCTTCCAGCTTATGTTTTCGCTCCTTAATCTTCAGGCGGGGATTGAAACGGCAGGCCTTTAGGGTGTGTGCAATAGGCTCAATATGGTCTATTGTGCCTTTCGACCACATATAAGGATCTCACTACCGCTTACCATCAGGTGGAGTGAGGTCATCTTAAACTGTCATGGTTACACACATTAGAAAACTGAAACTGTCCGGGATATTTACCATGTTGTTTTGTTTTAATGAGCTCCCGAAAACAAAACAACATGGTAAATATCCCGGACAGTTTCAGTTTTCTAATGAGGTCATCTTGTTAGCCTTTTATAAAAAAGAAAAAGTAAAACAAGCTCGTACCCGTTCTTAGCGAAGTTGTACATGATGGCGGTCATCCTGTCCACCACTTGGGAGTCCTTTGAGTCCGACGCGTCGATGTCCGGAAAGCTCGCGCGCAGGGAGAACAGGTAGATGAGGTCATCATGATGGGCTGCGACTGAAGATAGGGAAGGTCAATTAGTGTTGGTGTTATGAGAGCCATCCGCTCCCCCGCAAGTCCGGTGATGATGACGAGGCTCCAAGCCATCATCGTAAGTCAGTTAGGAAAAAAATAATTTAGCAACCGTTTAGTAGGTGAAATAGTGTACAGGAAAGCATTTCTAGAATAATAACTTGTTATGGACTAAGAAACTTTAATATCTGTTCTGAGTTTGCTTCCTTCTCCATGTTACTTATAAAGAAACACCCAACAATTGGACATGATCAAACCCCAATGACTACATAATTAAGTCCTTTTGACTCATATTTAGTCATAAATAGTACAATGGAGTTGGGAACTAGAAGAAATATAAAAATTCTCCTTATCAAGAATAAAAAGCATTTAGACGTTATGTCAAGATTCGATCATGTAAGATTTTATCATGTACTGTCGGATGAAGTTTGCTAAGTTCTTATTATTTTTCTCAGGCAGAAAGGAGACTTTATACTTACTGGTTGGTTTGTTGGTCTCCGGGTCTTCGTAGTGGCTGTTGTTGCCAACATGAGCGAACTCGTAGTACCACACCTTGTGCGGGGAGTGGCGAGACATCAGGTTTGCCAACCTGAAGATAAAACATACATAGTATTAAGTATAGGTGCATCCGGGACAAAACCTGATATCTAAACAGAGATAAAGGATATGTAATGTGTTCCAGTTTGTGATACCATATCCAAATATGTTTTGAAGGGACCCAAGTACTTTTAAAACCATTCAATATTTAAACTAATGAACATCATTACAGCATCATATTAATATACGAGTAGAACTGATTCCATGGTCAGTAGCTTACTGATCACGTGATTATAATTCGGATCAGAGAATTTGATTTCCGTAACAAAAGTCCATAAATTGGTTACAAAATTCAGAACCAGCATTGCAAAATAAGATAACTACGTCATCAATCAAAAATCGGCTAATTAACATCAACTCTATCTTTGATGTGTGTCGTTTGATATCGGATATTTGTTATTCATTTCTGAAGTTTCGTACCTGTGAGCTCCAAATCCAATCAGAGAATCCCCATACAGCTTCCCTAACCCATCAGCAGTCTTGGAGTCGTTGACCAGCGCTCTCCCCCCCAGGAACTCCTTTCGTAGAGTCGCTGCTTTCTCCTTGGCTTGTTCTTTTGGCAACACGAAGGAGATGGGTGCGATCCGGTCCCACTCTTTGTCCATTGTTTCTGTCATCGTCTCGTTTGAGAGAACATCTGGAATTATTAGGAAGCAATTGTGAAGCGTCGATGACCGAGTAATTTAGGTCGTTGCTTGCCATGTAAGAGGTCGCCAGTTCAAACCCCGCCATGTACCCACTGTGTTTTTCAAATTTGAAATTCATATGTATGATTATTCGACGCTTTAACGGTGAGTTTTCCTTCATCGTGAAACCTGCACACCTAAGAAGACATTCTTAGGTTGTGTAGTCAATCAACCCGCACTTGGCCAGCGTGGTTGACGAAGGCCTTATCGCCCTAGTTTGGGGTAGGCCCGCGCCCCAGCAGTGGGGACGTATATGGGCTGATGATGTGTGTGTAATTGTCATACCAGTCCCGTTAGATGGCACCCTCAGGCAAACGTCGCTTGAGAGAGCCTTTCGTCTCGCAAGTCCAATGATGACGACAAGGCTCCTCTCAGTTATAACTAGTCATCATCATCATCATCAGCCTATTTCTGTCCACTGCTAGACATAGGCCTCTCCAACTGCACGCCACTTCTCTCTATCCTCGGCCACTCGCATCCAGCTCCTACCAGCCGTCCTGCGCAGATCGTCACACCACCTGGCCTGCGGGCGTCCTACACTACGTTTGCCGAGACGCGGTATCCACTCCAGAACCCGTCTACCCCAACGGTTGTCGGTTCTACGTCTGAATGGTGTTAATAACTAGTATTAACTCAGTTATCTAGCTTTTTAACTCGATATTTAACACAATAATATATAGTTTTTTTTCTTCTATCGCAAATTGTTATTATGGGGTACATACCTACCTACCTTCATTTTAATAAAAACTTACTTCGTCGTACTTATATGGGAATGTTAAGCACTGGTAACCTTGTAATCATAATATTTTTATGATGGTTGGATTGATGTATTGGTTTGCATTATATAGCAAAGTTATTTGGCTGCGCTGCGCATTAAATTTATATTTTGTTTTTAAAAAAATGTTATTATTAACTCATTCTAAGTGAACTGTATTATGTTCTTATGAGTAAAATAAATGTCTTTAAACCTAATAATCTCATTCGTCATAAATGGTGAGAAAGCCTAAATTTGTACATCAAAATGTAATATCTGAGTACCCTCAATTTGAAGAAGAGTTTTAAAATTGAGTTTAATATAGTGACAGAGAGAGAGAAGATCTTCGCTATAATAATTTTAAGAAGAATGGCGGTGACGTGGTTCACAGCCCGTCACGTCACGTTTCCCACAGTGGTGAAAAGTGGATCGCTGGAAGTGATCTCTGCCTACCCCTTTGGGAAAATGGCGTGATTTTATGTATGTATGTATGTAATTTTAAGAATTTATTGCTAGCTAAAGTAAATTTAATCAAAACCAATATTTACTGGTCGAAGCCAACATTAACTTACTGAAAGCCTTCCAGAAGAACTCTCCAGTGGTCTGGCTGATGATGTAAGGCACGGCATGCATCTTCCCCTCCTGCACCGCCTGGAGAGGGCTGCTGGTGAGGAACCGCTCCTGGCCGAAGTCTTCCTCGATCACGTGGTCCCAGAGGAGGACGGGGTCGTAGCCGAACTCCTGGAGAAATAGGACACACATAGCCTGGAATCTTCTAGGAGTACGCACACTGAACATAGTTTGAAGAGTATTTATACAGAAACAATATACAATGTCGTTTTGTTTATTGTTTTTCTAATCCGCTGGCTACAAGCGAAATATTGATTTTAATAATTAAAGGTTGTAGTTTAAATACGTCAAGAAGTGTTATTTGAGCTAAGGTGCCATACTTTCATGACAAACAAAAGCATGCTTCACTTAAAACGTAGCAAATGTATTATAATCAATCTTTTCTAACATGCAATGTTTATGGTTTAATGCAAGCCCTTTGTATAACAGATGGTCTTATTCTCATAATGAAAGCAGTGTGCTAAATCTGCCATTGTAAAGTGTAAAGAGGCATGTGTTGGAAGCCCCATACAAGATTGACTGACGACCTGTTCATAAGCGCGGATGCAATGCCGTCAACACAATACTAATCGCTGTCAAACACTGATTATTTATTTTTTTAAATGTAAACTCCCAGGATGACCTCACTCCACCTGATGGTAAGCGGTCGTGAAGACCACAAATGAGGTTGACAGGCACATGGGACCCTATTGTATCGTCACCCTGAATGCCTGCTTAGATGTCGTTTCATGAGCATGAGCATGAGAAAACATAACTAGAAGGGCATTCTATACTTTATGTCACGGAGTAGAATAGAGGAACTGGACCAGTTTATATGCCTGCATTATATGCGGCAGCGCTGCCCAGTACGTGTTTATCAGGAACTAGCGACCCGCCCTCGCTTCGCTTCGGTATACCTCTATCTCTATATAAAATATTACATTAAAATATAATATTTATTATCAGGTCCATAAGTACCTGTATGTAGTATAAATAATTATCTACGAAACGAATTTAAAGCGAATTCAAAATTCCTTCAAGTTAAAATCAAAGTGGCAACCACGCGACTTTTTTCTAATACTTGCATTTTTAAATTCGTGATATCTTCCGAAAGAAATGTCCGAATTTAATAATTTAAAAAGTTATTTAAAGGTACTGAAGCCGTCTTGAATATAAAGAAATTTATTTTGATAAGGATTAATACCAAGGTACAAATAAAGAGCCTTTTCAAGCGGCGACATATAAATTAAATTTTAGAATAAAAAACCGCTTACTGTGACATAACTATAATATTTAGACACATGTTGTCGCGACACTTTTTGTAGATAATGGAGAGTTCTGCAAAGTCGTAGTAATGATTTTATTCTATCATCAATAGTTTTCGCAGCGCACGCGACGTAAGTAATTTTTCAGGTCATTTTTTTACACCTTGGGTTACATTATTGAAGTTTTAGTAAGGATCCCCAATTTTTAAAAAAAATATAATATAGCCTATGTTACTTCTGAATAATGCAGCTTTCTAATAGTGAAAAAATTATTGCAATCGGTCCAGTAGTTTTTGAGTTTATTCATAACAAACATACAAAAATACAAATCTTTCCTCTTTATAATATTAGTATAGAAGTATAGATGAAACTTACAAACATATCATCCAGTGTATTCCCGATCTCCCTCCAGGGCTTGGTCTTCAAGCAATCAACGATGGCCTTGGAACTGTCGGTAGGGCAGTTCAGGAGCCGCGCCTGTCTCTCCGCTAAGTTTCGCAGTTCCCGACGCTCCGGCATTTGCGAGATGGGGGATCCGCTGATGGAGACTGCTCGATGGAAGAGACCTGAAGATAAAGGAATTGGTATTGATACCGCCGCGCCTACAATAAGGGGATTCCCAATAGGAGAGATCTTCTTTCATATAATTTCGGATTCTCGTATACACCGTGAAATTTTAGTGGTTGTTTCCCCGTGGCAGAACGATTTGCCTTTAGTAATACTATCGAATCATGCAAATAATTCCTCGAAAAAAAAATTTTTTTTTTTCAAATTTTCAAAATAATAATTTTCCAACTCGAAAACGAGAGAAGCTATCGTTCTTTTATAAGATGTGACGTAACAAGGTACAGCTTGCCGCATGAAATCGATGCTTAAAGCTGAAAAAGCTCGACACCCTAAGTCATAAAGCGGTTCGAACGTGCTTTTGAGTTTCGGTTCAACCTTTCGTAAAACCGGCATTTATTGATTTTAACAAAAAAGAACTTCACAAATCTATTGTACTACTTAGATAGAATCATTTTACTGCGGGAAAACAACCACTAAAATTTCACGGTGTATATGCTAAGTGGCAGGAATAACTTTGATATCGTGATGTAAATGTTGTAGGCTGGCATACCAATGTTCATATGTTGGCATGGAGTTGGAAAGCTATCTCCATCTATCCGCTGTTGGAACTTGCTAGACAGATGTCGCCAGGAATAAACGGACAAGGCTCACCTTTGGACATAGGCGAGACCATATGCAGCATGACGCTGAAGCCTCCGGCGCTGCAGCCCGCGATGGTGACCAGGCCTGGGTCTCCACCGAACGCCGCGATGTTCCGCTGCACCCACTTGAGAGCTGCTACCTGGTCTTTTAACCCGTTGTTTCCGGGAGCGTGCTTGTCACCCGTGCTTAGGAAGCCTGGGAAAAGATTTTAATAAGGTTTCGTAAATATTGCATTTTAAAAAAAACCGCCTTCAAAAACCCGACTCACTAAAAATTACAAAATAATATAATACGAACATTAATCTGGGTATGAATTTGATATGTTGTTGAAGGCGGTGCCGTTTATATTTCATGCAGTTTTCCTCAAAAATTTAATTGGCACCGCCTTCAACAACATATCAAATTCATACCCAGATTAATGTTCGTATTATATTATTTTGTAATTTTTAGTGAGTCGGGTTTTTGAAGGCGGTTTTTTTTTTGTTTACAATTTTTTTTCATACTTTTTAGTGATACAATATTTTTCACCCTATTAGTTCAGCTCACCTATAATTCTACTGATATTATGACTAGTAGTCTTAATATGTATACAGTATTGAAAGAATTATCCGTTTACTCCAAATAATTAAGGAGTTGACCTTCCATCATCAGCTCAACATTATAACATTATGATTACAAGAAGCAATGCCAATATAACTTCAGAAAATATGTGAAACGTGGTACATGTGCCTATAAAATTTAAGGCTTGCCCTCGATTTCTCCTGGATCCCATAATCAGATCCTAGATTGGACCCTATTAGTTCAGCTCACCTATAATTCTAGTGGTATTATAACTAGTAGTATTAATATGTACACAGATTTGAAAGAATTATCCCTTTACTCCCAACTATTAAGGAGTTGACCTTCCATCATCAGCTCAGCATCATAACATTATGATTGCCAGAAGCAAATGCCAATATAACTTCAGAAAATATGAAAAAAAAAGGTACATGTGCCTATAAAATTTGAGGGTTGCCCTCGATTTCTCCTGGATCCCATCAGCAGATCCGAGACTGGTGAAAATGGGACCACATCGGAAGCGAACTCTATCCAACCAAAAAAAAATTTTTGAAATCCGTCTATAATTGACGAAAATATCGGTGAACATACATAAAAAAAAAAAAAAAAAATATTATACATACAGACGAATTGAGAACCTCCTCCTTTTTTTGAAGTCGGTTAAAAATTAGTCTTTATGGGTCTACACGCGATATTAGGAGTAGCAAATTACATAGCTTCTTACTGCCCGACGTTTCGACTGGGTTACACCAATCAAGTAAGTCTAGTCAAGTAATATTGCATTGACGTAAAAATACTACTTCCTAAAGATTTTAATCATTTGGATGCGATAGTTAGGCAAATTCACTGTATTTGGAACAATTTTTACAGAAACTTGCCAACTTGGTTTCTACGGACAACTCATGACTATAGATCGGACTTGGTATCCTCAGGAACACACATTATAAACTGGTCTCTGAAAGGGTACGGTATTTGGTCTGGTAATCCCCAGACAAAATACAGTACATAATAATAAGTAATATTCGATCATACAAAAATTGTACAATCTGATTTAAACCGTGAAGGGAATTCATGTGGTCAGGTCAACGTGTTACTATGTGTATGGGTGCTCTAGAGTAAGATTAGTTGCAGTATTACTATACTCGTAATGTCCCCAAGTCAAGTGCTTCGTGTATACAGAAGTTTTCAGTCTGTCTTTCAGTCTGTCTGTTTCATCTGTCTTCGAAGTTTTCAGAAGTCTACGTCTGGGTAAATAAGGACATTTAAAATGCTCACCTAGTGTTGCCAGCCGGTAGTTGATGGTGACCAGAACTATGTCCCTATCCAGCAGGTAGTGCGGGCCGGCCACGTCGCTTCGTCCGGAGATGGAGTAGAAGCCTCCGGAGTGGATGTAGACCAGCACTGGGAGGGGTTTGGCGCTGAGGATGAGAGGAAACAGAAGGTTTTTTTTATTTCGATCGCCAATAGTTGTGTTACACTAAAGCTTCCCGTACATATTTATACGTATAATATACTAGCTGTGCCAGCGACTTCGTTCGCGTTTTCCCCGATTTTTACACATTTTTCATTGTATCTTTGCTCCTATTGGTTGCAGCGTCATGTTATATAGCCTAAAGCCTTCCTCGATAAATGGTCTATACAACGCAAAAAGATTTTTTCGAATCGAACCAGTAGTTCCTGAAATTAGCGCGTTCAAACAAACAAACAAACAAACTCTTCAGCTTTATAATATTAGTATAGATTTTTGGCCCTGAAAATTAACGGTTAATTCATTACATTATGGGCATGGCTAATAGGTACAGATTACTATAGATATGATTTAGAAAAGGAGTCTTGTACAAGATAATTTGACTGACTGATTTGATATTTGTTTTTCAATATTTTGACATGATTTTTGAGGGTTCCGTCCGTTCCGTGGCCATTCTCCTACTAATATCCGTTTATCAGTCCGTCTGTCTGACACAGTCATAGAGATGCAAACCTCTTCTTCCCCGGCGTGTAGACGTTCAGGCGGAGGCAGTCCTCGTGCACGTAGTAGTCGGGTTCGATTACCGGTTGAGGGCACGCTGGGCCCTCCGTACTCGCGTTCACAGGGGAGGGGTATGTGAGGATCGGTTTGGGAGGCTGTAAGGAAGATAAATCATGATTAGAGAACTGTTATTTAATGTTATCTTATCTTAAAGTGAGGACCGTCTAACCGGTTCACGTCGACCCTCAGGGATCTTTTGTGTCACCCCTACCTCTATACCTCTACTCCCTGAAAATCAAATGGAAACAAAGAGATACCTTTTTAAAATGTACATAAACTATGTTAGATTATAAGTTTCTTAAAGGTATATATAAACACATTATTATAATGATTTTTTAAATGAATTTATGCAATAATGTCTCTGAGGTTCCTGTATTCTTCTGGTTTTGGATACTAGCCGTTCCCAGAAGTCTGAGCCTGTTTGTGGCCAGAGAGTGACATTCACATAATAAGAGATGTTTTATGTCTTCCATTTTTTTCTTGCAGGCTCTACAAACGCTGTTTGATGACAATCTAGAGAACAGTAAGTACAATTTTTTTTCTTATGATTATGGCTTGAAGTAGCCTCGTCATCATCACCGGACTTGCATGCGAGCGGATGGCTCTCACCGCTAAATTTAGTACAGCTTCTTGAACAATTTGGAAACAAATGGAAATCTAGACACGCGGCGAATCAAGAAGAGTTCAAGCAAAGGAACTGGCTATAGTCGTTTTCAGCTAAGATGATCCCTGTGACACTTCATTGTGTTCTGAATCACGCATCTTACGATTGACAAACGAAAATAATTTTATTGCACACTTTTTTCATTTTATTGCGGCGTCATTAGGAAAAATATTAAAATAAATATTTTTATACTTTTAAATAACAAACAGTATCGTTTAGTTTAATTTAATGTAATAGAACATTTAACTTACCGTGTAACTAGTAAGGCATATCGAATGTTGGGATTCATTTTAAGAACAGCTAAAGATTTTAGACTGTCTAGCACTTTAATACTTCTATATAATTCTCTAGTAAAACCAATATTGGAATATGCATCAGTAGTTTGGAATCCTCGCTACGCAATATACATAAATATCATAGAAAGAATCAACCAAAAATTTTTAAAACACTTGCGTAGAGGGAAGAGTATTTCTTCTACAACAGTTGGGATCAACGTGTTGACAATGGAACAACAACGGATGGAAAGAGATCAAATCTGTACCCTCCGTGAAGAGTGATATAAGTCAAAAAATCAAGTTTTGAGAAAATCGACTTCAAAGTTTTAGAAATTTTGAAAAATTACTGTCGTCTCCTTATTAAACGTAGCATTTATAATAAAAGCATTTTTATTATATTATAAAAAGAAGTATCTGAAAATATCTTTTTTTTCTTATTAATTTGTTTATATATTTTTAAAAAAATTATAAACTATAATTTGTATCAATGACCACAAAACCTGTGAATTGTGTAAAATGTTACAAGTTAATATACATCATTTAACACAATTTGTAACGCAAATGTGTTTAATGATACATATTATTTTATTACTTAATTAAAAGTAGTAGAAAGAATGAAACAGAAAAAGTCCTGAACAAAAGATTTTAATTGAAAGGTCCCGGTTGCAGTACCCATATCTTTTTTCAAAAAATATGTGTTTGAAATTACTTATATTAAAATACATCGCATTTATATGCAAATAAAGATGTGTATAATGATTCATGTTAACTTATATCGCATAAATATACGTGTATAGTAATATAAGTACAAAATTTTGTAGATACGTATTTGGTGCATCAGATAAATTGCTTACTATTGTTACGGGTTTTCGTTAATAATATTTGGTTTAGCATAAATGGTCTTCGTGTTTCGTTCTTATTGTTTATTTTTTTTATTCTTCCCATTGTTATAGGTTTTTCGTAAATAATATTTAGTTCAGCATTTAATGGTTTTTGTTATGTTCTTATCATTTCTTTTTATTTATTATCTCAATAGTATTTATTTCCTTTGCATCCTCCAACTGCATGTTAGTAAAATTTGTTTAGTTTCAGTTTCTAAATTGATCATATCTTCCATTCTATATCTGTTTCATCTTCTTCATCAATTCTTTTATTTTCTGTGGCACTTTCATCTATATCTGAATCCTCACAATATTTTTCGCTTCGGAAATGGATCGAAGGGTGAATAATGTGTATGGTGGTCGTGTTGCAAAAGAAAACACATTTCGTTTTTGGTTCCAACATTTTCTTTCTGAAAATGTCGACCTGCAGAACAAGCCCCAAGTTGATAATGAAGAATTGAAGGCTATCGTGAAAGCAGATCCATCGCAAACCACGTCCGAGTTAGCTGCAGGCTGCAATGTTAGTGATAAAACGGTTTTAACTCACTTGAAGCAAATTAGGAAGATTAATAATCTTGAAAGTTGAGTACTTCACGAATTGACTGAAGCAAACCGGCAAACGCGTGTCGTCTGCTGCGTTACATTACTGAACGGGTACAATAATGATTGTATTTTAAACCGAATCATTACCTGTGATAAAAAAACGGATTCTAGACTTTATTTATTTATTTATTTATTTAAAATATTTGCATTACATATGACTTACATGCTACATAATAATAACATTTAACATTCATATGTACCTTGAAAGGCATTGCAAAGTGGAAGAGTGAAGGGCAGACATTTAAATAATTTCAAAATAATAGAGTAAATGCTCGAATTTGGTGTTATTTAATATTTATTTAAACTTATCCTCAAAATATTCATTTATTGTGTAGTAGCTATTTTTAATAAGAAAATGCTTAATTTCTTTCCGACAATCGGAAGCGCTCAGAGCAATAGTTGGATCCTGGCCAGCGAGCCAAATCCTGTCCCAAAAGAAATTTAACCCTCAGCGTTTGGTGGACCAGTGCCGCCATTGTTCATTACAGTTTTCTCAAATCTGGCCGGACTACGGCTGATGTCTACTGTAAGCAATTTCAAACCATTATGGTAAAGCTTGCGGCTAAACAACCTAGGCTGGCTGTGTAAAAATATTCGACTTTTTGTTCCTAACATACAAAAACGCCAATTCCATATGTAAGGACCATATTTACTTCCAAATCAGCGTTTGCCCCTTTCTTCCTCAGACGTTTTCATAACATTATTCTCAAAAAGTTATTTGATTGGATTTTTTGTCTGTAATACTAATATGATCTTATTCTGTGATGTAATAGCGTTTTGCTTGACTTATTTTTTTTTTGAGTTAACTTCAAAATTTGCTTCATTTTCATGTTGCGATTCGATATTAAGACGGTTTATATCATCTGTATTTGCATTTTTCTTTTTTTTATTTCCATCTTCATTATATATCATCTTCCCTTTTATGATTATGTATATAAAATCAGACTATCCTTTTTTTCATCTATATGTATTTCATTATTTTTCTTTATGCCTCGTACACTTTCTATATATTTAAAAACCCATGTATGGTTGCAGTTCATCAAAAACTTGTTTTTCAGTCAGATAATACAGTCAGTCAGTAATACAATCAGTCAGTGAGATAATACAGCCTTCTTTCCAGAGCAATTTTCAATATCTCTTGTACTCTTTTCTGCATCAACTTATGTGATCATTTTTTCTGTCTGTTTCTAAGCAATCTTCCTTAGTTTCTACTAAGTTTTTCAAAATAAAAAAAAGCTCCTGCTTTTGCAGTAATCTATAAAAAATGGAGATCCAGAAATCCTTCTCAGACAAAGGATGCACTACTATCACGCCTTATTAGACAAAGATAGAAAGATTTGGGGAGGGCAGGATTTCTACTTGTATCATTTTACACAATGCGGAAGTATTTTGTACGGTCGCGTTTGGCTATATAATTTTGCTTTAACTTAAGTTGTATTACTTTACACGAATTTGAAATTGTAAAAAATAAATATAAATTTTGATATACTTGAAATAGTATCAAAATACACGAATATTTCTGAATTTCTGATAGGTGTCAAATGATACGATAGCAGTTATATCAATTTTCACAAATCGTATCAATCACAAGACCTTTGTGACTACCAATACATCTTAAATTATATTATTATACACCTAATTGAATTTAAAATATTTTAGTGACAACAGGTCTACATGCTAGTTATATTATTATACACTTTTGTAAAATAAAAAAAATAAATGTATTTTAATATTAAAATACATTTATTTTTTTTAACTTATATAAGTTAAGTTAAATCACTATACATTTATGAAACCATTGAAAGTATCCCAAAAAGACAATTGTATCAAGAGTTACAAAACGTATTTCCCGTTCTATTAGGGCTAGAACTACGCTGATTGGACAGAAAAATAGCCCATATTTTTCTGTTTACAATGATGCAATAAAACGATAAGTGATATAAGTCGACTTATATCACTGTTCACGGAGGGTACAGAAATGTTTTTGTATAAAATTTTAAATAATAACATTGACTCACCTTTTCTTCTTCTCTTTTTTTTTTTTTTTTTTTTTTTTTTTTTTTGTTAACGCGGAATATGCTTGATGCACCTTCACCTTGGGCAGGGGTTTACCCAAGGTGGTGTGTGGTCTCACACACCTCCCGGCTGCCGGTACTGAGATGGAAGACACCGACAGCTGCTCCTGGGCTAAGGTGCAATGCCCAGGGGTGTACCCACTAAACTCCGCGGCATACCTCATCGCCTATTGGTGGTGCCGTGGTACCTGGCAGAGCCTTCATTCACAACACCACCGGCGGACAGCCTCCACGGGCTCCCTCAAACCTCCCCGAAGGGGGGTGACGGGGCGACCCGGTACGCAAGGTCGCTCCCGTCTCTCAGCGACGGCCGTTGGTGCAATGCCGACGGGAGTGTCCCCACACCCACCGCCGGCCGGCCATCGTTGGACTGCGGCATGTGGCGCGCATATTCGCGCCTTCTACGCCCCGGTCTCCTTCTGCGCTGGGGTGGCGCGGAGGGGTCGTTTTCACGCTCCCTCTCCGCCGCCTCCTTTTGAGCCATGACGGACTCGCAGAAGGAGGCGGCTGCCGCCCACACATCAACATCCTCCACCATCCCTCGGAGAAGTTGGGGGAGGGAGGTTACCGGCCCGGCCACAGATGTTAGTGCCGACCTCTCTTCGAACCACGACGGACACTGAAAAAGAGTGTGGTCCGCCGTGTCCTCATATGCGCCGCACTCGTGGCACACGGGCAAGTCCTCCCGCTGGATTCGGTGCAGATACTGGCCGAAACAACCATGCCCGGTCAGCACCTGCACCAGACGGAACGACAAGAAGCCGCCCGTCCGCTCGAGCCAGTTGTTCAGCACTGGCCCGAGCGCATCCAGCAGGCGACGCCCTGCCTCTTCCTGGGCTAGCCTATCGGCCCACGCCACCACCATGACCTCTCGAGCTCCACGCACAAATTCGCCACGCTCACTGGATGTCGGTCGAGAACCCATCTCCCGCTGCTCCTGCAGCCACTCGTAGCTGGTCGCCTGCAGCTGCGCTTCCAGCTCCCAAGGCGGCGTGCCTGCCAATGCGCAAGCCGCCGCAAAACCTACGGTACGATAGGCACGCGCCACCCGACACGCTATGGCTCGCTGGGGCCTACGGAGTAGAGCGGAATTCGTCCTAATTTGGAGAGAGTCCGCCCAGATAGGAGCTCCGTAGAGGGCCATACTCCGGAGTATGCCGGCGTAGAGTTGCCGGCATCTGGCCCTGGGCCCCCCCAGATTTGGGAGAAGCCACCCCAGCGAATGCCCTCGGTTAAACTCTCGAAATCGTGATCTGTTTCATATTCCGTTGTGTAGAACAAATTATGCACAGAATACATTTCTGCACAGATCATGTAAAGAATACAATTCTAAATTTAGTGATATAGAATTAAGACTTGCCCTATCAAATAGCTTAGCATAACTTAGTTAAGTTGTTACTTTAAACATTTTTATTTTTGTTATTGTTATTAGTGTTAAAATTATCTAGATCAAATTATTTGCCGATTTAGTGTGCTCTGGTTAGGTACTATTTAACGGTGAAACTTCACTGATTTATGTGCAATTTATGTATTTTCTATCTTTATGTGCTTAGTGTAATTGTATGTTTCCCAAAAATAAATAAATAAATAAATAAAAAAACGTAGTAACTCTGACTAAGTTCCATTCTACGTAATAAGAACTGCATAGGTATTTTTTAAAAAAAATCTATTACTTTAAATTAAACTAAACGATACTGTTTCCCTTTTAAAAGTTAAAAATTATTAATTTAATATTTTTCCTAATGACGCCGCAATAAAATGAAAAAAGTGTGCAATAAAATTATTTTCGTTTGTTAATCGTAAGATGCGTGATTCAGAACACAATGAAGTGTCACAGGGATCATCTTAGCTGAAAAAGAGTATAGTAAGGGCTTAGTGTATCATCACTTGGTGCCACTTTTGACCCTTCTATAGATAAAAACCTATTTTATGTTAACACATAAAACTACGTGTTTTTATTAAATCTCCATTAATTTAAAAGCGAAACCCACAGCCAAGAATATTTTTTTATATTGAATGTGGCTCTCCTTTTTTACATTTATTTTTTGTTGGAATTTTTTTTAAGCAAACACTTGTTAAATTACGTACAAAGCGCTAATGTAATTACATTTGAGAGCTGATAATTTAACGACTATATCTTCGACGATGATACGATTTGTTCAGCGCTGATGATGTATTGTGTGTGTATGCCTATACAGTACGTTAATAGTACCTAATAAATCGTCAAATACAAAATTTGTTATCATTTGATTCTACTTAGTACCGGTTTGGATCCGGTAACTACATAGTAATAAAACCTGGCTGGTAATGTGGAACCTGCTTTGTCGCCTGAATCCTGGTTAGTTTTTTATAATAGGCTAACAAGGTAACCTCACTCCACCTGATGGTAAGCGGTAGTGAGATCCACACATGAGGTCGGCAAGAGCGATACAATAGACCATATTGAGCCTGTCGCACTCACCCTGAAGGCCTGCTTAAATGCCGTTTCACGCCCCGTTTGAAGAGCCGGGTAATTATATGAGGGAGGGAAAACATGAGCTGGAAGGGCATTCCATGCCTTAATGACACGTGGCAGACCAACTGAGCCTCTTAGTCTAAGCTACCAGCGCCTGCATTGTATGTGGAGTTCTACAAATCTGTCTATTGCCTGTACCTATCCTAACTATTTACCTGGAACCTCAACTCCCCCGTAGGGTTCTCAGCATATCTGATGCCTCTGTACGCCTCCAGCGGGCGCCCGCGACGCGTCGTCATCCAGGAGCCATGGAAGGTGCCTGAGGGAGACACCGTTACGGGATCTTGGGAGGGTGAACCTACAATGAAGGGGAGATAAATAGATTAGCTTATGTTTATTGTGAAGAAGCACAGATCGTGCTTTTGTTTCCTAATTGACATGCGATGATGTGAGAGCCATCCGCTCCCCCGCAGGTCCGCATGATGACGAGGCTACTCCAAGCCATCATTGTAGGTCAGTCAGGAAAAAAAATCGTCATCATCACCTGAGTGGCGGGGTAGCGAATATTAATGATGCACTAAGTTTATTTTAGGTAATTGTAAAAATAATATTTAAGGGTCCTCTAATCTACTTTTAGGATCAATAGAATATAACACAATATGAGCTATAGCATACACATCAATATCAAACCGGGCGTCTGTCTTGAAAACCGTGTACCTACTTATATTTACGAGTAAATAATTATATAACTAACAGTCTGTACCTAATTCAACAGACGAATTATGTATTTTACCCTTAAAATAGATATAGGAACGACCAAAATATGTTGTATTTTGGTCGTTCCTATATCTATCTAAAGGGTAAAATACATAATTCGTCTGTTGTTCGTTTGTCGTTTTAAATGTTTGTAAATTCGTCTGTCTATCATCATCATTGTATCATCTGCCTATGATTATTCCTTTCTCTTTTTGTAATTTGTTTAGAATTTAATCTTTTATATTGTTATGATGATAATAAAGAAAGTTAGATCTGAAATCTCCTAATACAGTTTTAATAAACTTAAACGGAAAAACCCAACCCATGTCACATACAGCAAAAAGAGTTTGTTTATTTTGATACTTTAATAATAAAACTTTAATAAAATAAACAATTTTTGATTTAAACATTTAACCCAACACAGTTTTAAGTATCAAAATAAATAAAAAATGTTGATTTGTATTGATTGATTGTTTAAACAACTAACGACTTCACTGACCTGTATGTGGTTTCCGGTGTCCATGCTTCCCCGCGTAGACAAACGCTGTAAAAGCGTACAACAAACAGAATACACGAAACATTACAATATCTGTTCCCTCCCGATGTTCGCGCTCAGGGCGTGAGATCACTACTGCCTCTTCATCCTACCGCTCTCGACACTTATATTTATTTACACACTCTTATGAGTCAAAGTGCAATTTGTGCAAAATTAGACCCTGTTTAACTGCATCTGGGGTTTCACGATATCTTTCCTGGAATTAGTCCTGAAATCTTTTTGGAGAATAAATGCCATTTAACTTAGTAGAGACGTAGAGCACTTATACAGTATACAGGTAGAGCTTATTGAATCACAATACGGGAAATTTAGTTCAGTTCAATCGTATATTTACAAAAAGACAAATTCAATAATAATAAATAATAATAATAATAAAACACAAATGTTTTTAAAAATTGTAAAATTTGGAGTAATAAATATTATCGCTAGGTTGGTAACAGCCGGCCGGCGAGATACTAATATTGTTTTGGAGGATTAACGGCCCCTTCTAATGCGATAAGATTCTTGTAAAGATAAACCAAGATTAGATATATCCATACACCTAATAGAAAATTATATTTTGATACCTATCCACACATGACTGACTGATACTAGATAGTCAGCAAAAATATGAAAACCATATTAATGAAAAGATTAGGCAAGCCTTTTTTAAATTAAAGTTAATTTACAGACTGAGACCGTACATTAAGGAAGGATTAAGGATACATCTGGTGGATTCACTCGTTCTTTCCCCATTTAATTATTGCGATTCTGTTTATGGTCCAAGATTAAATTCTAATACAGGAAACGCAATACAACGGGTACAGAACGCGTGTATGAGATTTTGTTTTAGAATACCAAAAAGAGGACATGTAACTTCATACATGAACGAAAAAGGTATCCTTAACATGAGCGCGAGGCGCGAGCTGCACTACGCATGCTTGACACAAAAAGTAATTTGGACCAAGTGTCCAATTTATCTTTTTGAAAAATTGTCATGGAAAAAAGACCTTAAGCGATCCAATCTACGCTCAGTTTCGTCAAACTTACTCCAGTTACCATGTCACAAATCTAGCCGGTTCAGGGGATGTTTCAAATTTAAAACAGCCAAAATTTGGAACGACCTTCCTCCACCCCTAAGAATAAAAATGTCTGAAAAATGTTTTAGAATAAAATATAAAGCAGCTCTTCAAAAAAAACAACGTGCCGTTGAAAATTTGAAACAGCCTTTTCACAAGACCGTAGCCCTGAGAGATTTCTTTGATCCGTAAAGTCCTACTTCTGTTTCTCTTCCCTTTATTAAGTAGCTTAAACAACACACACACACACACACACACACACACACACACACACAACATACACTGCCATACACCGACACACACACACACACACACACACTCACACTCCATACACTGATAACGGGTATAGTCACATACACACACGCATGTAATTAGTTTTAAGAAATAGATTATATATTACTTACTTATTTGGTTTTTAATAACATACGGATGTTATTTTCTTTGGTTTAGTTTTTAAATTTCAATTTTTTAACACATAATATACCTACTAAGATGTCAACCAGCTAAAAACATAAGCTCTCAAACTCCGCCTTAGAGAGCCGGGAGAAGTTGAAAACCAGCGCTGATCGAGAGTGACTCTCGAGGCAGCATAAGCTGAACTTCATCCCTTTGTCTCGTGCGTGATACTGAAAAATTGTATTGTATGTACCTACATTTTTGTTAAGACTTACTTACTTCATTATACTTACTGCATCATGTTGTGTACTTCTTATTGTAGCTGATTTTGAGACAATAAACGATTTTATTATTATTATTATTATTATTACATAATTAATTATGACTTTTGATTTTAAGTGTAATTGTAGAAGAGTCGTTTTATGTATGCTGAATTGCATATGTTTGCTGAAAGTACTCTAATATATTTTCTTTTATTTATGTTCGATATTTAATCGATCTACCTACCACTAGTAACCTCCTTTAATATTAAAATTATTTATTTGGTACCTATCATATCATATTGAACATTGGTAACATTTCAATGAGAGTAATAAATAAAAAAAGACGTGTGGCACTCGGGGACTGCCGCGGTATAGCTATTGCATAGCATCGTCCGATTTCGGAGCAGCTCGTCTCGATTCGTGCGAGTTTCGTAGAGTCGTACAATACGTCAAACCGCACGCACACAAACACCGTGCCGAAGTCTACCGAACTGAAACGACGTTAGACGATTGTGAGGTTTTTTCATTACGGAATTTCTTGGTTCGGTCGCCGCGCTCAAAGCCCGCGATAAAAGCTATGCAATAGCTTAATAAAATTGTAGTTAAAAAATTTTAAGTGGTGTAGTGTAGCTGTTTAAATATTTTTCAAATAGGTACTTTCTCGTCTTACTTACCTCTTTTCCTTATTGCCATCGCGACTAGATAATAGTGCTGTAAATAAGGAAATGGTATTATCTAATACCTGAACCACATTAGCAATGCAGATAACATCCCAATCAGTCACATTTTGCTCTTTTGGTATAATAACATAAACATCTGTTCAAGGAGGAAAATCGTTTCAAGGTACCTACTTACTGCGGGGATCCCCAAGCTCACATAAACATTCTTAGGAGTACGTAAACGTTGTTTAATAATACTTACAAATGCGTAAGTTGTGTGGACAAATACCTTAGATGAGTATGATTGAATGAATGCGTGAGTAAATTACTTAGATACAATAGTTTTTAGTGTACAAAAGGAAAATGTCTGGGGTAAATAATGATAATGTATGTCATGTTTTTAAGCAGCGGCAGTTTTTTACTTACGGTGAAGGTGAAGAGTAGATAATTGGTTTGTTGATAATAACAAACTTAATATATTTCTGAAGTCATCGCGCACTTTTTGAAAATGTAAATCATTATACGCCCCAGGGGGCTTAGACAAAGTAACAATATCGGAACGATAACGAAGCTTGAAAAGAATAAAATATATGGGATTGACCACGTGATTTATCGCGTCTAATGTCAATTCTGTACATTTTATTCTTAGAAAACCGTAACTGTCCGGGATATTCACCATGTTGTTTTGTTTTAATGAGCTCCCGATATTTCGGCACTGTTGCAAGCGCCATGATCACGGGTTAAAACAAAGGCGCATGCAACCTAATAAACAATATTTTTTTAAATAGTATCTAAAATTAAGGCTTTGTCACAATGCCCTACTTTAAAAATACCAAAAAGTAAGAATTTTTTTCTTACCTGTAAATCTAGCACCGATTGTACTATACTCACTGCTGGGCAAAGGACTTAAAATACCTATCCCCTGATCACTACCTAAAACTAGGATTGCCAGTGTGTCTTCATTTTCTGTGGTTTACATTTCTGTAATGAAATGTCTACGACTGTCCATGTGTATCACTGATAGTAGATGGCGCCACTTGTGGCTAACAGGTCATATACGGGACAAATTAGACGGCTTCAATTAATAGCTGCTGGTCTGGTGTGATGGTAATGCACGTCTGGGCGCGATTCCCGGAAGGACGGGTGTTTGAGGCCCCGGGCCACGGTGAGGCAGTTGAATTTTTTCCGTTTTTCTAAAGATTGTTATATTATTATTGCTTTGTTCATAGATGAGGTATATCAGCCACTGTAACCAATGCTGCCCTTCAAATTCGGCCCTACATACAGCCTTGCTCTGGGACTCTACATAGGTGCAAGGGCGCTACCAAATGCGCATTCGAGCCAGTCAAGAGATAGGTAGAGTCCACATACTTTACCTTCATAGTTGGCAAGAGCGACTCTACCTTTATAATTAGAGATAAATACTACATACATTTAAAAAAAACATTTATTATGTAAAATTTTATTGCCAAATTGACATTATCTTAACAAACAAACAATAAATAAAAAATTTGAAAAATTAATCATTAGCACAAAAACAACAAATATAAATAAAAAAAAAACATATATTTTTTTAAAAGATATTAAACGAAAAATAAAATCAAGAAATATTTTGACAATAGGAACCAGGCTACTAAAGTGAGTTTTTCAATAAAGCATTAGAGCGTTATAGCGCCAAAACAACAAATAAAAAAAATAGAAACCATTATTATTGGTTCAAGTAGTTTTCAGTCTAGACCTTTCGGAACATACAATTAAAAAATAAAAAAATAAAAATAAAATAAAATAGTTTATTGAACAACTTTAACAAATAGCAAAATGGGTTACAATATTATTGGTTCGATACATTTTGGCTAAAGTTGTAGCGAAAAGCGAGTCTTGTGCTCAAGTTGCTATGATTTCTACACTAGGCTAAGCCTGTCAAGTAGATAATCATTTAACACCGGTTACAATTAATTCACATTACAATATGCGACTAATGTCAACTAACAGAGAGAATTGCCAACTAATAGTATTTACTTTAAACCTAATTTTGACGAGCTAAGCAAATATAAAACTTAATAATTATTTTTATTATGACAATAGCATGAAATGAACCTTTTTGGGTGGATTTGTGTATGTATGTGTGTGTGTTTTGTGTGTGTGTGTGTGTGTGTGTGTGTGTGTGTGTGTGTGTTTTGTGTGTGTGTGTGTGTGTGTGTGTGTGTGTGTGTGTGTGTGTGTGTGTGTGTGTGTGTTTTGTGTGTGTGTGTGCTTGTCTTGTGTGTTTGGGCATTTGAATAATTAAAGTTATGTAATATTATGATATGCGTAGAGTGCTTAAATGAAAAATATACGAATACTAAGACACTTCATAATATTTTAATAGTCCGAATGAGAGAGCTGTTAAATATTGGGAGGCCTGTTGAGCCCTACGATAAAAATCTTGGGATCAGAAACAGTGTTCACTCAACAGTCATCTGAAAGCTCTTAAGAATGCTTCAATCTCGTCATAGGACAATGTGCCAATCCACATAGTAATTTTGCTTTTAAGTTCGGATATTGTGCAATTCTTAATGGAGCAACGAGATTGTATTTTATTATAAACTAGCTGACCCGGCGAACTTCGTACCGCCTTAACGTAGCTTTGATGCACTACTTTATTTTGTTAACCGATTTCAAATAAGGATGGAGTCTCTCAATTATACGTATATATGCTTTAAAGCTGAAAGTTGTCCCATCTTAGGTATGAGTAAGTAGCTTTTAAATTTGAACTGGAATCTATAATATCCTCCATATTAAATTTAATCCTTACTTCCCTGGTCTCGTCATAACTGAGAAGAACTTTACTAATCTCATATTTTTTACTCATGTCCAGCAATTCAATAATTGCTTTCAAATGACATCATTTCATCATCATCATCAGCCCATTCCTATCCACTGCTGGACATAGGCCTCCTCAAATACCAAATGACATCATTTGGCCCAACAAAATTTATTCGAGATAGTTTTTTGCCTACTTTCAAGGTAAATAAGGATAATGGCAAATACTTCGCATAGCTTATTTAGTAATTTGTGGCAATTCAACCGCGCTAACAATAATTTAATAATGCTTGATATCGATTTTTGGTAACTTTTCTACCCAATATTACAATAGGCTTTTTTTGATATAGCTGGATGAGGAAGGTATACTGTTAAAAGAATGGTTTGATATTTGGAAAACTCCCCGAGATAGTAATGTTTCAATAACACATCATTTGGGCGAGCTCAAATCGCTTCATACAAATGTCGCAGCACACTATGACGTCACAACGTGTATAAATAAATACTGTATGCATATCGTAAGAACTTTGTTCAGTAGCTATATCAAATGTTGCGTTTACGAATATATTTTCATAGTGAAAGTTACTATTAATTTTGTATTTTATACGATGGCATAGCATTTTTGAAGAATTTTCGCACTTTTGAAATGGTCTTTCCCACCAAACTTCAAATGTCTATTATTGTCTCATTTCGTCAGAAATTCAATTTCGATTTGACTAATGTTATTAATTTACCTATATCTTACTATGAATTGTGAAATCGCATGTAAAGTTTGACTTTGGAAACTACCCTATTGTGTCGATGGAAAAATGTGAAGTTGTTCCATAATATATAGAATAGAATAGAAATCGTTTATTGACCACATAACATAAACAAATAGGTATACAACAAATTATATCAATACAAAACACAAAACTCAAGCAAAAACACACACATAATGACAGACAAAAGGAGTACAAAGAATTAACACGAACAGATAAGGACAGGATGTGTATATCTTCACCAAATTGTTGTGCACAACGCTGATCAGTACTGATTCTTATGCTGAATTTGAACTGCCTCGGTGGTATATTGATATCAAGCGCTGCGTTAGGACCGAGAGGTCCCCGGTTCGAATCCGGGGTCAGGCAAAATTTGTGTGAGTTTTTCTGTAATGAAATTACTCAGCCCGGAGTTAGGAAGTTGGCGGTTGAACGCCCGTGTCTCGGAAAGCACGTTAAGCCGGTGGTCCTGCGCCCGATCTCTCATCGGTCATGTCGGATTGCCGTCTCACCGAATTATGAGAGTAAGGGAATAGAGAGTGCACTTGTGTTTGCGCGCACACCTGTGCACTATAATATTATGTCCTGCGCACTTGGCTGATCTCAATTGAGATCGGCCGCCACTTATGCTGAATTGCCCATAAAATATATTTGCAAAAATTTCTTGTGTAGAGATTTAATATCTATCTTCTCCAGTTTGATGCAGGTATGAACCGTATTTATTGTCGTGCGATCAGCCCGTATTTCTTCTGAACTAAACACATGATGATTGAAAATTTTTGACAACCAAGCTTCTTTGGTCACTATAGATATCGAAATGTTTGTCAATAAACGAACATGTCAATTATATAGATGTCACTATTTTCTCTAAATGAAAATCTCTGAAATAGACAATAATCTGAATAATATAGATGAATTTTGTCGATTCAACACTCTTAATAACACCAATAAAATAAATAATTTTCGGATATTAAAAATCAAATAAATAATTTACACAAATTAATGTCTGAAACTTTTGAGACATTTTACAAAAAACGAATTTCTGAACGCACACGTGAATAGTGACTGACGTTTAATGTCAAGTCCCACGGGAACGCTCTGGAACGGGATAAAAAGTATCCTATGTCCTTCTCCTGGCTCTAAGCTACCTCCCTACCAATTTTCAGCCAAATCTGATCTGCCGATCTCGAGTTATAAGTGGTGTAACTAACACGACTTCCTTTTATATATATAGATGTACGGGTGTAGGAAGCTGCTATACTTCCTGGCGTGGGCTGATTTTATAGTGGGGAGGGGCAGTCTGAATACTCTTTTTTTGAGCATAGAATCGTAATCGGAAGAGCTGATAACCATGCGATGAACATGCATTGCTACTCTGAGTATAAAAAGTCCGCGTACGCTAATAATGTTACTCTCCTTGTATAAATCATTAGTAGGGAATCGGATCGGTTTGTTCATCATAACCTTTAGCACAGATCTCTGCGCCCTCTCCAAAGGTATCATATTGCTAGTTGTTGCGCCGCCCCACACCACAATACAGTATGAAATAATGGACTGGCACATCGAAGTGTAAATAGTTTTTAAGAGTTTAGGATTAGCCACGTTTCGCAGATTTTTAAACATGTAGATCAGCTTACGTACTCTACCGGCCGTTGCGGATATATGATCTTTGAAAGAGAGCTTCTCATCGACCACCAGACCAAGATACCTGATTGTGGGTGATCTGGAGATACTATTGCAATTACATTGCAGGGACACATGTGAGGCACAGGAGTGGATTTTGATTTTAGTGACAGAGGGTGTTGTTCTTAATGTTTTGTGGAAACAGAGGAATTTGGTTTTAGTAAGATTAAGTGTCAGTAGATTACTTTGAAGCCAATTATTGATGATTTTCATACCCCTTTCCACACGATCAACAACCCTCGTCCACGTGGTATCATGAAAAATTATAGCTGTGTCATCTGCGTAACAGATAATATCTGCATTTAATAGTTTAGATGCCATGATATCATTCACGTATAGGATAAAGAGGGTTGGTCCTAGTATGCTGCCCTGGGGAACGCCAAACTCTATCTGTGTAGGTTTGCTCCTATCATTACCTATTTTCAGACTCTGTGAGCGGCCACTCAGGTAGCTCTGAAGCCATTTGTTAGCAATACCACGGATTCCGAGCTTGTCTAATTTCCTAATGAGTATAGGGACAGAAACCGTGTCGAATGCTTTGGCTAAGTCTAGGAACACTCCAACGCAAGGTCTCTTGTTATCGAGGTGCTCCGAGACAAGGTTAGTCAACAACAACACTGCACCTTCGGTAGACTTGTTTTGCCGAAACCCAAACTGTCTATCAGACAGCAGATCGTTATTTTCAGCAAACTTAACAAGCCGCCTGTTCACTATTTTCTCAAGGATCTTTGAGAAAGCACTTAATAAAGAAATGGGCCTGTAATTACTAGGATCTGCTCTTTCTCCAGACTTATGAATCGGCGTAACTGAAGCTACCTTCCATTCAGCAGGAAATACTCCTTCAGATAGACTTAGGTTGCATATGGCCGTTAGCGGACCCACGATGTGGTTTTTGATCCCCATCAATATTTTGTTTGTTATGCAATCAAGTCCTGGAGCACTGTCTACCTTTAGATTCATTATTATGGCTTCAACTTCATTAACGTCAGTTGGTTCCAGAAAAAATGAATGTAAAGGTGTGTTTTGAAGTGAAACCCTAGCCGCCAGAGAGTCCTGAGTTTCATTAGTCTGTGAGAGTATTTTTTCCGCCAAGCACTTCCCAATTCGAGTAAAATATTTGTTGCAGTGGTTCAGTGACTCATTTCTTGTATTCTTGATGCGTAATAGTGCATCCGCTTTTTCATCGACTTTGGTGGAGCTAGTTATCTTTTTGATTGTTTTCCACAGCTTTTTTGGACAATTTTTATTTTGTTCTAATTCCATGGACTCGTATTTATTTTTAAGTTTCCTAATAAGATCAGTATAAAAGTTCCTGTATCTAGTGAATATTATTTTGAGAGTTTCATCATCCGGATTCTTTCTCACTTTTGCGTGCAATTTGTCTTTGTGTTTTGAGCATCTAATAAGACCGGGCGTCATCCAAGGCTTAATCACTGATTTTGATCTGCTCACTCGAACATCAGAGCTGAATTCTTTAACTATAGAAGTAACCTTATTTGTGAAGGATGAAACAGCGTCGTCCAGAAAGGCAGCGTTAAAAACACAATCCCAGTCCACTCTACCCAGAGCTGATTCGACTGCTTCCAAATTTACCCTGGTAGTCAGCCTTTTGCTCTCTCTCTTGACTAGGTTTTTGATTTTTATTCCTGAAATAACCAGATCGTGGTCCGTGACGCTTGTTCTACAAACCACAGACTCGCAACAACATCTCGAGGAGATATTAATGTGGTCTAAGCAGGAGCTTGAACGAGTAGGCTTGTAAACGGCGGGGACCAGGTCCAACTCAGCCAGAGTGCATAAGTACCACGAACTGGATTCAGAATCATTGTCTGGGGAAATATTTATATTTATATCACCTGCCATAACAACACAAGATGATGATTTGATAGACTTTACTCTGGTGATGAGAGAGTTAATGAATGGGGTAATGTTAACAAAGGATGGCGAGCGATATATGGCAAGCAGGGTCAAAGTAGTGCCTAGTTTTATCTCTAGACAATTTGCTTCCTCAAAAGATGGTTCCGTAACATCTGGCATCAAACAGTTTTTAACAAAGACTATTACACCTCCAGCCTTGTTAATATACTTGAGGGTCCTATAAGATGAATAGCCATTCATTTGCGGAATGACAGAGTGTTCCCCGATCCAACATTCCGTTAAAATAATTACGTCTATCGACATGTTAAGTCTCTTAAATAATACAAGAAATTGATCAAAATTCTGCTGTACACTTCTGATATTCAAGGTTAGTAATTTAATGTTATATGTGTCAGTTATATACGCATTACATATTTCAGGGAGTAAGTTGTGTGACAAGGAGGACCATTTAAATCCAGCTCCGCTAAAATGTCTAAGTTAGCCATAGTCATACTGATAGTAAAAGCTTTGGTTTGAAATTGTGGAGCTGGTTTTATAAAGCCTTGTTTTTATGTAAGCCCATGATTGTGAGTGAAAGCAAGTATGTATCCCTGGCATGTAGTGTTTGGTATATAAGGGTGTGTGTATATTGTGTAGGTTCATATAAGTTAAACTAATTATAAATAATAGCCAAAAAATTAACTTACAAAAACGAGAGAAAAAACATGAAAAGAGTTCGTTAGCAAGGGCAGATAATATAGCCTTTCCAATTCCGTTAGACGACTGCTGCTTGGTGTCTGCTATTGTATTTTTGCAGGATATGGCTGATGTCTTTTTGTCGTGCAATGGTGAAGGTTTCTGATCCTTCTCCTCTTCCGTCCCGTTGCTTGACAAAGATTTTTCCTCCCCTTGTCCAGCAATATTTAAAGCCAGCTTCCTTAAAATCCACCCTGCAGGTGCGAAATAACAATCTGTTAGCAGGTGTCAGCCTCTCATTCACATATATGTTTTTGGGAGGTCCTTCTATGTTGACATCTGCAGTAGTTGGGCGGCGTGCTTTGACAGCTTTAGCAAATTCATCTCTTTTAGTGCGTCTGCTGAACCGGGCCACAAGGGGTCGCGATGTGATACTGTTGGCGCGTTTAGGGCCCACCCGTTTTACAAAGTCAACGTCAGCTTCATTCAGTGAGATTCCCGCTGTAGCAGCTGTAGATACTAGTAAGTGAAGAGGGTTTTCACTAGGGCTCTCAGTGAGGCCGAGAATCTCAACGTCATTCCTAAGCATCTCCTGGGATTGATGGTTTATTTTTTCTTGCAACAGTTCGTTTTCAGCCTTTAGGTCGTCAACACTCGACGCATTAGCTTCAAGCACCGTGAGCCGGGCCTCCTGCACTGTCACCATTCCCGCTACATCTTCCAGCCGTTGTTCACATTTATTTAGTGCCGTTACCACTATTTTAAACTCTGTATTCAGCGTAGAGACTTCCTCCCTCAGAAGCCGGATTTCCTGTGTAAGTTCAGCTAGCGAGTCTGGAGATGTGCTCGCTGTTGGGCTGAAGGTAGAACTTGCAGTTGGGCTAGTCTTCCGTGGTTTCCTCACCGTGACATTTTCCGACGAACGCACGGGGGTTGCTGAGTTGTCACCAACTCTTTTAATGGAGTTTTTGCAGACTGGACAAATCCATGTTTCGTTTGGTTCTGTGGTGGGGTTTTTGTAGTTCACACACTGATGGTGAAATACATTTTTACAGTTAATACTTGTACAGGCGATGTATTTTTTGTCTTTGATGTTGTCTTTGCAGCCGGCACATACCAGCCCTGGTGCTGGCCTCATCATAGGCATACTTCCGCCGAGCACAGTAGATATAAAAATCAACGAACGCGGTTAGTTTGGCGTTTCGCGGTTTTGACGACACAATGAACGCGCTGCGCGGCACTTAGGTGGTTTTGACGCCGAGTGTGCACGGGTGATCGAGAATTGTAACCAAAATTGATACCCTACAAATTCTCCCTCATTTTTCCTTACTGACATACGATGATGGCTTAGAGTAGCCTCGTCATCATCACTGGACTACAAACCGAACCCAAACTACCAATATTTAACAAAAAATTCAAGGATTTCCTATTTTCAAAATGTTTTAACACGGTAAATGAATATTTATTAAATAAGTAAGTATGTATTAAACATATTTTTTTAACCTATAACTACTGGGCATCTGTTCATAAAATACAATAATTGTGTACATAAATACCCAAAAACTATATAGTTGAGTACGTTTGCAATCCCTGTAGAAGGTCTCTAAGTTTTAAGTGCAATATGCTTTTTGTTATAACACCTACATAAGTGTAACTACACTTAGAATGCAAATAAATATTTGAATTTGAATTTGACATGGATGGCTCTCACCCCTAAAGACACAGGGGCACCCCTAAACACAGGCGTAAGAGACAAAGCCACACCAAAAGTCCCATAGAACCAATCAACACCCATTGCTAGGGTGTAGAGTTGGCAAGATCTGTTCCACCATGACTGGAGGCCGTAAGTGTGCCAGCCGGAACCGCGGGGCGGCCTTGCCCGCGGCCCGTGCTGTAACTACATGGAGTTGTTTACACCGTTCGTACAATTTTTTGAAAAGTAAAATAGGCTCAATATTGACGAATTTGGGAACTATGATACTAAACGTACCAATGAAAGCTAATGTGTCCATAAACTTTATGTATGTGTCTTTGAATGTGGTGAGCTTTGACGTGTTTCGGTGTGGTTATTTTATGTTTACTGCTTTTTAATCCATAGGCAGGTGTTACAAAAATATAACTTATCTGAACCGGGTATTCTGATGTCTAAAAAAATATAAAAATAAGAGCACACGGAAGAATTTATGCGATAAATAATACCTATGTGGATAAAATATTTTAATATCAAATTAAATATGCCATCAAGAAAACTGATACTGTCCAGCATATTTACCATGTTTCATAATATAAAAAGATATTAATATAATTAAATTATTTGTGGGTGTGCCTTGTTATAAATGAAATAAGGAAACATGGTCCATACCCCGAACAATTTCAGTTTTCTACAAAAATACAGTAGCCTTTCTTCTATACTGGTTAAATTAATATCAAACTATAAATAATAAATATCTGGGACATTTCCACACACGGTCATCTGACCCCAAACTAAGCAGAGCTTGTACTATGGGCGTCAGAGACTGATATACATACATATATATTTATAAATACATACTTAAATACATAATCACACCCAGACACGGAACAAACACCGATGTTCATCACACAAATATTTGTCCCGAGTGGGAATCGAACCCACGACTCTTGGAACCGCCAGCCAGGGTCACTAACCACTGTTCCACCGAGCCAGTCAAACTGTCAGCTCTATGTGATGTCCTCTCACCGAATCGTCACAAGTTCCCGTTCTTTCTCCACGGGGCAGCTAGCGGCGCCAGCCGAGCGCAGTCTGCCGCGAGGCCGCACGCGACCAACGCATTTGCCACTGGCCACCAAAAAAAAAAACAAAAAAAATCAACGCCTTTAGCCACAGCCGCGACACAATTTAAAAAATAACACGTCAACAAAAAGGCGGCAAATCGAAAGTTTTCTTTTGCCTTTTTCGATTTTCCAAGTTTGCTCTACTAATGGTCAGGTGATTGTGACTTTTCTGTTTGTGCGTGAAGAGTTATTTGGGACTTTCGTGAAAATGGGCCGGCATATTTTTATTTATTTGGTAAGTCTATATCACAAAAAGTAACTTCTTCTTATCGTATGGTTGATGAACAACCTGGTGTCAGAGTTTTTAAACCGCCCGTAGGCCTCTGACATGGCTTCACACACCGTTGAAATATTTCTCAGGTTTCCTTACAATGTTTTCCTTCACCGTTAAAGCGTCGAATGATAGTACATATGAATTTCAAATTTGAAAACCACATTGGTACCTGGCGGGGTTTGAACTGGCGACCTTAACCACTCGGCCATCGACGCTAACAAAAAGTAACAAAAATACATAACTTAAGTTCACTTGCATCCAAATTCAAAACTAATTGGAACTCGGAGAGATTTCAATCAGAAATTTGATATTGGGACTAATGATTTCCTGGAAAGTGCAATTGCATCATCATTTATACATTGATCGTCAAATACAATTGTATCTGTCCAAAATTTTTTTAGCGACTTCTTGCATGACAAGCAACAACCTTAACTTGTTGATGATTTGTTTATCATTAATGTATTATTTTATAAGTACCTGTCTCGTATCGGAGACTCGATTGGAAACCATTCTTCTTAGTACTTTAAGCACTAGTGCATTGCTATTTAGAGTATGTAAACTATGTCAGCTTTAATCTTTGAACTACCAAATTGTGTAGGTAATTTGTGGCCCTATGGATGGCCGGTAGCACGTTCACCATCTCAATAATATACTTCCACTATCAGTTGCGGTTAAGATAACCTAGACGCAGAACTCAGTTGATAGTCAGAGATTTTTTTATAAAAGGCTGACAAGATGACCTCACTCCACCTGATGGTAAGCGGTAGTGAGATCCACATATGACTTCGACAGGCACAATGAACCATATTGAGCCTGTCACCCTGAAGACCTGCTTAAATGCCACCCCGCCTGAAGAGCCCAGGATCATAGACGGGAGGGAAAACATGAGCTGGAAATTGTTTTGCAAAGTCAAAATACCCATTTAATCGGCAATTTGGCACCAAACTTCTGCGCCGCTTACTTATCGTTTCACAATTTAGCTACAGACTCATACTAACATTGTTGTTTAATATAAATCGTTCTTTAAAAACCCATTATGCTTCACGCGAATTATCTCAATGATCGATGTTCGTTACCATTCGGTCTGAATCACGGAAGAGGCGGAGGTATTGTAATTTCCCCAGTTATAAGAATTGCACAGTTAAATCGTATTAATATTGATGTAAAGCGTGCGTGCACACCGTAGTGCACAGTCGAGTGCACACGCAACTGGTCTGCGGAGAAGATTGAAAATGATTACAATAAAATAAAACGTATGCGGCAAAAAATAACATCAATCTGGTCACAAAGTATGCTTGCAAAAAGTGATGTATAGTTAGCACATTTTCGCAAACGCATTTTCATATTCTCCTCTCATGTGTATAGCAGATGATGAAAATTAGACTTACGCTTTACTTTCCACTACTTTATGACAAAAGACATCTTCCCAATAAATATAAAAATTAATCATAAAATGGTACATACATGGTACGTCCTAAATTTAATTAACCTTACAATATTATGAATTAAGCTTTAGAAAGTTTGTGGTTGCATTGCTTTTGCTCCGTTCTGGCCGTAGATGCTCTCCTCATTTCATTCACCAAAACATAGTAAATTTGGGAGTTTCAAATACTATTGAACTATAAAAATATCGTAAAAGCTTGATAGAGATTTGTAAACCGGTAACAGCTACATAAAAGCGAAGTAAAGTTGTTTTTTCTAGTATGTATCTGGTTTCGAACTTAATACCGAGAAAAGTTGAAATCGTGCTTATTTAGGCCACTTTATCAAATAGCAGAGACTTCTGTGGTTAACATTACACTGGAATTTGAACTAATTGGATCCCAGATAAGTGCCCACTAGAAAGTAATCGTAAAATGTGTAAGCGATAGCAATAAATATGAAAACGTAATAACTATACCGACGTTAAGTCGAATTGCTGCGTTTCTAATTGTAGGAAGTTTGGTACAACCAATCAAAATACAGCAATCAGCCAAAATTGGTACAGAAAGAGAAGGTGTAACAACGCATAATTTTCATGTTAGTGATTATTATGAGCAAAAAATAGAGTAGGTACTCTAATAGTATCGAAACTTTGGTAAAAGGGATGAGAGTCACCCGATCCCCCGCAAATTCGGTGATGATGACGAAGCTACTCTAAGCCATCATCGTATATCAGTTAGGAAAATAAAAGTAGAAAAAAAGCTTTTATAAATCTGCTAAGCGTAAAACTTCATTAAAGTCTTGGAGTAATTAGGAGTACGCGGTAGAAAAATTAGAACAGACAATTATTTGTATCGGTATCATGAATCTAACGGTGTATACAGAGTGTTCTTTACACAAACAATATCCACCTGACAAAAACATGTTCAAGAGTGCAAGAACCTATCATCTATGTACAATTATATGTTTAGTATATGGACACGATTCTGTAAGCCTCCAAAAAAAACTACGAGACTTATTGATATCCCAAAGCGTAAGTGTTTTGGCAAGCGGTAATGCCCATATATTATTATTTACTAACGGTTACACGAATTCCATAAGAGGACCACATTCTCATATATCCGTTATGATTTCTTAGCAAGCATTTAGGCTCGAAGACTGGTTAGTTCTCGTCTTCGGAATGTGGTTGAGTGTAGCCATTTCCCTATGTCACTGTTTTCCAAATGCTGTTTGCTACCAGCTGACCATTAATTCTGCTGAATGCTGATGACTGTCATTAAAAATATGAAACTTTAATTGATGGTCTAGCATTTTAAATCCATCTAATTACCATAATATTTTGGATACCCTGTTTATGTCCATAAAGTAACACTTTGCTTACCGGCACTTTCTCAGTATTTTGTAAATGCTATACTAGTTTTATCGGAGCATTTTTAAATAAATTCATGAATACTTTGATCACGCTATAGTACAAATACATAACTACACACTTCTTAGGCCTTAAAACGTAATAAAATCACCAGTAAGTAATAATTAACATTATCATTGGAGTCTCCAATGATAATGTTTCAAATCTCCAATTTGGAGACGTTAGCTATCCAACTTCTACAAGCAATGAACCTAATTTAAGCAATGCAGTCAGACTAACCAAAAACAACCACGAAATTAGCCACAACACTCCAACATCTCATCACAGAACTAACGGAGCAAACATTACAAACAAGGCTTTTCCAAATGCAATGTGGGACGAGTATTAACTGTCGCTGTTATAGGAATTTATCTCCGAAAGGAGACCGGCCATTGTCGCTCCTTGCTCTCGCGCAAGTGAAACTGACCTTAATCCGCTTCGAAAGAGATATTGTTGCAGGTACCTGCAATATCTATATATGTATCGTAATATCTTTTGTACCAGATATCTCGCCTGTAGTGTTTCAGTAGCGCTACCATGAGTTAGCTATCGAAAACTTATGTACGTTAAAAACCTATCGAATCGTATTTCATTCTACAGATTTTAGTTCTTAGCGTTACCGCTGGGTGCTGTACATTTTTCCTAGACATTTTTTACTTAGGCGATATCGAGTCTGTCACTTTTAAACTTATGGTCTTCCGGATCTTTAAGATTAATGTCTGAAACGTCTGTCCTCGAGGCGGGCGCTAATGGCTGCGACACAGTCTACGACTACTGCGGTCATTACCGCTTTACATGTTTTGTAAACTAATCTTAAGTTTTAGTTTCAAATAAAGATTATTATTATTATTAATCTACATTGTCGGTGGCAATGCGTTTGTAAGCTCTCAAATGATGTTGATGCAATTTAGACTGCTCTTTTTACTACCTCTCATGATGGTAGATGAAACCATTTCTGATTATGGTCGAACATAAATTGCGTCATTCTCAAAAGTTTATGATGTGTTTCTAAAATTGTTTCAGGTTACTTTTATCGATGTACTTAAATCTATGTGCGTGATAAAGCGACTTAGCACGGAATCATATCATGATGTTGATCGTGTGAAATGTTCTCAGACTATGTATCATTATTCAATCAAATTACTCGGTAGAGATCTGGTGTGAATACCCCCTACTATGTAGTGATGATGAACATCACTACATAGTATAATGCAAAGTCGCTTCCCGCGTCTGTCTGTCCCTATGTGTGCTTAAATCTTCAAAACTACACGGATTTTGATGATCAGATAGAGGGATTTAAGAGGAAGGTTTTTATGTATAGTAACTGTATACCCAAAGCGAAGCGAGGGCGGTTCACTAATAAACTGTAAGCATTCCACATACCTATTATTAACCAAGTTCAGTCTAGAATCTAGATAGTCTAACAATCACTATAAACCTAAGCTCTTTTATGGTCTCTGCTTTATTGGCACTATCACTACGGACATGTCTTCGATAAATTTAAGTATTAGTTCAGAGATATCAATACAATCATGAAACTTCCATAACATAAGTGCTTGACAGGTATAACCTCTCTCACTGATTTGAACATATTATACTGTGACGTCACGGGCTGCAGCGAAGCCGCTTCCTGTTAAACTGATCAAGACGATACAGTCTGATCTGTATTCGGTGCACGGTGATACCGGTCCGCGCGTATCGGCGATCGGAATGCAACCGCTGGCCCACTGACCGCCTGAAGGTCGCTGCAGCCCAACGGGACTTTGTTATCGTCGTCGGACTTAGTTGCGTATTCATTAATACGATAAAGGCTGTAGAGTTCTATTGGTAGCATGTGCTGCGTAAGGACCGAGTGGTCCCCGGTTCGAGTCCGGGGACGGGCAAAATTTGTGTGAGTTTTTCTGTAATGAAATTACTCAGCCCGGAGTTAGGAAGTTGGCGGTTGAAAGCCCGTGCCTCGGAAAGCACGTTAAGCCGGTGGTCCTGCGCCCGATCTCTCACCGAACGGATTGCCGTCTCACCGAACTATGAGAGTAAGGGAATAGAGAGTGCACTTGTGTTTGCGCGCACACTTGTGCACTATAATATGTCCTGCGCACTTGGCTGATCTCAATTGTCATCGGCCGCCATGGCTGAAATCGGTCGGACGCCTTATTATAAAAGCTGTAGATCACTACTCATTAATAAGTATCAAAAGCGTCGATGGCCGAGTGGTTAAGGTCGTTGCTTGCCATGCGAGAGGTTCCCAGTTCAAAACCCGCCACGTACCACTGTGTATTTCAAATATGAATTGAAATTCATATGTATGATTATTCGATGCCTTAACGGTGAAGGAAAACATCGTGAGGAAACCTGCACACCTACGAAGAAATTCTTAGGTTGTGTAGTCGACCAACCCGCTCTTGGCCAGCGTGGTTGGCTAAGGCGTGATCGATCTAGTTTAGGATAGGCCCGTGCCCCAGCAGTGGGGACGATATGGGCTGATGACGAAAATAAGTATTATTCTTATGGGAACCTATGCATGATTACAAGCAAAATAAAGCCAGTATGTATTCATGTTCAGAAGAGCAAATAATCAAAAATTGTGCTCGGTAATGAAATGAAATTCCAATTCCATGGAAAGAATCGAAATTTTTATTTCACACCCATGTAATGATAATGCCTATCATTATCAATGGATATTTCGGGGAAGTCGATAAGAAATAAGAGTAAGGTGCAATAAAATATCGAAGCAGCGATGCAAATATTATTTACACTGTCACGCCAATCAATCAAAGTGTACCTGCTCCGATCACTGCCCTGTAAGTTACGGTGTTTATCAGTCAAGATGCTAACAGGGCAGTCGGTCCGGTGATGACGTCACAGGGTCCCGTTACTCCGACCTTCACCCGTCAGTGGGCCGGGCGTTCGCCGCATTCCGAGTCAATTTCAACCTGCTTAGTGCTTAGTGATCGGTTAGGTGTGAGGGCTACTTGAGATGCTATGCTGCCGGATCGATAGCTATTTTGTTTGCAGGATGAAACGTTCTTAGTATCTACTTACACACTCGACACAGTAGTTGTGTGTCGATCAGAAAGTAGGAAGCCTGCGTTTGCGCACAAATCGCGTAAACAGTATGATATTTTGTTGATTTTTTCACTGTTCTGACTGCCAAAGAAAGAAGGGAAAGAATGCTTCTAAGTAAGCAGAATTCGATTAGTACTGTTACTAGCTAAGATTGTTTTTTATTTAAGTAGGTTAAATTTCAACATAATCTGGGTTTTTGGTATTATTTAAAAAAGAACTAGTTAACTCGTAAACAATATATATTTTAGCACATCAAAAAGTGCAAAGTTCAAACTAAATTAATGTGACAATTTTGTAAAAGCAATAAAATATTAATGTAGGTATAAAATTTATTAAATGTCCTGTGACAGATTCAACTTTCTCCAATACTTGGCAAAACCCAAACGTATTTAATCGCTTTATAAATCACAGATAAATAATAAAGTCATCTTACACGAGACACCCCAATCACTTTCGCCTGAAAATACAACTGGTATTTAAGACAGCACTAAATGAATCAGCACATATCATTGGTCATTTAGATATCTAGCCACTGGTTTAGATATAAACATAGACTTTATTATTATAAATAAGTAATTAAGAACAACGTGTCCTAGGTCACAAAAGAGATGCGTCCGTAAAGAGAAATATTACTGTCAATTAAAATTAAGTTATAAACTTTAAAAGCTTTATAATCTTTCTAATCTCGTGCATCGTTAATATCGTCGGTCCTTAACTAACATCCAATAAAAACCTCACAGCGTAACAGGTGCCAAGTAAACTAGCAGTATCTATAGACCAGGAACAAGTTTTTACTGCACACGCTTCTATGATTACTTTTAGACTTTACAGATATAGTCTTTGTGGGATATAGTATAAAGATCATATTTGTGTAGAGGTGTAAGACATACGCTCTGTTTCCTAAGCCATCATAACGGTCGCCGATGGCTGAGGTGCGTACGATGGTGGCGGATTGAAAGTAAAATGGTGGCACGTTCTGCTAAATTGACAAATCAATCGATCAGCGAGTGCCGTCTCGTTATGGTTTCACAGCTACAGATCATTGGTTACATCGGTTCATTTGATATGAACGTAATAAAACAAGTTCAGTTGTCAGTAGTTAATCGTTGCGGGTTGACAAAGAGGTAGATCGATTTAATGATAGTGTAGAGACCAAGATGCTCAAGTTAGCCAGTATTTTGCTTACACGTTGGCTATAAAACATCATTTTGGGAGAGGACCTTGTATAAATTAGGACTATACAGGTTAATCAATGGCGAGTTTATTGCAAATGGCGTTCACACACTGGAAACTGTAGTAAATGGTGGCACTGGAGTCATAGAGTACACTTAACAATATCTATTTTAAATACCTTATGATATCCTCGTATTTAACTTTCTGATTGCTGACGAAAATCATTCCAATCCTAGAAATATTACAAAAATATGCACAGCACGGTGCCAATTTGTCATCATTTATATTAAATCCGCCGATAGCCAATAACGGATCGCTGAATTCATTTTAACATTATGTAGTGCTCTAGAACAACATTATAGCTCCCGTTATTATAAACTGTTACTGTTACTTGGGCACAGTTTGTGTACTTATCTTATTTTCATCTTACCCCAAATTAGCATAACAATATTTCTTTCGGTAGAAGTCTGTGGTGGACGTTGTAAACACGTTATCTTTACTGCCTTAAAAAGCATTTAAATAAAGAGTTAATTGGCTATAATTTCATATTTGTACTTTAATTTGTCCAAAATTTAAACCGGAGTAAAATTGAAAATCTACTTTTAGACCTCGCCAATTGTAATGTAAGGCCAATAAGAATAAAATACATTTAATAAGTTTTTTGAATGCTAAATATGATAAATGAGATGCTTCGAAAATAATGGCTTTAATAGCACTTTGTGCCAATTCTGTGTTTGTAGTACAAATTAACCCAACCTTTAAGGTAAACATAATGATTCACCTTTCCATTGTATGATTTAGAAGTTAACAATGCAGCATTATCGTAATGACTAAATTGAATATAATGGAAAACGGGCGTCTAACTACCCACGATTTGGAAAACATTTGAAGCACGAAACGAAATCCCAACACTTTCACTTCTCCCTGACCAGATGTCGCCACCCAAATTGCCCCGCTTAAGAAACTCATACGCATCTTAAACTGTCGTAGAAGGAAAATAAGTCTTATTTCCTTGAGATAAGAGTGTCTCGTTTGAGTAATAAGTATCGTCCCGGTGGTTGAAGCCCAACGACCGACAGGCAACTACCGTAAAGTGGTATTGGGGTCGCGATTTCAAAACAAGACGTGGAACGATGGTGGCTACGCACGGTGAATAAACATCACAATTATAACACTGACTTTGAATTGTGTATTTAGCCAAATCTGGAGAATAAGGAAACGAATACGGAATCGGGCAGTTTTATGAGACGCATGGTGGACTCTATCTACCTAAGGTAGAGCATTGTGATTAAGGGTAGGCCATTGCTCCACAATGCCCTCCTATCGCATGGTGTCGCATCTTGAATACCAAAGAGTGAGTGCTCTTTGGTATTCTAGATCAACATGATAGAGACCAGTGGCATTATGGAGCAATGGCTTACCTTAAATCACAATGATTTACCTTAAATATACAGCATAAGATAACATTGTCTTATTTAAATTGCTTTTTCTTTAGAGTTTCTTAGTAAGAGATAAAAACTTCCTACCTGTAAACAATGCTGCCGTATCTCAAATTCGACACTAGCTAAGACCTTCCTAAATAATGCAGTTAGTAGATAGATAGAGGAGCTAATTCTTATTGCATAAAAATCTACAAGGTACCTAAAAATAAGGTCAGACTACATCACGGTGCAAATACATTACCCCCATCCGAAGTCAACACTCTACCTTGGATCTAGGTACCCCATTCAGGCACCGTTTTCCTACCTACCGTATGACAACAATATTCCACAGAAAGATCGTGCGTGGAAAAAACGCTGTTATCCATTTACCCGCTCAATAAGCACTTAATGTGTTATACCTACTATAAAGTAACCGTGTGACAGCGCTAACGAGCTAACTTCTAACTGTTCTCTTTTATATTCCGAAAAGCTTTTATTGCAACGTGACAAGTGGTAGCAGTTAACTAACCTAGGAAACAATGGGACATTGATTGTTCTTATTAAAAAAAGTAAAAATCAAGATGCTTGAACGCCTGTAGTCGTTTCAAGATGCATAAAGACTCAAGTATTCGTTTTAGGGTTAGATTTAGATAAGTTTGTACTCTAGATACGTGTTAGCAAGTATGTAAGTAACCTCTAAACGATTGAAATAAAAGTTAAAAAAATACATTTTGATAATACAAATCACTGTTTCCAAAATCATCGCAAGTCATCTGTTTCAAGTAATATTGACAAAAACTACGTAAAAAAACTAGTTTGTGAAACACTCCTAACAAACAGTTCCTTAGATGGCGTCAATAATAAACTTATTTCTTCACAAACCGAACTTAGCTACTTAACTTAACCTTTTGACATTTTAACTTCCGATTTAAAGGACAAAAACATGTTTTTCTTTAACCAATGACCTGAGCAAACGTTAACACGTACTAAATGTAGGCTACATGAATAACTGAATGAGTTGGTTTATTTTGGTAATTAAGAAAAAGCAGACATTTTTCTCAAAACCTCTTTGAGACCCATGTGATGCTTAAGGCTACGATGACAATCTGAATACGAATAAAGTTTTGTGTTTTAACTGTAACATGTAAATTTAAGTATGAGGAAATTGAGAGTTTTTGAACAAATAATATAATTATTATAAACGTATTCCTAACTCTTCAAAAAGCATTAGAAAACTGAAACTGTCCGGGATAGTTACTATGTTGTTATGTTTTAATGAGCTCCCGATATTCAATCAGTTCACCCACGATCATGGCGCTTGCAACAGTGCCGAAATATCGGGAGCTCATTCAAACAAAACAACATGGTACATATCCCGGACAGTTTCAGTCTTATAAGCATAAGCTACAAAGTATGTTTACTTCTAAGAATTTGCTGTGACCTAAATGTTTTGTTAAAAACGGTATGCAAATTATCTTCAGAGTTCAACCACAAAAGGTTAACTGCTCTTCAAAGACCCGAAATAAACCGTCTTGTCAGTACCTATATCTAATCTATCACATTTAAAGCGATGCTTTTAGGTGTCTAGAGCAATTAGCTTCTATTTCAGCAATGATTGATGCGTTCCACGATATTGTTAGGAGCGAAGAAAGTGAACTAAACAAGTCGTTAAATATTCGCTATATCTTTGTGGGTGTGATTCATGCGGATTTCGGTTGAATCAGATGCGAGATTGACTGATAGTATGCGATTAGCATAATTATAATAAGGCTTATTGTGTAGTTTGAAAACTTGCGATTAGAAATTGAGGGTTTCAAAACTTTCTTACATTACTAACTGCTACTAACTACATACAAACTGATTGTATGTTGGTTCCTTCGCGTTCATATACTGAATTATCATAACTATGGCAAAACTAATATTTTTTTTACAGTTCTAATGAACTTTATCCCCTTTTATGCTGATTAAATGAGAGCACTTGCAATTTTAGAGATACCACATCCATCTCTAAGAATATTCAATAAATTTAACTGTGTTTTTTCCGAACTGCACAAATAATACCTAAATGGTGCAAATACAATTTCCAACCTGTTAAATGTTCACAATAATAATATCTAATGAATAAGTATGTTGTCCATAAACTATTGAGTACCTATCTTGACAAGTCCCTTAATATCTAGCCAATCGTATAATTACGGGCAATCTAGATGCGAAGTCCTAGACTTTCCAAACGGGTTGTACCTAGTCTAAACCCAGTTAAGTTTGAGCAAAATAACACTTAAACATAATATATTAAGCTGTAAGCATAATTGAATGTGATGTTGAAGAGTTTAATAAGCAAGTTAGGAATAAATTTGTAGATATAGAGAATAGAGGTGATAAGTATATAGATGACGTTAATGTTTTTTCTCATGTAGTCTCTCTGAATTTGATGATAATAAGTCCCTAAAGATCTATTAAATAGTAATAGTTTAGGCAATCAATTAGAATGATATAATTGTAACATATAGAGAGCCTACTTAGGTAAGTAATAGTAATGATGCCACAGCGATATTGATTACATTTGAATTTATGTGGACGTGTGTTTTAAAAATTACAATTCTCACTTTATAGACGAGGTAAAAATTAAATAAATTGCTTATTCCAAAGTGTGCCACTTGGACAAATTTGAACAAAATACTCTCATCTGTGCCTATTATCGTACTATACAAAGCAATTATGTGATATGTGGAACCGATCCCATCATTACACTTACAAGTACTGTTATAAGACGGTTCCAAGTCAATTTCGCGCATCTGTCGGTCCAAATTACGGGTGTCAAAAATACAACTCAGTTATTTTTTGACGGGCGAATTACCTGTAGCAATTTTCTACTGACATCAAAATGAATCTGGCACTCTTTTAGTCAATAAGTATTACTGGCATAGTGGCCTAGTGATAATAATAAACAGTGGATAGGAAGAGTTTAGTTAGACTAATATTTATCATGGAATGTACAATATACTTATATCTCTACTATTGGATAAAGAAGTGTTACAGAATATTTTTAAGGGAATACTTAGTTGTAGAGTAAAGTAATTAAAAATCAGCAATAGAGAACAGTGTTAGAATAATGATTCCCCAACTACTAGTGAGGGAATAGTAGATTGTTCTCAATTTATACAATAATAGTGGTAGAAGAATACTGATAGAGAATAGAAGTATTAGTGATAGTACAGAAATTGAACATCTGAAAGACGTTGCGATTGAACTTCTTTCTTCGTTTCACAAACAAGACAAACGTAAGAGAAATAAATGGATGAACATTCATTGCACTTTACATCTTACACACCTTATCCCAGGAGGAAAAACTAAGATGCAATACACAGGGGTGTATCTACAAACAACCGCGGCATACCTCACCGTCTATAGGTGGTGTCCTACCTGGCAGAGCCTTCACCCACACCACCGTTTCTTAACCTCTACCTTCCTCCACAGTGCGTGCTCTCAGCATTAGCATCATCAGCGTACCCCGAGCCGACGACGGCGTCCCCGGCCTCGCCCGCACCAGCGCCCGAGACCCGAGAGGAGCCCGCACCAGACCCCGAAGAAGACGCTCCTGAGGGATACTACGCGTTCGTGGAGTCCCCTAATGCGACGCCGCCCAGGTCAGCACACAGTGAACTATGACGTTGTAGCCTAATCTTATCGCAAAGGTCGACTGGCTCGGTGGATCAGTGGTTAGTGATTCCAAGTGTCGTGGGTTCGATTCCCACTCAGGACAAATATTTGTGCGACGAACATCAGTGTTTGTTTCGTGTCTGGGTGTGTTATTAGTCTTTAGTAATTGAGTAATGGAAGACTCGTTTGTTAAGTAGGTTCACTGGTTTGCATTGCAGTTTCCAGGATCCGAAGCAGGGATTTTACCTCCTTTTGCTGTTAACCCCAACCGGGAAGATCTCTAGGTTATGAACCGTGTTCAGATGTAGCGTATCACAATATCGCGCAAAAATATAAAAATTGTAGCGCTTAAAGAAATCGCAAATTCCAAAAACGTTGCATTATGGGTACAAACATATTTTAAGACGTGGTCTACATCCGTTTGCTTCTTGGCTATGTCCACATGCTTTTAAGTACCTATAAAGACTTTCATATGAGGAAGTACATAATAGCAATGAGTTTTATTACCTGGATGTGTCCGGAGAAAGTGTTATCTCAAAAACAATTAAGTCAGTAATATATTGCACGACGGCTCACTTTCACTACACCAGTGTTGCATCTGCGGTGCATTTAATGATATTAGGTCGCAACTTAAGGCAAAAGAGGAAACATACTGACGATTTTAACGGCAGTGGTTATATAGGTTTTATAGGGTTGTCTTTATGCGCCTAACATCTCTGTGAATGACCATCAATCATCATCATCATCAGCCCATATCCGTCCCCACTGCTGGGGCAAGAGCCTGCCCCATAAACTAGTCAACCACGCTTGCCAAGTGCGGGTTGGTCGACTACACAACCTTAGAAATTTCTTCGCAGGTATGCAGGTTTCCTCACGATGTTTTCCTTCAGCGTCAAATAATCGTAATACCATCAATAAATACTTTTATTTCTTTTTCATTGTCTCTGTACGCAAATCTAAGACGCAATGATTAAAAAATTGATTTAGCCGTAAAAAAATTTTAAATATCGTAAGTATCCCGGACATTTTCAGTTTTACTAATCAGGTGACCGTGTGTGGAAATGTCCCAGATATTTATTCATTTATTTTAACCTACTCAACCTGTGGGGCTACTATGAGTTTAAAACTTACCCGCTCGATATCGCCTACGTAAATATGTCTATGAAAAACTTGTACAGCGCCGCCTGGTGGTTACGCGAAGAACTACAATCGGCCATATGAAAAAAACAACTCGATAGGTTTTTTAGCGTAAGTAAGTTTACGATAGCCAACTCATGGTAGGCCCTCTGATCTCCAGGGTCCGCCCGCCGCCTTACCGCAAGGTGGACGTGGAGTGTCCTGAAGCGACGGACGCGAAGCCTCACGTCACGGCACACAACCTGTGCGGGGACCTGAACCGCGGGGACATCCCCAGGAACCCCATGGGGCAGAGCCCTGAAGGAGAACCCTACCCCTTGTGAGTATCAAAATTGTCAATCTAAATATTAGCTGGCTCGGTGGAACAGTTGTTAGTGACTAAGAGTCGTGGGCTCGATACCCACTCGGGACAAATATTTGTGTGATGAACATCGGTGTTTTTCCGTATCTGGGTGTGTTCATCATCATCATCATCATCAGCCCATATACGTCCCCACTGCTGGGGCACGGGCCTACCCTAAACTAGGGCGATAAGGCCTTAGTCGGATGAACATCGGTGTTTTTCCGTGTCTGGGTGTGTTATATTTATTTAAGTTTATTTGCGTATCCACTGTCTTTTCTGATATCCGTAACACAAGTGCTTAAGCTACTTACGACAGGATCAGATCGATGTATGTGATGTTTTGAAATCATCATCATCATCATTCTCCTGCCTTTGTCCCACGCGTTTTAGTTGGTGGCAAGCTTCACACACAACAAGCAGTAACACTTGTTCAATCCGATGTATTCGTTCTTTACGAGTACTACCCAAATCATAAAACTAAGACTTAGTAGTGCAATATAAACAAAAATTGTAAACAAAAAAAAACCGCCTTCAAAAACACGACTCACTAAAAATTACAAAATAATATAATACGAACATTAATCTGGGTATGAATTTGATATGTTGTTGAAGGCGGTGCCAATTAAATTTTTGAGGAAAACTGCGTGAAATATAAACGGCACCGCCTTCAACAACATATCAAATTCATACCCAGATTAATGTTCGTATTATATTATTTTGTAATTTTTAGTGAGTCGTGTTTTTGAAGGCGGTTTTTTTTTTGTTTACAATTTTTTTTCATCCTTTTTAGTGTTAATTTTTTTTACACCCTATTAGTTAAGCTCACCTATAATTCTACTGATATTATAACCAGTAGTATCAATATGTACACAGATTTGAAAGAATAATCCCTTTACTCCCAACTATTAAGGAGTTGACCTTCCATCATCAGCTCAGCATCATAAAATTATGATAGCCAGAAGCAAATGCCAATATGACTTCAGATAATATGCAAAACGCGGTACATGTCCCTATAAAATTTGAAGGTTGCCCTCGATTTCTCCAGGATCCCATCATCAGATCCAAGACTGGTGAAAATGGGACCACCTCGGAAGTGAACACTATCCAACCAAAAAAAAATTTTTGAAATCCGTCTATAATTGACGAAAATATCGGTGAACATACATAAAAAAAAAAAAAAAAAATATTATACATACAGACGAATTGAGAACCTCCTCCTTTTTTTGAAGTCGGTTAAAAATATTAACAAGACTAGAAATATTTAGGGGTGAGAGTCATCCGCTCCCCCGCAAGCCCGGTGATGATGACAAGGCTCCTCCAAGCCATCATCGTTAGTCAGTTAGGGACTAGAAATATTGTGTAAATGTTAAGTTTAATCTCATGCCCTCATGTTGCAGTGCCTGGAAAGGGCAACTAAATTAATAAGCTTATATAACTGAAAGAACTAAAATTTACCCTTAGTTTTAAGCTATTGCATAGCTTTTATCGCGGGTTTTGAGCGCAGCGACCGAACCAAGAAATTCCGTAACGAAAAAAACCTCACAATTGTCTAACGTCGTTTCAGTTCGGTAGACTTTGGCACGGTGTTTGTGTGCGTGCGGTTAGACGTATTGTACGACTCTACGAAACTCGCACGAATCGAGACGAGCTGCTCCGAAATCGGACGATGCTATGCAATAGCTATACCGCGGCAGTCCCCGAGTGCCACTCGTCTTTTTTTTTAATAAAAACTTTGACTTTGACTTTGACCAATGCTTTCTTGATTCCAGCGAGTTGATCCGCAACCACACACTCCGCTTCCTGTCCCGCGCGCTCCCCGCCCTCCGCAACGACGAGTCACTGCCCCGCGTGGCGCACCTGCCGCAGACCTCGGATACGCCAGACCCTTCACTACAGTACACAGTTACTAGTAACAGGTGAGCTGATTAGTCTTCCACTCGCTTGATGCAGGGGTTTACCCAAGGTGGTGTGTGGGACTACCGGCTGCCGGTACTGAGATGGAAGGGACCGACATCTGCTCCTGGGCTAAGGTGCGATGCCCAGGGGTGGTACCCACTAAACTCCGCGATATATCTCATCGCCTATTGGTGGTGCCGTGGTACCTGGCAGGGCCTCCAGTCTTCCACTCCTTAACATTCCTTAGACCGGTATCCATAGACCTTAGCAAGCCTCAGTAAAAGGAAAAGAGATCTCCGACACGTCATACCCATCGGCTGCAGTATACCGTTTCTGGTAGGTAACAGGTGAGGTGACGGTCTTCCTCTCTTCAGACCTGAGGATTAAGCCACTTTGCGCCAAGACGATGAAGACGCCTGAGTGAAAGGAAAAAGACACCTTCGCTACAATACACCGTCACCAGCAACATGTGACTTGACCACATTCTTCCTCTCTTCAGACCTCAGGATTAAGCCACTTTACCCAAGATGACAAGACGCCTCAGTGAAGGAAAAAAGTGACCTCGGACTCGCCCGCCCCTTTGCTGCAATACACCGTTACCAGTTACAGGTGAGGTGACCAGTCTCCCTCTCCTCAGATATCAGGATTACGCCACTTTGCTCAAAGAAGACGACAACGAATACGCCTCAGTGAAGAGAAAAAGAAACCTTCGTTGCAGTACACCGTTACCAGCAACAGGTGAGCTGACGGTCTTCCTCTCTTCAGACCAGAGGATTGAGCCACTTTGCCCCAAGAAGACGACAACAAAGACCTCGGACATACCGGACCCTTCGCTGCAGTACACCGTCACCAGAATTAGGTGAGCTGACCACAGTCTTCCACTCCTTGGCATTCATTAGACCAGGATTAAGCCATTTTGCCCCGAGACGCCTCTCTGTTCAAGGGGAAAAGATTTCCCTTCCCTTATTGGGGAAAATTGGAATATCCCCGCTACTGTTGTTGCTGTGGTGATATCAATCAACTAAGTATTATGAATGAACCACACCATGTACTTTTCTCTATTTAAAGACGCCTATATGCCGCTACATTCTATAGCTAAATATTAGTCTTTATGGGTCTATACGCGTTATTAGGAGTAGCAAATTACATAACTACTTACTGCCCGACGTTTCGACTGGGTTACACCAATCGTGGTCGCGAGCGAACTGGCGCCGCCCGTCTTCGTCTGCCACAGCGGTGGAGAATTTTATAGACAAATATTTAGTGTAATGGAACGCGAGAGTCTAAAATCATACATTTTATAGCTGTTTAAAGATAAAAAGTTTTTTGAACTATTGCACTTTGCCCCACCTTTTTTTTCCTTACTGACATACGATGATGGCTTGGAGTAGCCTCGTAATGATCACTTGGGTGATGGGATTGGGTGGGTGATGATCACAAGGCAAATTGGAATAACCCGGTATCCTTATCTCTTGCTACCGTACTACAATGTCACAGCTACGTTGTCGACGTAGAGAATGCTCACCTTATGGGGTGTCACCCGTACTGCGTTGGAAAACATACAGGATACAAATAAACGAAAACATAACAGCGTGTTCTCACCTAGCGATTTTTGGGCGATTTCGAAATTTAGGATTTAGAAATCGCCCAAAAATCGCTAGGTGTGAACGGGCACTAATAGGTGGTCACAGTAAATAGGCAGTTCACAGTAGAAGCAAAACAAAGTAGGTATGTATTCGTAAAAAAGTTTACTGAGTCTGTCTCGTAGTACAGATCTGAAAAATACTCTTCTCTTTGTTTCCATGGCTTTGTTAACTAACCTCCCCTTTTAGGCTGGAGGAGCGCGGCAAGCGCTCGCTAGAGGAAGAGCCTGCGCACGCGCTGCCGGCGGAGCACCGCGGCGCAAGGGACAGCCGCAAGTTCTGCGACGGCGGCGGCGTGTGAGTACCCGTTTACTTTATAATAGGATTTTTTCTCTGACAAAATTAATTAAATTGATTTTTTATTTTTTACTAATTTGACTAAGCTATACCTTATAAATTTTGCATGCCTATGTTAGGCCTAATATAGTGGAACGTCTATAAATTTAAGACCTTTACCTGTACTTATACCTGTATTATGCAAATAAATTATTTGATTTGATTTGATTTGATGTTTACTAAGTCGGGTTTTACATGCCATTTCATCATTAACAGTAAGATTTAGGCAAATCAATGACATTTATCATGTGTTCGATGTTTTCCTTCACCGTTAAAACGTCGAATAATCGTACGTATGAATTTCAAATTTGAAAAACACAGTGGTAGGTACGTGGCGCGGTCAGAACCGGCGACCTCTCGCATGGCAAGCAACGACCTTAACCACTCGGCCATCGACTCTGGTTTTACATACCATTTCATATTTAACAGTAAGATTCAGTTAAATAAATGACATTAGTAAAATCTCAACTCAATTTTTGGAAAAATTACCCAATAAAATAAAAAAAAATTGTCTCAAAGTCCATTTCAAAAGTGCGAATATTATTTAAAATCACTACTTACGCCATCTTAAAAATTACAGAATTAGTAGCAACTTTCATTATAAAAACATATTTGTAAACGCGACATCTGATATAGCTGCCGAACAGAGTTGAGCTCACAGCACAAAACTGCGTCATAGCATTCTGCAACATTCGTATGGGGCGTTTTGAGTTCGCTCAACTTATGTGATATTGAAAATGCTCCGAGTATTCACGATATCGAACCAACTTTCATATCACTCTATCTCATATCACTATTCATCGAGTTATAAGAAGCACGCTGACAACAGTTTGTCACTTCACTCACTTCCATAGAAACGATTCAAGAAAACGACTCAAAAAATCACTTTGCCCCGAGGGGCTATTCCACTTTGCCCCACCAAGTCGCCGTCGCGTCGAGTTTGATTTTTTTTTATTTTTGAAGTGGAATAACCCTTCTAATTTGCAACCTCATTTTTTTACATTCATCAAATTATACAGTTAATAGTATTGTCTATTCTTATTTGCGCAAGCACTACACATTTGAACCGTGACCACGAGCGCTGTAAAGAGCTCGAAACGTCGGATCTCTAAATAATGTTTAGAATACCAATACACGCGAGTTTAATCCGTAAAATTAGTTTTATTTCAAATATACAGTTAATGATAATAATTAAACAGAAGATAAATGACAGGCGACATTAATAAGACTCGATAATAATAATAAAATAATTTATTCATACTGAATATCAAATTTAACAAAGCTATACAGTAAGCGTATTCGCTACGACAACGATCACCTACCACACGCACATTATTGGAGGTTACAAAGTTATGAAACAATCTCGATACAATACAAAGGTATTCTTTTAGATTTATCGAACAAAAAATACTAAAAAGTCAAATTATTTACTAAAATTTCACATGACGTAATATTAGTATTATATTATAATATCAATCGTTGTTCATGTATCATTTAAATATCAATCTTTGATAATTTAGTACAAATAAGTATAACTCTAATGGTTACTAACTCCTAATACATCGATTTTGATCTAAACATTAGAAAAAGCTTACAAAAATTCGATACCTTTGAATAACAAAATTTCCTTAAAAACTCTATCTCCAATATGCGTTACAAAAGATGACATGGACTTATAAAATGCTCAAACCAAAGACATATTTGATGCTACCTGATAAATCTATGATAGATTTACTGACACGTGATTTACACAGCTGGCATAGAGAAATCAACTTAAGTTGTTGACAAAATCTTATGTTACCCGTGCATCGTTATCAGATCCAAATTGCCATGTTAAAGAATTTATATTACTTACATTAAAACAGTTTGTCAGGTAGCAACGAAATAGGCCCTTTGGCTACAAAATACATGGCGATTAGATTGTGTCCACACCAAGCGTAGTGCTATATGTTTACAAATTTAAATATTAAACAGCAACTTGTTATTTTGTGATTAGGTATAAACACTGCTTTACTACCTACTGCGTATAACATACAAATATTTTCACTATTACACTAATAATTTTCAAAGGCTTGATCTATTAACCCTAACCAAAAACTAATATAAATTTGTAGATTATGTTTTATATCAAAAGCATACAAACAAATATGGTCAGATGTGGGAAGAAAAGATATAATTTTCTTACTAATTTCTATCAACCGATAAAGACACTATTATTTTGTACGTCTGTTCGCGTTCATAACATAAATGTATGGATTCTGGTCCCAATCTTAAAGGAACTAACTATTCATATTTAAATACATTGTATAACAATTCTGTGTGTTACATGAAATTTAACTATTGCTAATTTATTATTCGATATACAATAAAATATAATTTATACATTGACAAAATAACATACGTTACGGCTGTATAGTGTATGTTAATTATATATCTGAGGCAGAATATGTTAATACTCTGCTGTAAAAAAGGTTAACCAGAATACTATTATCCAAATTTCATTGCTTTTGGACGTTATTTTGAAGAAATAAGGTTTAAATTATGATGGCAATGTGGCTGCCTTCACCAGTTAAAGGAATAATCTCTCAATCCCGACTTATAATATAAGAGAGTAATGTTACGCGATACGAAAACTAGCAGTCGCGGGCAGAAGCTAAGGGTCGGTTCAAGTATAACGTAATGCAATTTTGGGGGGAGGGCCTTCTTACAACACGTTACGTAACAACATTTAATAAATAAATAAATATGGGACATTTCCACATACGGTCACCTGACCCCAAACTAAGCAGAGCTTGTACTAAGGGTGTCAAGAGACTGATATACATATTTATAAATTAATGTTTACAACGAACACCGATGTTCATCACACAGATATTTGTCGCGGTTGGGAATCGAACACACGACTCTTGGAACCGCCAGCCAGGTTCGCTAACCACTGTTCCACCGAGCCAGTCAATTTTTTTTATATAAAAAAATAGGGAATTAAAACCCCCAAATTGGCAACCCTTATCGCTTATGTCGTACGGGGAATCCCTCGATTGTATTACGGCCTTTACACGGGGGGTTTTACACGGGGGGTTCTTCAAAAAATTGCATTACGTAATACTCTAAGAGCATACATCAGTACTAGTGTTAGTATTGAATATTAGTCTTTATAGGTCTACACGCGATATTCAGCTAGCTACTTACTGCCCGACGTTTCGATTGGGTTACACCACCAACTCACCATAGCTATGTATTAGCTACTCCTTATATCGCGTGTAGACTCATAAAGGCTAATATTTAGTGTAATGGAACGCGAAAGTCTTCAATCTTAGTGTTCCCGATACATTATGCTCACCGCGGCGCGGCGCCAAGCGATCGCAGCTCGGAGAGGACTGTGTCTAGTACGTCGTGTCTAGTCCCATCTAGAAGGACTATACGTTTGTCTTTCTCCACCTGGAAACAACCAAACAATATAATGTAGTGAGTAGGTAAAATATTGGAAATCTAGAAAACACCCGATACCTTTTTTCCCCCGTAACTGAGTTACGATGATGGCTTGGAGTAGCCTTGTCATCTGACTTGCGGGAGAGCGGATGGATCTCACCCCTAAAACCCGATAGCGAATAGGGTGTACTACACTAGGGTGTCCCTTATATTCTGAAAATTTCCTGTTGTATATAAGGTTCTAGTTAAAAAGAATTTTTTTTTTCAAGTCTAATAATGAATACTCGATTAAATGTTTGTCAATATTATAGCATATTCATATCATTAGCCCATATACGTCCCCACTGCTGGGGCACGGGCCTACGCTAAACTAGGGCGGTAAGGCTTTAGTCAACCACACTGGCCAAATGCGGGTTGGTGGACTACACAACCTTAGAATTTCTTCGTAGATGTGCCGGTTTCCTCACGATGTTTTCCTTCACCGTTAAAGCATCGAATGATGATACATATGAATTTCAAATTTGAAAACCTATACCGGAGCCGTTCTTAGAAGACTGATTTGACACTTTTTATTTTATATTTTGCATTTATCCTTGTTAAGAGGAACATATTTAGCGAATCATAAAGAACAACTTTTAAAAATAAGACGTTATTTCAAAATGTCAAATGCACCTAATTATCTAATTATTTGTCTTTTATTACCTAAAATAATTGAATTATAAAAAGAAAACGTAAAATTTCCACTCTGTATTACGCTTTTACAAGGTTACGCCGTTTGACACGTTTTCATAGAGACGTAGTGGGTAATACTCACCAGGTATTTTTTAAAAATAGGATGAAGGATTTAATAAGTATTGTATTTTAAAAATAAATATATTTATAAATAAGGAACTTAAATTCAATCTTTTGGATGTGAATTAATGTTTTTAATAAAAAATTGTTATAATTAGACCTTGCTTGGTTATAAAGTGGAAATAACTGTTACTTATATACTTCGGCAATTTTACCATTGTCCCTCACTAGTGCAGTCAGTCTGACATGTAGCAAATCGGCCAACTTAGAGCGGCTCTGGTATAGTGGTACGTGGCGGGGTTTGAACTGGCGACCTCTCGCATGGCAAGCAACGTCTTTAAGCCGTCCTTCCAGCTCATGTTTTCCCTCCCTCCTATGATCCCGGGCTCTTCAGGCGGGGCGTGAAACGGCATTTTAGGCTCAATATGATGTATTGTGCCTGTCGACCTCATATTAGGATCTCACTACCGCTTACCATCAGGCGGAGTGAGGTCATCTTGTTAGCCTATTATGCGACCCGCCCTCGCTTCGCTTCGGGTATATCTCTATCTCTTTATAATATATTTCAACCCCGTTAGAGAAACTTATTTCTTTTTATCTAAAAATAGCCCATGCTGTGATAGTGTAGCTTTCCAACAGTGAAAGAATTTTTCAAATCGGTCCCTGGTAGTATCGGAGCCTATGCGAAACAAACCAACAAATCTTTCCTCTTTATAATATTAGTATAGAAAAATAATGTCGTATCCTCACATTTGAAATAAAACTAATTTTATGGATTAAACTCGCGTGTATTGGTATTCTAAACATTATTTAGAGATCCGACGTTTCAAGCTCTTCACAGCGCTCGTGGTCACGGTTAAGACTAAAGATGACAGGTGTCTTCATAAGTGAGTTTACCGTGACCACGAGCGCTGTAAAGAGCTCGAAACGTCGGATCTCTAAATAATGTTTAGAATACCAATACACGCGAATTTAATCCGTAAAATTAGATTTATTTCAAATGTGTAGTGCTCGCGCAAATAAAAATAGACAATCGTATCCTCACCTCGGCCCTATACTTGAGGTGCTCGGGCCACACGCAGCGCTCGAAGTACCCGTCCACGTCGGGCGGCTCGTACAGCCGCAGGCAGCGCCGCGCGCGGCACTCGCCGTACTCCAACACGAAGTAGTACCTGACGGAAAATCAAATAAAATCCTCCAGCTCATGTTTTCCCTCCCTCCTACGATCCCGGGCTCTTCAGGCGGGGCGTGAAACGGCATTTAAGCAGGCCTTCAGGGTGAGTGCGACAGGCTCAATACGATCTGTTGTGCCTGTCGACCTCATATTTGGATCTCACTACTCGCTTACCATCAGGTGGAGTGAGGTCATCTTGTTAGCCTTTTATAAAAAATAAAAAAAAAAATATTATCTGGGACATTTCCACACACGGTCATCTGACCCCAAACTGAGTTAAGCTTGTATTATAGGCGTAAGAGACTGATATACATACATAGATATTTATAAATTATCACGCCCTTTTCCCAGAGCACAGCAGAGAGAACGCAATGACCTTGTTATAACAATGCACAAGGCAGAATGGCGGCGACGTAGTCCACAACCCGTCACGTCACGTTTCCCACAGAGGTGAAAAGTGGATCGCTGAAAGTGATCTCTGCCTATAAGGCGTCCGACCGATTTCAGCCATGGCGGCCGATCTCAATTGAGATCTGCCAAGTGCGCAGGACATATTATAGTGCACAAGTGTGCGCGCAAACACAAGTGCACTCTCTATTCCCTTACTCTCATAATTCGGTGAGACGGCAATCCGACATGACCGATGAGAGATCGGGCGCAGGACCACCGGCTTAACGTGCTTTCCGAGGCACGGGCGTTCAACCGCCAACTTCCTAACTCCGGGCTGAGTAATTTCATTACAGAAAAACTCACACAAATTTTGCCCGACCCCGGATTCGAACCGGGGACCTCTCGGTCCTAACGCAGCACTTGCTACCAATAGACCAACGAGGCAGTTCAGATCTCTGCCTACCCCTCTGGGAAAAAAGCGTGATTTTATGTATGTATGTTTTCCCAGAGTGGTAGACAGAGATCGCTGCCTGCCATGTGCTACGGTCCTGGCACACCACTTTCGCTTCTTTTACATCCATTAACTTCTTCATGCAAGCTCGTCACTTATAAATACAAACTTAAATACATATTGGCGCCCAGACACGGAACAAACACCGATGTTCATCACATTACAAATATTTGTCCCGAGTGGGAATCGAACCCACGACTCTTGGAACCGCTAGCCAGGGTCGCTCGCTAACCACTGATCAGAAAAATCCCACATGTCATGAAAGATCACTCACAATAGTTTATTTGGGTGAAAAGTTGTAAATAATAAACACCACACATAACTCACCTCAAATCGCAAATCTCCACCAACGGCTTATAATTCAACACAGTAAACCCTTCCAATATCAGGAACCGCTTTCCCTCCGCTTCAAGCCTGCCCTCTGCCCTCTCCGAACTCGACTGGTGAGACATATCCTCCCCGTCTATAGTCCTCACTACATCTTCATACATCTTCTCCATATCCAATGAAGATACTATGTCATAGTTATTGTGTTCCAAGGTCCCACATCTCACATGCTTAGGACTATCGTCAGGGTAGAAGTACTTGTCTTGGTGAAATACATGTACTGGCGTTAATATATCTTTCAGCCGATTTGCTAAAGTAGTTTTCCCACCGCAAGTAACTCCGGATATTCCGATTATAATCCATTGTTTTCTTTTATCTGGGTTAAGCACCATTGTTGATTGATTTCTAGTACTTCTGTCGTTTATCAATATTCTGATATTTTCAGTATAAAAGGACTTTAGTTTCTTGTTAAGACTGTGCTGGGAGGATGACTTAGTTGTGTTTTGAAGAAGCCAGAATATTAAAATCTGTTGATATCTCTGTTTAGATTTAAAAATTTGCAATATCTTCGGTAAAACACTTTTAAATAGTTTATTACAACTTAACAACGATCTAGGTGCACAAATAAATTTTCTCTTGCAACTTAGCAATAATAAAACGTTATCAAATGTACTCTTAGAAGATAATTTTATAGGTAGTGTATCATCAGCACATTTATTGTTGCCAAACAAAGTCTTAAAAACAGTTATTTTGCAAAATAGCCTCGTATTCTTGCCAGTTATGCTTATACTCTTGCAAGACTGACTTGTAATCTTGCCTTTTACAAGTGAACTAGTAGTGGTATTCTTGGAAAACCAACTGAGGGATGTATAGGAGGTTTTAGTGAGGTCCTGAGTCAGAGGTACGGTAGAAGGTGGTAGAGAGTGAAGGACATGAGCCCTCCCACGAAGAGCAGACCCCACGACGCGCAGAACAGAAGGAACCACTGTGGGTCTGGGATCAGCTGGAAGATCGCTAGGTCTGGAAAAGGTACAAAAATTAAATTCGAAAAAGCCTGTGCTTTGAGTGAATGTGGATCCGAATCCACGATTTCTGAGCTATAGCTGCCATAGCGCCATAATCTATATATCTATTTTTGACGTGTCATTGACAGACATGTCAAAATGAATATTGACATGTCTGTCAATGACACGTCAAAAATAACCAATCATGCAGCAGTTGGACCTCACGCCCACGTATTGCCATCTAGTGAATTTCTCATACGCGAAAACCCTCATTGGTCTAACTCACTAACTATTTTAAATGACAACTTGACCACATCACAGGTTTGTATGAACTCCGATGCATGGGCCGCAGATAGACAGCAAATGTCCGATTTTTAGGGTTCCGTACCTAAAAGTAAAAAATGGGACCCTATTACTAAGAATCGTCCGTCTGTCTATCTACAAGCTCACTAATGATGTATTTCCGTTGCCGCAATAATATGGGAGGTCCCCATACAATGAATGTGTTTTTTTTTTTACATAATTGGTACGGAACCCTTCGTGTTCGTGTCGGACTTGCACTTGGCCGGTTTTATTATCCTAACTAGCATACAATAAATAAATAAATATTACACAACATCACATACATTGATCTGATCCCGGGTAAGTAGTTTAAGCACTGGTGTTACGGAAATCAGGATCAACAGTGGATACACAAAAAAACTTAAATATATTTAATAATACACCCAGACACGGAACAAACACCGATGTTCGTCACACAAATATTTGTCCCGAGTGGGAATCGAACCCACTACTCTTGGTACCGTAGGTTTTGAACCTGAATCACTAACCACTGTTCCACCGAGCCAGTCAATGAGCACAACGATGGCTCGGAGCTAGCCTTGTCATCTTAACCGGACTTGCAACTCACCTTTATCAATGAAAGGGTAGGTGTTGATCCAAAGAGCTAACGCCGCGAACGCGCTCGCCGTGCTCACCAGCACCGCCTGCCCGAGCCGAGCGTCGCTCACGTCCATACGCCAGAATCGATTGTGCTGGAAGTAACAAAAACAAGCTTTTAATATAGCTTAATGCCACACAACATTTAGGCGTGAGAGCCATCCGCTCCCCCACAAGTCCGGTGATGATGTCGAGGCTACTCCAAGCCATCAAAATAATAAAAATATCTACTCTTACTAACATATGGCGAATATTTGCCGCCTTGAACGTCAGTCGTCAACAAGGTCTAAGCCGAGCATAGTGATCTATATATTATTATAATACTGGCAAATATACCTACAATGATGCGAATCAATGTACAGGTTTTCACGGCAAAAATTTGTATGTGCTAAAGGGCCTTAAGAAAATTTATGTATAACAGAAATTTATTATTATAGAGACAAAACTCCAATATTCTTTTTCATGCAAATAAAAGTTTCCTGTTGGGTTAAGTGTACACCAGATAATGAGACGTGAGAGTGATTAAACTAGTATATGCTATGTTTGAAGATTATTTCTTGTTTAATTATTTCTTGTGCTGTTAGAAATCTTATTTTAAATAATTATCTTACATGAATTAACTGCAGAACAGTTCCGCTTCAAAGTCCTTGAATGACTCCTCGGGGAACAGAATGGACTTGCCCTCGTCAGTTTTCACTTCAATCTTTTCAGCAAGCGGCTTTCCTTTGATTGCTCTCTCCACAATCTAAAATCATAATTACATACACTTACAGAAAAATAAAATTAGTAAGTCACTCCACATTGAATTAAATGACAATTGAATGAACAAATTAATACAATACAGATAAAAAACTATCTATAGAATCATAAATACTATCAAATTGATAGCCTGTAATGACTAGCTGATTTTATGTCTAGCCGCATTTATAATATAGCCATGTACCAAATAAAATGGGATTCATTCACCCAAATATACAACGATTTTGTGTTCCATTACTATACATTATTATAAAATGGGACAGTCCAATTCTAAATGAGATGTCTTGTCATTTTATTCATGTAGTAAAACAGTTTATACATATAATATAAACAGTTACTTACTTTTCCTGCCAATGTGTTGTCCACTGCGGGTGCCGATAGGGCTAACAGTTTCTTGATATTCTCTTCGGCTTTGTCGGTAGATGACTTGGTTTCCTTTTGGATTGGTTTCTTGTTTCGTCTGTACGGACTCGTGAAGTCTGAAACATTGTACAGGTGCAAATATTTACAATAAATTACTTACTCTGATTTTTTAAACTGACTTAAATTATAGTGTCTGTAGAACAATTCATGCCGCGGGAAGTTAGTACCTTATGATAGTACAATTTAATCCAGAAACTAAAACCAAACTGAAAATAATTTATTTCTGTTCAAGCAACAAACTACACTAAAAATTTAATGTGCAATAAAATTTCATAGTTGCTTATTACACCACACAAAATAACTCCTTCAAACGTCACAGCAGAGGAATTAGTAAATAATACAATAGGTATTAAGAATTTCAGTTTCAATATCTACTACTATGTTTTAAAATTTTAAGGTATACATGTCAAAAGTTATAAAATAGTACCATGTAATGAGGCGAGAAAGTGCTAACTGACACTATCTTTAAGTGGCACTATTAAATGATAACTTCACAGCACATTATCACACAATTATGTAGTTATATTGACTTAGAGATAAGCAAACTTAAATCATGACACTCAAAAATAAAAGTAGTTCAAAGCGTTAGATAAGTTTCTATAACAGTATAAACAGCCGGGTGATAGAATACCGTCAATGAATTACGTATTGTGGACTAGTTGTAAAGGTTAGGTACATTATCAAGTTTACAGGAACACCGCAACAATTGATAGTTATTGGGCTAGAGTGACATAATATCTCACCTTGACCCGCCGCCCCGCGCCGCGCCTTCCTAAGACGCTTGTTGCCTTTAGCGACGGACTCTGTATCACAACAACACATTAATTTGACACTGTTCATAGCAACAATTCTTTAAAATGAATCAATGCAAAGCTTCATCGCTCTTTACCTTCCGGATCGACGAGTTGCAAGGCCTGGCGGACTAATGCAGATGACATTTTTCAGTTGCACAAACGTGAGACATTTATTTTATTTTGAAACTGGGCTGGAGATAACCTAAAAATTAAGCATTGGGTGTCGCCATGACGTGTGTCAGTTGTCAGATGTTCAACTGTCAAAGTCAGTTGCGTTTCGTTTCTACTATAGCTATGTTTATTTCAGAAAATAAATACATCGAGGCTTTTATTTAGTAGGAGTTATTCTAAATAAATGTTTTTATGTAATAATTTACAAAATAAACTAAATTCCAAATTTTCACAAATAAAATCCATGACTAAAAAATATCAAGTTACGACTTCCGTGCCGTGAAACATTAAAATGAAGTGATTGTGCGTATAGCAGGGGCGTAGCTACCGCCGTATCTAAAACGTAGTGATTATATTCTCTTTGCTACCGCCGTATCTGCCGTATCAATTATACGGGGCCCCCGGGCCACGGGGCCCCCCAAAGTGTGTAAGGAAAAAAAATAAAAACGTTCTAGGTAATTAATTTTATTTTCCAAATTACAAAATTCAAAATCAAAGTCCAAGTTTTTATTGCGAACTAAGTGTTGTTACAGGTGTTATTGTTAAACAGGATCTTAAATACTTAGTTACCCTTGTCGAGTAATGCAATATGAGGGCTTAAACTAAACATACAATTTGAAACTTATCCTATTATGTAACTACATATTCATTACATAAAATCTATTAACTTAAACTATATTGCCAATCATCATTATTAATTGATGTTTATTGCACTTATTAATTAACATATTTTTGTAAGTATTTATTTTAATATACCCTTATTTAGGTATTCGTCTATTGAATAGAAGCTGTTAGTCGTTAGATAATTTTTAAGTTTTGTTTTGTATGAGGTATATTTTTCTTCATTTCTTATTTCTGACGGTAAGTTATTATATATTTTTACTGCCATGTAGTATGGACTTCTGTTTAACATATTTATTCTATTAGAAAGTTGGAATAATTTATTTTTATTGCGTGTGTTTATAGAGTGCGTCTGATGAACTTTTCTAAATGTTTCGAATTCTATAAAGAAATTATAAAAATTCTATAAAGCAATTATAAAAAAAAAACCCTATATGTATAAGGGTATCCAAATATTTTTTTTTATACGGGGCCCCGATAAGGCACGCTACGCCACTGGCGTATAATAATTTATGTACGATATCGGTTTCGGAGTTGTAAATCTCAATAACTCATATAGGCACAAGAAATCAGATGATGATTACTATTATTTTATCTATCATAATATCTAAATGTATTTTAAACGTAAAACTTAAGTTAATCAATTTAATAGTTTATCCTAGACTTTATCAAGCCCTTAATTTATATTTATTTATTTTAGTGCTGTAAAATAAATTTAGAACTTTTTTTTAATTCGCATTGTTTCCCCACCTTAGAGGTTTTTTTTTTAAATTTTAAAGCATAACATTCTCGTTCTCAGGTTCTGCATGCTGTACCGTGCCATCAACGGAGACAGCGAGTCCGCGGCCCCGCTCGAGCGGCGCGAGGACCCCGGCACCGCGCACCGCGGCGCCACCGCCGCCGCCGCTGCCGCCGGACCGCACCACCGATATGAGGTGAGCACTCAGGGCCGTCTTCAAACTATTTGAGGCCCTGGGCACATTAGGATCATGGGGCCCCTGTGACCTTGAGAAAATACTATTTAGTTATATCATCCTCACATATTTCAAAATTAATGTTTTTCGGTAATACCTAAATACCAGTCATTTGGTAATCTGGCAGGAACTAAGGGGCCCCATTCGATCGCGGGGCCCTGGGTACGTGCCCATAGTGCCCAGTTGGAAAGAGGGGCCTGTGAGCACTGCTCGTTGGTCTATTGGTAGCAAGCATCATCGACATCATCCATCATCATGGGGCAAGCGCCGGACCAGTGGAGTCTTAGCGGCGGTATTGTGCGGGCGGAGCGGGTCAGCCCGCCGGCCAGGGAGACCCGTAGAAACGGTGGTGCCTTCCGTTCGGAGGACTGGCCGGCTCCGACCCGCACGGCGCAGGATAATACCAATGCGAGACTCCACGCCTTGTTTCGTGGTTGCCGTAGCAGTGGTCTCCTCTTTCACGGCTTTCAGGGTGTATGCGACAGGCTCAATATGGTCTATTGTGCCTGTCGACCTCATAATAGGATCTCACTACCGCTTACCATCAGGTGGAGTGAGGTTATCTTGTTAGCTCATTATTAAAAAAACAATCATCATCAGCCCATATACGTCCCCACTGCTGGGGTGCAGGCCTACCCTAAACTAGGGCGATAAGGCCTTAGTCAACCACGCTGGCCAAGTGCGGGTTGGACGACTACACATACACAACCTAAGAATTTCTTTGAAGGTGTGCAGGTTTCCTCACGATGTTTTCCTTCACCGTTAAAGCGTCGAATAATCGCACATATCGGATAGGGTTTGGACTGGCGACCTCTTGCGTGGCAAGCAACGATCTAAACCACTCCGCCATCGACGCTTCGACGGTAGCAAGCGCTGCGTAAAAACCGAGAAGTCCCCGGTTCGAGTCCGGGGTCGGGAAGATTTTGTGTGAGTTTGTCTTCGATTGAACGCCCGTCGCCTCAGAAAGCATGTTAAGCTGGTGGTCCTGCGCCCGATCTCCCATCGGTCATGTCGTCTACCGCCTTCAAACACATCAAATTCCTACCGATAATTATAAATGCTTGTATTATATTATTTTGTAATTTTTAGTGTGTCGGGTTTTTGAAGGCGGTTCTTTTTTTGTTATTTAAAAAAGGCGTGATTTTATGTATGTACCTACTAGCTTTCCGCCCGCGACTTCATCCGCGTAGATATGTTTAACAGGTTAAACATTACCTACTTCTTTATAGCGCAGTTGGTTAAAAGTAGCCTATGTCCTTTCTCAGGCTCTGGACTATATCTGTACCAAATTTAATTTAAATCGGTTCAGTACTCTATGCGTGAAAGCGTAACAGAGAGACAGACTTACTTTCGCATTTATAATATTAGTAAGGAAGTAAGGATTATTTTATGTGTGTATGTATGTATGTATGTATGCTTCTCTGTCCAGGGCCCGCCGACTCCATGCCCGGCGCGCGTAGAATACGCGACACCTGTATTCGCTCGCAACTACCAGGGCGTGTGGCGCTACGTGGTGCAGATCCCCTACGAGGGGTACTTCACGCAGACCGTCGAGGTCACCAGGTAAGGATGATGACAGCGTAGCTACCGCCGTATCATACGGGGCCCGCGATCCACTGAGGCCCCCAAAGTGTGTAAGGATAAAAAAAAAACTTTCTAATTTATTTTATTGTACAATGGACAAAATTCTTCAATTATCCCCAATGTAAGGTAAGCAATCTTTACCCCCATATAAGGACCTCCAAATAAAAAAAAAATAAAGCGACATTTCGCTGCACCAGAGGTGGAAGATGGAGACGTCTTCCACTTTTAAGAAAACTCCTACTGCCAAACTAAAAGCAAGTTAGAGAGAAGTCTATGTTTCGATGGTAACTGCTGCTGAAGAAACTCACTCTTGTGTTTGGTAGACTAAACACGGTGTGTCGCAAGGATGCATATTGGGATATAATCTGTTTAGTCAGTACATAAATGATACGCTATACGTCTCTTGCTTGATTTTTACATACATACATACATACATACATACAATCACGCCTTTTTCCCAGAGGGGTAGGCAGAGATCACTTCCAGCGATCCACTTTTCACCTCTGTGGGAAACGTGACGTGACGGGTTGTGGACCACGTCGCCGCCATTCTGCCTTGTGCATTGTTTTAACAAGGTCATTGCGTTCCCACGAGTAGCAAGGATATATGACGGGGGAAGGAAAAGTGGAGGAAGGATACTATCGCCTCGGATAATTTGAACTGAGTCGATAGTAGCTCGAGGAGCCGGGGTCGCTTACCCGTATACCGTTCACCAACCACCGGACAGAGATTGAGACACAGGTCCAAAAACCATTTTAACTGTTTTAACCTATCGCTGAGCTATTGCCATTTTGTATCACAGCGACACACATGAATGTCGTCTGGACATTTGTGTACAATTTAATTTTGTTTGAAGTTTCTGTTGTTTTTTTAAATTTACTATTGATTTTGTAACTTCCGATATTGTTTTGTATGTGTGTCTCTAGTTTCAGATAAACAAATTCTGTTCTATGTGATAATTTCTTAATTTTTTCAAGTAGAAGTTAATGTACTGTGCTACTTATATAAACTTGTTTGCGTGTCCAGATGCATGCAATCCCGCTGCCACTACCTGGAGGGCGGTTGCCTCAGCTCCCCGCGCTGGGTGTCGCTGTTGGTCGCCGAGATGCACTACCCTCGCGCCCAGCAGGCGCCTGACTTCCAGGTAACAACGATACACCATTAGAATAACTGAAAATGTCCGCGATATTTATGTTGTGATCATGGCGCTTGCAACAGTTGCAACAGTGCCGAAATATCGGGAGCTCATTAAACAAAACAACATGGTAAATATCCCGGACATTTTCAGTTTTCTAATGTGTGTAACCATGAAAGTTTAAAATTATATAACGATACCTACACCAGTCGTGGACTTACAATAAGCCTATTAACAGCTGCTGTGCCTTTATAGAATCTCATTGGGGAGGGAAAACATGAGCATGGAATGCCCTTCCTGCTCATGTTTCCCCTCCCTCCTATGATCCCGGGCTCTTCAGGCGTGAAATGGCATTTAGGCAGGCCATCAGGGTGAGTGCGACAGGCTCAATATGGTCTATTGTGCCTGTCGACCTCATATGTGGAATTGTGGATCTCACTACCGCTTACCATCAGGAGGAGTCGGGTCATATTGTTAGCCTATTATAAAAAAAAGCCCCAGAACCACCATAGCCACCAACCTGACAATAGACTTCGGAAAAAAACAATTTTCTTTCAGACTTCATGCTTCTTTTTGCCTTAGGTGTTGCAAGAGTAAAATTTTAGACTTTCGCGTTACATTTCACTAAATATTAGACTTTATGGGTCTACACGCGATTAGGAGTAGCAAATACATAGCTACTTACTGCCCGACTTCGACTGGGTTACAAAAATCATGGTCGCGAGCGAACTCTTTCTATAATTTTTTCGTTTATAATTCTATTACTAAGTTTCAGTCCTAGCATACTTCTAAGTGCTCGCATCTCCACTGCGTTTATCTACTTTCGTGTTTCTTCTGCCATACCCAACTTTCGCGTCGGGATCTACACTCCCCTATGAACCGCCAAACGTGCCTTTTTGGACACTTTCTGTCTGTTCACAAAGGTGTGCAGCGCTCCGTTCACCATGTTGCCAGCATAACTAAATAGAGTCAATTATACTGGCTTGGTGGAACAGTGGTTAGTGACCCAGGTTCACTACGACGGTTCCAAGAGTCGTTGGTTCGATTCCCACTCGGGACAAATATTTGTGTGACGAACATCGGTGTTCGTTCCGTGCCTGGATGTGTTATTTAATATATTTAATTGAATATATCCACTGTTGATTCTGATTTCCGTAACACAACTACTTACCACGGGATCAGATCGATGTACCTATGTGATGTTGTGAAATATTTATTTTTTATTTATTTATTATAACTTGTAGGACTACCAGCAGTATCTGCAGAAGCGTGCCGGCGTGGCCGGTACCGGGGCCCCGGCCGGCGCGGGCGCGGCTCCGGAGGGAGCGGACAAGGCTCCGCACTGCGACGGACACGACAAGTTCGGATGCTTCCAGGTAAGGACACGAAGACGAGAGAACGAGGGAAAGAGCCATCTGTTCCACCTGTGGCGACATGCGATAATGAACACCGCACAGCAACCAACAGATGGCGCTTACCCAACATCTCCATACTCCTACCACAAACACCCGATATTAGTATGGAAGACGCTATTAAAGTTATTCAGTGGGGCTACCATGAGTTTAAAACTTACGCGCTCGATATCGCCTACGTAAATATGTCTATGAAAATCTTGTACAGCGCCGCCTGGTGGTTACGCGAAGAACTACAATCGGCCATATGAAATAAACAACTCGATAGGTTTTTAACGAACGTAAGTTTACGATAGCCAAATCATGGTAGCTAGGCCCTCTGTTCCACCTGTGGCGACATGCGATAATGAACATCGCACAGCAACCAACAGATGGCGCTTACCCAACATCCCCATACTAATACCACAAACACCCGATATTAGTATGGAAGCCGCTATTAAAGTTATTCTGGCCACTAACTATATATAGGGCAGAAACCATGATGGTATATGGACCATGGTCCCCGAACACGATCACCTAGCTCGGCGGAAGATCTTCCCTTTTAGGAACACTCCTAAACACCCAAGCCTGGTGATGATGTGAGAGCCATCAGCTCGTTGCAAGCCCGGTGATGATGACGACGCTACTCCAAGCTATCTAATTCAGTTACGAAAATCATAAGTTGACGAGGCTATCGATGTCAGTTAGGAAAAATAGGCTCAAAGTTATTGTGCACTAAATTTTGCCTTTTTTTTCTCCTAACTGACTACGATGATGACTTGGAGTTGCCTTGACATCGTCACTTGCGAGAGAGCGGATGGCTCTGACCTCAATTTTTTTCTCCTAAATATAGGTAATAGTTCGAAGTCTATTAACGACGTCTTTTACACGTTCGGATTGCAAATTGTATTCTCCATCACCTTAATGGTTTAGTAGGAGCGATAGGAGAAGGACAAATAAATGTAATGATTTAACTTTATGTACGAGTACGTGGTTGCCTAGTTAGAATCACTCTACATTTTCTTTTTTAATTGTTGTTATTTTTATCCGTTGTGTTTAATTCTTATTGCTTCTATATCTACAGCATTTTTCTCCGAATAAACGATTGTTTATAATCTTATTATAATTCTTCCACAGGTGCGACTTTACTACGACTGGTTCCTTGTTCCCGGCTCCTGCAAATGCTGGAGACCAGACTACTTCGCCCGCTACGTGCGCCGCCGTCACAACAATGAGCTCTAATTTAGTTACAATTAGGTCGATAATCCAATGTCCACTCACCTCCACTTTTAGCATTTGGGGAAAAGATGTGGTGGTATCTGATGACTGCCAAGCATAATATTCATATTCATACCTAAATTTTATTTTGTCTACTTATGGCATATTACTCACACTTAACCTATCTTAACTACACAAAATATTTTCCTAAAAAAACTTAATTTGTATTTGTTGGAAAATATGACAAAAAACAAACAGGTCTCGCCAAATAAAACCGTTAAAATAAGACAAGACATGGTATATTTTTTTGTTGTTCAGTGTAATTATTTGACAAAGTAACAACGTCGCCAAAGTAGACACTACGGATACGTATTTGATTTTTCAGAAATGCCAATCATATTTATGTCATCTTCATTGTAAAATATTTCAATCATTACATTACTTATAATAAAAAAATATATGAAAAGTAGACTTGCACTGAAAATTGAAAGATTAAAGGGTGTCTCTACTTACGAGCAACCATTTGAAGGTAGCCAGTAAATAAGTCTAGATAAGAATTTGATTTTAATTATTTTGAAAGTGACACTAAAAACTTTTTTGCATTTATCGTTTTCCATTAATATATAATGTTATGTAATATTGGTGCTAATTTCGAGCGTTGTGAATTTCAAGACTGTAGGTAGGTATAGATATAAAGTATTGTTAAGTAAGTGTAAAACCAAAATGTTTATTTATAGGGAAAGGGCGATGAGATCTCTTAAGATTTTATGAGTTTATAAGACATACTTATTTGACCATAGCTAATAATATTATGGATCATTTCTTCATCAATATTTTGTACAAACTTTATTGTACGACTATAGCTCAGAAAATGCATTTATTATACATTAAGGTTAAAACTGTATTTGAAATTATTGTTCATAGTATATTGTGAATTATTTATATTATTTTCCTGTACTATATTTAATTTAATAAAGCACTTAATTTAATGTAAATATTGTTTATTTTAATTTATGCCTGGTCTAACAAGAAGAGGTAAATGAACGTATATTTACTAACTTAGGTAACCTAAAGTCTTGAATAATAAGGGATATAGGATGATTAAAATACGAAAATAATTGTTTCTGATGTTTATTTATCAAAATATTACTGTATTGGTGTATGTATAGGTATTAAAAATAGGTACGGATAATGTGGTATCTTAGCTATACGCTATATGTTGCTAGTTGAGATCTGTTTACTGAATATTTTATTGCTTCTGTCTTACAATAATCATCACGTGGCACATTCTATTTTCTTAACAAGCTATAATGCTGTTCTATGGTAACTACATACGTGTTAGAAATTGCAACCTACAAAATTACAAAAGTGTTATCTAAATCTAATAATAATATTTGCAATAAGCAATAAATCTACAACTTGTATATTGCACGGACTCACTAACTCGTAATATTGGATAAAGTTAAGAGATTTTCGACGATATAATTAAAGCTAATTATGAGAAATATTATAAAAATAAATAAGTATACTCGTAACTTTTCACTGAGTTATTTACATCCTCTGAGTATTGCAGGTACTCCCCACATCTTTAACAGCGTCGAAGTTGCAATCGCTCGTGACTTGCGAAGCTTCTACCAGCTTTCTAGCCGCCAGTCTTAAATTTGACGCTCTTTTTCACTTGAACACATCCTAGTATGGACCACTCTTTACACTGTCACAACTCTTTCCTGAGACGTATCTACCACGGGAATTTCCACAACATGGTTTATACTTTCATCGTGACATCTGACATATACTTGCTCAGTTTCCGCATCAACCACTGCACTTGTTACATCATTAGGAACAACCTCATTTCGATTCAAGTTATTCTCTAAACTAACATTAACTTGACAACCGATATTTGTGACTTTATTTTCAGTGTTAGATGCGTTTGGTTCCTCATTGGTATCCATACTGGATCCTGGTTCTGAATTTTCATTTCTTCTGCTGAAGTGTACTGTTGGTATTCCGTCTTTGGGGTTGGAGAAGTAGCAAGCCGAGTATGGGGGAGGGGGTTCTTCGATGGTCGGTTTGTTGGGGTCGATGGTTGGCGACGGCAAGTCGGGGTTGGCACATTCGGAGTACGGCGGCGGGAGGTCGTTGTTGGACTCCCTTCCGTCCGTCGGGAAGGAATCAGAGTCGCTGAGTCGCGGAGGTGGGCCGAGCTCGGTACCGTATTGATCTGTAACAGGAAATTATAATAAATAAGCTTTTAACTTCTAAAAATAGTTTACCATGATTGAATAAGATCATGTGTTCAATCATGGAAATGCTATTGGCGATGCAAAGATTATATAAATGCCTCTATGACGAAACTTAGAAGTTTGACAGTTTTCGATACAATATAAGTTACGGAGATCTTTAGTATCAGATTTATTACATTTACCGGTCGTAAATTGCATTTTAAACTGTCATAGTTACAAACATTAGAAAACTGAAACTGTTCTAGATATTTGCCATGTTGTTACCAAACATTGGGAGCTCATTAAAACAAAACAACATGGTAAATATCCCGGACAGTTTCAGTTTTCTAACGTATCGAAAAACAGCTTCCAAATGCTGCCACTGAAGGCGCTAGTTAATCTTTGAATTGCCAATCAAAAAAATATATTCGCCGGCCCGTACGGTGATGTCACTACAGAATGTCAGTATCACATCAGTGTGTTGCCATGGATACAGTTTAAACATCAAGCTGAGGCGGTTAACACACGGCACCGCGGTTGGCGGTTGAGCGGAACACGGGTTGCATTGGCTTCTATTGAAACCGTTGATTCCAAAGACACGAACATAGCTCGAGCCCGTCGCGTGTTGGGAATCAACGGATTTGATAGAAGCTAATGCAACTTGAGATCCGTTTGGTGCCATGTGTTAATCGCCTAAGTGAAGATGGTAGTCCAAATAATCAAATGAAGCTGACTGTGACGCAAATAAAGATCATGCCAAGACACTAGTGTAATACTCACGCCTAGTGGCGAGGACGGTGGGCGCGGGCCATTCCACGGACGGCCGTCTCCGCCCTGGAAGACATCATCATCATCATCATCATCATCAGCCCATACACGTCCCCACTGCTGCGCACGGGCCTACCCTAAACTAGGCGATGAGACAGCGAGTCAATCACGCTGGCCATGTGCGGGTTGGTTGACTACACAACCTAAGAATTTCTTCGTAGGTGTGCAGGTTTCCTCACGATGTTTTCCTTCACCGTTCAAGCGTCGAATAATCGTAAATTTGAAATACAAAGTTGAAAAACACAGTGGTGTGGCGGGGTGTGAACTGGCGACCTCTCGCATGGCCGCCCCAGCAGTGGGGAAGTATATTATGGGCTGATATTTTTTTGACTTTCGCGTGTAGACCCGTAAAAATAAATTGAGTATATGGTTTGATGATGAATTCTGAAACTGTCCAGGATATTTACCATGCTGTATTGTTTTAACGAGCTCCCGATATTTCGGCATTATTGCTGAGAGCGCCTTGATCACGGGGATTAAAATTAACATGGTAAATAACACGGGCAGTTTCAGTTTTCTAATGTGTGTAACCATGACAGTTTAAAATTACATATTGATGATGAAGTGTTGACCATCGGCCACAGGCCTTTCCTTGCATCTTGTTACAGTGTTTGTGGCCCATGTACGGCGACACTTAAACATCTGCAAGACAGTGCTTCCCAAGTCTCACCTTTAAACAGCATCCGGCTCAGATATCTTTCCAGCGCTCTCACGAGGAGTACCAAAGCGGCTAAGAGCAGTGCCCCCGCCGCCCAACCCCACGCCGCGCTGTCCCACGCGCGCGCGCGCCCCGCGGGGCCCCCGGGGAGTCCCGGCCCGTCCGCCAGGGAGGCGTCGGGCCCGCCTGGGCGCTCTAGACGCACGTTCTGTAATCAAATGTGATGTTTGACTCACAGGGTGACGATAGTGACTTTGCGTTGTAACTGGACAGGCAGGAGAATGGAAGGTTATAAGAGACACTCAGCAATAGTATTAACATTTTTTGATTATTTTTTATCTATACTAATATTATAAAGCTGAAGAGTTTGTTTGTTTGTTTGTTTGAACGCGCTAATCTCAGGAACTACTGGTTCGATTTGAAAATTCTTGCGTTGTATAGACCATTTATCGAGGAAGGCTTTAGGCTATATAACATCACGCTGCAACCAATAGGAGCAAAGATACAATGGAAAATGTGTAAAAAACGGGGGAAACGCGAACGAAGTCGCTGGCACAGCTAGTTTTATATATAAATACATAATTATTTCACAACATCATATACATTGATCTGATCCCGTGGTAAGTAGCTTAAGCACATATGTTACAGATATCAAAATCAACATTGGATACACAGATAGTGGAGTTCCGTAAAACATGAAAATGGTAAAAGCTCGGAATCCAGGGCCAGTCAATGAATGTGTATAGAAAGTGCTTGATTGCATTATTAAAACCAGAAGGAAAAAAGTTAAAAAAATAAAAATGGCCGATCTCGTTTACAACAATTTTTAACAACAATTTACTGAAAAATGAGAGGCGGAAGGGGGAAAAAAAATTTTATAATACAAATTTCAATTGTTTATGTGATAAATTATGTTTGTTGAGTAATTTCAATGTTAATTTATTAAATTTTTACAAAAAATTATGATTTACAAAAATAATTTTACCATTAACTATATGACACAACGACGGAACGCAGCCCCCGCCGCCGCCATCTCTGCCCTCGGCATTGTAAATGCATCTTGTGTATTAATCCTTACTAATATTATAAATGCGAAAGTAACTCTGTCTGTCTGTCTGTCTGTCTGTCTGTCTGTCTGTTACTCTTTCACGCCTAAACGGTTGAACGGATTTTGGTGAAATTTGGTATGGTGATAGATGATAACCTAGAAATGGTTATAGGCTATAAATAATCACGCCATCGTTCTTAGGGGGTAGGCAGTAGGCAGATAACTAAATTGAGTTAGTGATTTTTAGCAGTTTTTGTTAGGACTTTCGCTCTTTGACGTCTAAACGGATGAACGGAACTTGATGAAATTTGGTATGGTGATAGATGATAACCTAGAAATGGTTATAAGCTATAAATAATCATGCCATAGTTCTTAGGGGGTAGGCAGTAGGCAGATAACTAAATTGAGTTAGTGATTTTTAGTCGATTTTGCTAGGACTTTTGCTCTTTGACGTCTAAACGGATGAACGGATTTTGATGAAATTTGGTATGGTGATAGATGATAACCTAAAAATGGTTATAAGCTATAAATAATCACGCCATAGTTCTTAGGGGGTAGGCAGTAGGCAGATAACTAAATTGAGTTAGTGATTTTTAGTCGATTTTGCTAGGACTTTTGCTCTTTGACGTCTAAACGGCTGAACGGATTTTGATGAAACTTGGTATGATGATAGATGATAACCTGGAAATGGTTATAGGTTATAAATAATCACGTCATCGTACTTAGGGGGTGGGAAGTAGGCAGAAAACTGAATTGAATTTGTGATTTTTTATTGTTTTTTGCTGGGAGTTTTGCTCTATCATGCTTAAACGGCTGAACGGATTTTGTTGAAATTTAGTTAGGAGATAGATAGTAACCTAGAAAAGGATATAGGCTATTAATATTCATGCTATCGTACTTAAGGCGTAGGCAGTAGGCAGAAAACTAATAAAGTTAGTGATTTTTAATCATTTCTTTTAAAAGTTTACCTCATTCACGCCTTAACGTCTGAACGGATTTTTATAAGACCTGGTCAATTTAAAAATAAGATTCTAGACACGGACACAGGCTACTTTTTACGGCGGGAAAATTCCTCATTTCTGCGGAAATCGAGCGTGATCGTGTCAAGAAGTCGTTTTTCTTCCGTCCGTCTGATAACTGTTACGATTACTCTAATAATTTCTTAAGTAGGTACACCTAAATTATACACCTATAGAATCCTTGGAATGTCTTCTTTCCATTATTGAAAACCGCATAGCTATTGATATAGTACTTTTTGAGATCCTAGGTAACAAACACATTTTGGGCGCCCTTCGCAACTTCATTTTATACTATGTATAGAAAATAATAATTAAAAAGTTGAGATCGCACAAAATATTTTTTTTTACATTTTTTTATATACTATTCTAAACACATTTCAAAACTTGATATAAAGATTCATCGACTGGCCCTGGATTCCGAGGTATAAACCTTAAGGCGCTCCACTAAGATGTAAATACTTAAATATAATGTGTGATAAAAAAATCAATTGCTGCACCATGACTAGGTAAATGGGTTTAATAATACATATTTACTTAATGGAAAGGAGATTGTTTCCCAGAAAAAAACAAGCTGATACACATACCTAATGTTTTAATAATAAGTCTGGTAAAGTCTTTGATCTCGTTTTAGTGCGCTTTACATTAAAACAACAAGTATAACTAATTTCAGGGAACAAAATAAATAATCATTTATCTAATGATTTTAAGTATTAAATAAACAATTATTCTGATCTATTTAATATCATAGCTGATTAGCATGATTTCAGCCATGAAGGCCGATCTCAATTGAGATCAACCAAGTGCGCAGGACATATAGTGCACAAGTGTGCGCGCAAACACAAGTGCACTGTCTATTCCCTCACTCTCATAATTAGGTGAGACGGCAATCCGACATGACCGATGAGAGATCGGGCGCAGGACCACCGCCTTAACGTGCTTTTCGAGGCACGGGCGTTCAACTGCCAACTTCCTAACTCCGGGCTGAGTAATTTAATTACAGGAAAACTCACACAAATTCTGCCCGAACCGGGGGCCTCTCGGTCCTTACGCAGCGCTTGCTACCAATAGACCAACGAGGCAGACTATCGACTATATAAACGGTTTTTCCGTTTTTCTGAATATTAGAACAGCTAGTGCAAGCTTTAGCACTTGAAAAAATTTAATTTCCATTAATTGCCAGTGTGTCATCATTTTCTGTAGTTTACATTTCTGTAATGAAATGTCTACGGCTGTCGGTGTGTATCACAGATAGTGGATGGCGCCACCTGTGGCTTAACAGGTCATATACGGAAAAAAATCGACGGCTTCAATACATAGCTACTGGTCTGGTGTGATGGTAATGCACGTCTGGGCGCGATTCCCGGAAGGACGGGTGTTCGAGTCCCCGGGCCGCGGTGAGGCGGTTGAATTTTTTCCGTTTTTCTAAATATTAGAACAGCTAGTGCAAGCTTAAGAACTTAAAAAAAATTTAATTTCCTAGTAAAGTAGTCTACGATACCTGTATGAAGTCGTGCACCTGCCAGTATGCGTTGGGGTTCAGGCGATGATGGTGGTCGGGCGGCGGGGTCGGCATCCTGCCTAAGGCGGTCTCCAATCTGATAAACAAAATAATACAAAAATCAAACATCACTAATCACTAGCAGTGAATGAGGATGAAGCGAAAGTGGTGTGCCTGGACCGTAGCACATGGCAGGAAGTGACCTCTGCCTACCCCTCTGGGAAAAAGGCGTGATTTTATGTATGTATGTATCAAAAATCTAAATCTATATAACTCAAAGGTGATCTATCAACGCACAGCCCGAACCACTGGAGGGATTGGGCTGAAATTTGGCATCCAGGTAGATGTTATGATGTAGGCATCCGCTATGAAAGGATTACCCGAAGCGAAAGAACACTAGTTTTTCAAAAAAAAAACATCCTATTGAATCCCTCTTTCGATTAAATAAATTAAGGTAAAAAAATCTTTAAAAACAAGCTTTTATTTAAATGCGCTAAAAAGAAAAAAATAAACTTTTACACTATAACTTTACTGTCAACTTATAACATTTCAAATTCAACATATTTGACACAATTTATATGTTTTAAAAGCTTGTCGCGAGATTTAAGTACTCGTATTTACTTTCTTAGTTTAAAATTTTTAATAGGCAGGTATTTTAAAACTTGCTTTTAAAATTACGAGTAGGTACTTAAATCTCGCGACAAGCTTTTAAAACATATAAATTGTGTCAAATATGTTGAATTTGAAATGTTATAAGTTGACAGTAAAGTTATAGTGTAAAAGTTTATTTTTTTCTTTTTAGCGCATTTAAATAAAAGCTTGTTTTTAAAGATTTATTTACCTTAATTTATTTTATACTTTTTAGTTTTCACCTTGTAAGTTCCTAAGTCTGTTCATCTCATTCAACGCATCATTATTGCAAGGTCGTTTGCCAGTTAATTTTGAACAATCCAACTCTTCAATTAGACCCTGGTTACCATCTAGCATCTAAGTACTCATCTAGGCGAATCAAACGAGCCCAAACTCGATGGGGTTGTGTCGTTTAAGTACTGAGTTCCTTTGGCTGTCTTCCGGCTCCATCATCAGACCCTGGTTACCATCTAGCATCTAAGTACTCATCTAGGCGAATCAAACGAGCCCAAACTCGATTTGGTTGTGTCGTTTAAGTACTGAGTTCCTTTGGCTGTCTTCCGGCTCCATCATCAGACCTTGGTTACTATCTAGCACCAAAGTACTCATCTAGTCGAATGAAATGAGCCCAAACTCGATGTGGTTATGTTATTTAATTACTGAGTTGCTATGGCTATCTTCCGACTTCATCATCAGATCAGCTCCATGTCATAATAATATTGCATTGTCATCGGATATACACGTGCATGCAAAATTTCAGCTCAATCGGTTGAGGGCAAGTGCCTTAAAATTGAGTTATAAAATTCCACCCGAACACACAAACATACATACATACATACATTGCAAGTTAAATAAAAGCTTGTAATAAAAGCTTGTAAAAAACCGCATCATAATCCGTTGTGTAGTTTAAAAGATTTAAGTATACATAAAGACACAGACGCGGGAAGCGACTTTGCATTGGCTCGCTCGGTAGAACAAACGGCTAGCTACGGCACTCACACGGTAGAAATTTTCTCTCTTTAGTTTGAGAGTCTATGGGAATTTCCTCTGGGAAAAAGGCGTGATTTTATGTACGTATGTAATCTATACTAATATTATAAAACTGAAGAGTTTCTTTGTTTTAACGCGCTAATCTCGGGGACTACTGATTCTAATTGAAAAAATCTTTTTGTGTTGTAGACCATTAATATCAAGGACCGCTTAAGGCAATATAATAACACAATGCGACCAATTGATCTTAAACATTGCTTTTGCAGAACTAGATTTTTGTCGCCTATCGCCCTCCCCTCAATCCGATCCTGAACAAATATAAAAATAAATAAATAAAATTACATAGGTACGCCAACTAAATGGTTTGGTTCAAACAAATCGAATATTTTTTACTTAATTTACTCATAATAACTTACCTAAATTAAAAAATAATAACTACTCCTCAGGTCCGCGTCACAATCTTGTGTAACGCAATCGTAAACACAACGATCACACGTCACACAAAAACAACCTATCCACACGACCGCAAACGTAAATCTAATCGATATCTCATGAATTGACTGCTTTCTTCAAACAGGGCCGTCAGCATTGTACTACATTTAATCGGATAATCCAAATGCAACAGATAATGTTATCACATTATAAACAACTGTCCTATCGTGTCGAGTTAATGATCTGTTTATCCACACCGGTATTATGCGTAATAGATGTTTTACATAATAAATACCGGCTAAGGGCGAGTCGGACTCGGGCGTGAAGGATTCCGTACCAATGTTGTAAAAATAACACGTTTTAATATAATCCCCACTAAATTATATTTTATATTATGTTTTCAGTACATTTGTCAATCATTTGTGCAAATTTCAAACTTCAGCGGTTCATGAGATACAGCCTAATGACAGACGGATGGACAGACAGCCAAGACTTAGCAATAGGGTCCCGTCTGCGTCCCTAACGTAGCAGTTATGCCACTGTCGTAGAAGTGGCTAGCGTTACCGCCGTAGCTGTAGCAACACTGTCGTAACACCTGTCTACGTCCCTAACGTAGCAGTTACGTTACTGTCGTAGCAGTGGCTAGCGTCACCGCCGCAGCTGCTACGACACTGTCGTCACACTTGTCTGCATCCCTAGCGCAGCAGTTATGCCACTATCGTAGCAGTGGTTAGCGTCACCGCCGTAGCTGTAGTGACACTGTCGTAAAACCTGTCTGCGTCCCTAACGTAGCAGTTATGCGACTGTCGTAGCAGTGGCTAGCGTCACTGTCGTAGCAGTGGCTAGGGTCACTGTCGTAGCAGTGGCTAGCGGCACTGTCGTAGCTATCGCAACTCTGTCGTAGCAGTCCTCGTTAGTCCTCGTAGTGTTCCTACTGACCGATCCGTATCAGATGGCGGATCTGGTTGGGCGTGTATAGTGGCACCTGCGGTAGCTGCCAGACACGGCGCGGCTGTGGTACGTAACAACTTAACACCTGTCTGCATCCCTAACGTAGCAGTTACGCCACTGTCGTAGCAGTGGCTAGCGTCACCGCCGTAGCTGTTGCGACACTGTCGTAACACCTGTCTGCGCCCCTAACGTAGCCAGTACGCCCCTAACGTAGCCGTTACGTCACTGTCGTAGCAGTGGCTAGCGTCACCGCCGTAGCTGTCTGCGCCCCTAACTTAGCATTTACTCCACTGTCGTAGCAGTCCTCGTAGTCCCACTCACCGTATCAGATGGCGGATCTGGTTGGGCGTGTAGAGCGGCACCTGCGGCAGCTGCCAGTCGCGGCGCGGCTCGTGCAGCGCGATGCGCACGCGCCGCCGCTCCGCGCGCCCGTCGCGCGCCCAGCCCGCCCACGACCACGCCAGCGAGCGAGGGGTTGGCTCCATCTGGAGAGACAGAAATTGAAAAAAAAAAAATAATCATAATGCTTCCTTTACTGGATAATGTTCATGATTTTAGATAATTGATTTGATTTGACATGATTTGATTAATAACTTTCGCGTTCCTATAGAATTAAAACTTTATTTGGTCTTAAAGTGATAATAAAGCACATACGGTATTTACAAGTACATCCTTGTACTTTTAAAACTGGATCAAATTAAAATATGACACCCGAAAACCACCCAATTAAATAAGAAAATTATCTAATTCTTCGGATTACCCAGTCGTAAGTTCTGATCTCCTCATTTATTGAAGTCGGTTGAAAACAGTAGCAAATGTAACTGCTTAGTCGTGAGCTACTGTGATCGGTTAGGCCCGCCATACACGGATCGCTCGAGCAGTTAGCCGTCAACAGGTTAAGCCTGGCGACTGTTTGAGATTTAATCGTGGTGCTAACTGCTCGGAGCAGTCACGACTGCTCGAGCGGTTCTGTATATGTGTGTACGTAGAATCTATAGTTTACTATGCAGTCGCAGCTTCAAGCAGTCCATCCTGACTGCTTGAAGACGCTGTCCGTGTATGTGGGCCCTTAACCCAATCGATACATCGAGTAAGTAAGAAGCTATGTAGTAGTATGTGTGTGTATGGCATATGATTAATAACGCATACACTTTATGCGTAATTAATCTAGGTAAGGCTCAGTCAATTACACGTAGTTTTAATTGTAATGATTCCTCTTTTTGTAGCAAGTCAAATCATCGTTTTCTAATTAAAAATCATGGTCGTAGCACACATATCAACTCTGTTAAGAATCGTAATCATATCGCCTCGCCATACTGCAGAGTTGATACGTTTATGTTCCGTTAATGAGTTGATATTAACTACGAGATCTACGACCATTACATTGTTTATTTATTTATTCAAAAGAAACACCAACAGTGTATGTACACTTATGTTTTTAGTATGTACTAAAAACATAATCTTAAATTAAATATAGAGTGACAAAAAAAAACAGGTACGCACATCAATTATAGGTGTTAACAGCACTTACTAAATATTTGAAATTACAAATATAATTCTTATAAAGTAATACAATTAAAGAGTTAACAATAAATAAAACCGTTTAAAAACAGACAATTATAACTCAACGTAGCACTAAAAATCAACAACTTAATAAAAAATGTGACTAGTTATCAAAGTAGATTGAAAAAACAAAAGTTTAATTAGGTAATCTGTTGGTTGCTCCTAAATTAGATAACTAATTGCCTATTCATTACCTAACACAATTTAAAAAAGTCACTTAAGCGTGCTACGTCCAAATGAATATGTACATGTAAATAGGAAAAACCTATACTGTCTTGTTATTTATAAATACGATATCAAAATTATGTTGTTGTATATTGACTTCCTTGTTTCTTGGTAGCAACACAATAACATTTCATTACATACCTACTACAACTAATGGGCATAAATTAAATATTTAAAATTCCAAAAAAAGAGGAACTTCTACCACTTATCAAAAGTGTATTACGTTATTCTTAATTCTAACATTTATTCTTAAAGAAGCGGCCGCCCGCGACTTTGTCAGTATGGTATAGTAACTTTTGGCAGCAATGAATAAAGTAGTAGTAATATACCTTGTAAAATTTGCTATTTATAAGTAAGAGTTCCGTTGAAATTGGTCCAGCCGTTTCGGGAATAAACAGACAGACAAAAAAAATGTTTTTTTTAATTGTATTTTTGTTATTGGTATCCGATATAGATTCATACCCATGAGCGGAGACCCTTTTGGTATATAATATGATCTGTGTAATTTCGGTTTTAGTTTTGAATTTATGTTGCAATTGATCTCATTATTTCGAAATTTCATGTGTTTTAGATACCAAATGAATATCTTTTCTTTCTTTCTTTCTTTCTTCATCATCATCATCAGCCCATATACGTCCCCACTGCTGGGGCACGAGCCTACCCTAAAGTAGGGCGATAAGGCCTTAGTCGACCACGCTGGCCAAGTGCGGGTTGGTCGACTACACAACCTAAGAATTTCTTCTTAGGAGTTCTTTCTTTCTTATTATCAGTTAATTGCCAAACGGCTTGCCAGTCGTTACTTTGTGTCGGCATGCGCTATTCTTGCTCTAGTTCACACAATCGATTGCTTGTGGCCACGCATCCAGCGACTTCAGGAACAGTTGTATCGCCGCTATATCTAGAGCAACTGCGGGTCGCCTCACTAACACCGCTGTGCATGAGCGGTAGCGATTTACGACCAGTTTTTTTTTATAAATAATAATAAATAATAATAATAATAAGCTAATTTTAATACCAGCTCTCTAGCTGAGAAAAAAATACAACGGGAAAATAATAATAATGGCCTCTACGTGTTGGCTTTGGCCCCACGCACGCCTCCCAAAAATCCGGGACTCTGTAGTCCCGAGCATTGGAAATGACTGATAACAATAATAATAATAAATATTACAAAATTGATGATTGATCTGATCCCGTGGTAAGTAGCTTAAGCACTTGTGTTACAGATATCAGAATCAACAGTAGATACACAAATATACTTAAGACACACGGGACAAACACCGATGTTCGTTACACAAATATTTGTCCTGAGAATCGAACCCACGACTCTTGGAATCGTAGGTAGTGAACCTGGGTCACTAAACACTGTTCCACCGAGCCAGTCTATCCGATGCTACATTATCGCAATGATTATGTGGGTGAAGGTACAGCAGGCCCAGATCTACAACGTTTTCGAACTTCCGATTCAAAACCTTGATAGCCTCACCGCAAGTGATTATGACAAGGGTACTCCAAGCCATAGTCAATAGGGTATTTGACTGTGGTTGTTATGCTTGCCTTTTTTATAAGCAGTAAGAATTAGGTAAGTCAATATTATTAATGAAATCGAAACTTATTTTTTTTTGTGAAATTAGACAGCAAACGACATTTAAAGTTGGGTGGGCAAGTCCATTTCAAAAGTGCGAAAATCATTTAAAATTTCATTGTCATCTTATATAACAAAATTAGTAACATCTACCATTATGAAAACATATCCATAAACGCAACTTTTGATGAACCTGCCGAACAAACTCCCTAGGCGCTGCATAGAAGGAACTAGCATGTGACGTCACACGCCAGTGGACGTTTGTATGGAGCGTTTTTGAGCTCGCCCAAATAATGTGCAATTAAAATTGTAATATCTTGTCGAGTTATCGAGATATCAAAGTAATACTTTCAACAGTGTCTTTGTGTTCGAGTGGTCCATCCAACTATATCAAAATAAAAAAATAGTCAAATACTCTATTAGGAAAAGAAAACAGTGCTAGGCATATCGGGACTCGTGGCAGTAGAAGACTAGGTCAGAGTCCCATTACGCCGCCATACGGCGATGAGGTACGCCCCGGTGTTTTAGTCGGTATACCCTCCGGGCATTGCACCCCGCCCAGGGGTCGCGGCTGGCATTTACCATCTCCTCGCCGCTGGGTAGTCCGACACACCACTGGGAGAGAACCCCCTCTACCAGTGACGGAAAGCATTTCACCGCAATAAAAAAGCCATATTGGGACTGCATTGGTTCGAAGACACGATAGTATTGCAACTGCATTGATGCAAAAGTCGCCGTTATGCGGCTGAGCAATTCACGAAAATGAGGTTAATTATTTATTTTTTTAAATTTGACACACCAATAATACATTTATAAAACACTAGCGGCTGCCCGCGACTTTGTCCGCGTATTAATGGGTTTTAGTAGCAATGATGTATTAAAATAGCCTACATGCCTTGTAAAATTTGTTATTTATTAGTGAAAGTTCCGTCAACGTTCTCCCATAGTATGTACCCCACCCCCCCGGTCGAATTTTGAAAAAAAAAAGTAGCGCTGGTGTCTTTCCAGTGTGCCCGCTATCTACATACCAAGTTTTATGAAAATCTAAAAACACGTTTAAGTTCTCCCATACTAATTTTCACCCCCCCAATGAACCCCATAGGGTTTGAATTAAAAAAAAAGTAGCCTATATGTTATTCCAGAGTGCCAGCTATCATCATGCTAAATTTCATGAAAATAGGTTCAGTCGTTTAAGCGTGAAAGAGTAACAAACATACATCCATACATACAAACTTTCACCTTTATAATATTAGTAAGGATAACAACCATAAATCATTCATAGATAATTATCTAGATTATAATCTACTTTCTTTTTCGTTGTTATATGGAGAACAAACTTAAGTAAAATGACCGACATTCCAGGATTTTATCAGGTGATTTGTTAACATAAATAGTTTCAGTCTGCTATGTCGTTAGTGTGAAGTCATTTATCGCATGAATCATTTTAAAAAAAGCAGCGCATGAATCGCATACATCCACCGATGTCAACATTCATTCAAATTAGGTACAATCAAATTTTCGTATATTTTGGATGACTTAACTTTATATTATCTGTACATGAATCTTTACACGGATAGATTTCAAAGATAATTATTAATTAATACAAATTGGAATACTCAAGCTACCAGTACGTTGTACGCACTGGCTGAGGAAAATGATAAATTAATTAAGTTTGATTTTGATATGATGTACGATTTATATATCTTAATCATAACCTTCACTCTGAAACGTTGAACTGAAATATGGTCATAAAAAAATTAATAAAATCATCTGATATTAGTACTTTATTTTTATATAAATCACCTGGCCATGTGATGACTACATATTTTTTCGCCTAAACAATTCCGACTATTATTCTAAAACCGTCTATTACGGAATATACGGATCAATCAAACCGTTGACTCGACACTTTTTCAGGTTGATTATTTCAGTCACGGAATAAATTGCTATCTAACCGATCAATATTTTTTTACAAAGATGGTAAAACCTAGATATATGAATTTATTTTCTCAAAATACGGTTCATATTTCAGAATCCTAAAATAATTCGTTTGCCTGGCAACCATGTACAGCCGGTGTGGTCCTTGCATGATCTTGTAAGGATGGGACCTGGGCGTATGGAAGGAAACAACTGAACCTTTACATAAGTGGACTATATTATTGTGTCTCATATTAAGCTTAAGCTAACATAAGTTAGCTTAAGTACAAATAGAGCCTGTTAGTATTTATATACTAACAGGCTCTACTTGTATGGGTGAGGTGCGCGACACACACTACAATCTCTCATCATCAGATCCGGGACTGGTGAAAATGGGACCACCTCTGAAGTAAACTCTATCTAACCAAAAAAAATTTTTGAAATCCGTCTATAATTGACGAAAATATCGGTGAACATACATAATAAAAAAAATATACATACAGACGAATTGAGAACCTCTTCCTTTTTTTTTGAAGTCGGTTAAAACTCATACGCTGCGCGTCATCTGCGGGTCGAATGAGCGTTTATAAAACGCCGTGTGCTATGGCTCTAAGTTTCCGCCCCCGCCTCCGCTCCCACTCGGCCGCGTCTACCGAATGCATTGTGTTGTGACGCAATGCGTTACGTCACGCGCCATTATTCGACTCCGACCAATTAGCGCTCCGTTGCGATCAGCTGCCGGAACGTAAACATTACACTCGTAGTTACTATGTTAGTATTTATCATTGAAAATTGAACTAGCTGTGCCAGGGACTTCGTTCGCGTTTCCCCCGTTTTTTACACATTTTCCATTGTATCTTTGCTCCTATTGGACGCAGCGTGATGTTATATAGCCTAAAGCCTTCCTCGATAATAAATGGTCTATACAACGCAAAAAGATTTTTTCAAATCGAATCAGTAGTTTCTGAGATTAGCGCGTTCAAACAAACAAACAAACAAACTCTTCAGCTTTATAATATTAGTATAGATTCGGGTGGAGTTAGGAAGATAATATTAAGTTTAGAGTCAAACTATGTAGTTTTCGCACGCGATCAATACCCAAGGCAATAGTTTTTTTTCTCGCATGATTTAATTAAACACTCAGTGCATTGAGCGCTGCTAAGCAAATTACCAGTATTTTTTTTTTCAAAAAGAAAAAAGCCCTTTTTGTATGTCCTTTTCCTTACGCTTAACCGTACCTATGTATGAAATATCAAGAATATTATTCATTTAATATTATAAGTTGGGATCTCCAACGTACCAAGAACTTGAGTCATATTCAATTTGCAAACGATTTTATACTTTCGCGTTCCATTACATTAAAATAGATTAATTACTATGGGTCTAGACACGATAACGAGCAGCGAATACATAGCTACTTACTGCCCGACGTTAAATTCAATTTGCTTTGAACTTAAACAATTATTACGGAAGTAACACGTAACATAATTACTTATTTCGAGAACCCAATGTTTGGGCTCTTTACGGCAGATTAGTACGAGTAATGTGTAGACTTAGCCCCAATAATAGACAATATTCAGTTTTTTATTTGTAGTTTTTAATGCTATTAAAGCTCAAAGTATTTACTTTGAGCTTTTTAATATTAATTTTTTTTTTAAATTTGAAATTTTTAAAATTTGAAAAAAAAAAATAAAAATTGATATCCTCCTCCTTTTTGGACACGGTTAAAAACAGTCAACAACAAACAGTAACTTTACCACGTAGTAGACGTATCTAACACAAAAACCAGACTGTTTTTTAACCGTCTCCAAAAAGGAGGAGATTATAAATTCGTCTGAATGTTGCTTTTTTAAAATCTAATCGGATTAAAATACAATACTGTATTTGGAGGAAAAACTTTATAAGTATTATGAAATCCCTAATAATAATAGAGAATAAATAGGCATATTATTTTTGAAATTTATCAGCTTGGTTTTCCATTTGATTATCTAATTTGATAACGTTACAATCTCAAATCCATCACACCTCAGCTATTTAAGATGAATCAAAACTGTTTTCTCAGAACTAAATACCTAACTACCTAATCAATAAAGAGCGGCCGGCGGCGTTATCAATAGCGTTTGTTTAATTAACGAATCATTCCGATTGATCAATTATACACAATCTGATTATAATATCTAACACGTATGCGCTCGATACAATCAAAAAGAAACGCTTATTATTTTAGGTGATAAAAATCTTAAATAAGAGGCTTATTGATAGCATTGTCGAGTACATACTTGATTTGCTAGTAAAATTCACATTAGAACACGGATGTTAGGTATCTCCTATCTTTTTAAACTGTCATGGTTACACTCATTAGAAAACTGAAAATCTCCCGGTTATTAACCATGTTGTTTTGTTTTAATGAGCTCCCGATATTTCGGCACTGTTGCAAGCGCCATGAACTCATCTCAAGTTCACCGTAATCATTAAACAAAACAACATGGTAAATATCCCGGACATTTTCAGTTATCTAATCTCCTATATTTTTTTTTGGTGGATTGCTATTAGGTACTAACGATCTATAGAAGATAATCTATTTAGAAATATTACCTTGTTGCAATGGCAAGTCAGCTCAATTCAGCTACAGCCGAATGCTCTGTCGCCACGATTGGAGAGGCAAGGTCAGGGCCAACCAAGACGCTTACTTTGAACGTCTTTTTCAAGACAGAGATCTATCTTTGTTTATATTTGCGTTTACTTCAGGGGAACTATTTAAGGTAATGAAAAATCTTAGGAAAACGGCTGTAGGTCCTTACGATCCTTCTTGATCAGATCAGATTACGCAGAAGTGTAATTAGTCTGACCTCGAAACAATCAAGACGTTCAGACAACTTGAAATAATTAGCAAATGTGTTAGAAAATTACACCATTCATATTTTTAAACGTGATCTATTACGGTAAGTAACAGTTAAAAAAGTTATTCCGAACGTTAACCGTATTACCTATGTAGGTAGGCAGAAACCAATGCAGAAACAATGCAGAAATCCTACAATAAAAAGTTTTATAGAGAAAGTTAATTACAAAAGCCAAAAATATAAATGCATGATAAGTAAAACTAATTTTACGGATTAAACTCGCGTGTATTGATATTTTAAACATTATTTAGAGATCCGACGTTTCGACTTTAGTCTTGCCCGTGACCACGAGCGCTGTAAAGAGCTCGAAACGTCGGATCTCTAAATAATGTTTAGAATATCAATACACGCGAGTTTAATCCGTAAAATTAGTTTTATTTCAAATGTGTAGTGCTCGCGCAAATAAAAATAGACAATACTGCATGATAAGTAGATTATATTAGACTACATGTAATGATTAATAATGCACATAGGAATATTATCTTGTCTTAATAACTTGTCATTCAGTTCATTAAAATCGGTCAGAATGATCGTTCAATAATTAAAACATTTGGAGCCAATGAAGCGCACAGCACCTATCCTATGTTGTAACATAGTAAACGCTATCTACCTATCACAATAATTAGGCTGTTATGATTGCATCAGTAGGTATTGATAGCATTTGAAACCGGCATTAGGTAGGTACCTATATAATAAGTACGTTTACCTACTCCAGAATAGTTGAGAAAATAAACACAAATTAAAAATGCTTAAAACTGAGGGTAACAAATAGAGGCAGATCGAAGTAATCGCACACATTAACAATTCATTGAAATCTCATGACCAAAATTGAAAAAAAAAAACTTGTCCTGAATTCACAACGTATACCTGGAATGCACGTCACAATAACCATTTGCAATATTTACTCACATTGTTCGACAAAATCCACACACAAACGAATGTTTATTTAGAGTTCCACTGGAGTGCAATCGATACGAGCGCTAGGCGGCATTTTGCGCGGAACATACGATCAGCCAAGATGGCGGAACGCGGGCGACTGCGGGCGAGGCCGCGCCGCGCCGCGCATGCGCGAACTTACAGGCGAAGGAATATATCGCTAAGTTTTCAAAATTTTCAGATAGCCTCTGTAGATTAGCTTTGGCCGAGTAAAGTTAAATAAGGCCGACCGATTTCAGCCACGGCGGCCGATCTCAATTAAGATCACAGCCAAGTGCGCAGGACATATTATTAATAGTTCACAAGTGTGCGCGCAAACACAAGTGCACTTTCTTACTCTCATTATTCGGTGAGACGGTATAATCCGTCGTGACCGATGAGAGATCAGGCGCAGGAACACCGGCTTAACGTGCTTACCGAGGCACGGGCGCTAAACCGCCAACTTCTTAACTCCGGGCTGAGTAATTTCAATACAGAAAAACAAATTTTGCTCGAATCAAACCGGAAAACTCTCGGTCCTTACGCAGCGCTTGCTACCAATAGACTAACAAGGCAGTTCAAAGTAAACTTAACCTAAGATAAAATGTCAAACAGCAACTGCAGAGCCTAGCCTAGATGCCATGAAGCATCTTAGAATGTCTTACACGCCCAAAGCAAACTAAAGGTTTCTAGGAGTAGGAACGGCAAACACTTATTCAAAAAAGACATGCGATTTCGACCTTTCTTTATCAATAGAAGAAAGTTTTAATTCGGCTTATCTTCTGGGAATTATTAACAGGCAGAAATTGGGGTAGGTAACACATGATTCTGGGAAATAGTAGACGTGAATTGATCACACGGTAGTATAAAAGCTCACTAAAAACAATGCCTGAATTATCTTAAAGGCAAACTACATATACATAATTTTGATAAATCAATTTACTTAAATCCTATATTTTAATAGCTACGAGTCTACGACGCTACGATGTCATCTACTTCCCTACTTCGAGGGTTAAAATTGTTTACACAGTTTGTTAGGTCCACATGTAAGTTCTAAAGGGTATTCAAACCACCCTCACTGGTAAACCTCAATTGGGTAAAACAGGATTGTCTAACTATCGGACATTTTTCGGCATACTTACTATTACTATGAAATTATTCATTGTTTTTAGTCTCGTAAACTACAAGATTCCATGGAGCGTAATAATAATAATATTCTTTATTTGCTTTAAATAGGGTTATACACAGTTGGTAAAAATAAATAATGTAGCTTATGCCTATTTAGCTATAAACATTATAGCATGCAAAATTGTTACATTGTTATCTACTTACGCTGCTCGAATAACTGAATGCCAATTGTGCCGAAACAAAATGGGGTTAGCCTAGTTAGCCGGCGTCCCTCGAGCACAAGGTCCCACCATCACTGACCTATTTTATAAATGTCCCAACTCCCTGATCAATATTATGGGACTTTTAATCTTTGTTTTCAGGGAAACTAGGGCGAACATTTCTTATGTGTAACTTAATTATTTTACTCGCAACAACTAAATATTTTTTTAACAATTTAAGTGCTTAAGTGTATTCAAAACCTTGAAAATTTTAATGTACCTAAGTATTTAAATTTTTTGTCTTCAAATAAGCTCTCTCAATCTTATTACCCGAAGCATAAAGAAAGGTTCAAAATATAATCCAATATACAGTTGCCCGTAAGTTGCCGTGAACAAATTAAAATTTCACCAAAACATTATTTCTACAGCTGCGTATTATTCACTGATGGTAGAACTGTTCTCCGTAGCAAATGCGGTTAGGGGTGAGAGCCATCCGCTCCCCCGCAAGTCGGGTATTGATGACAATGCATCATCGTAAGTCAGTTAGGTTTTTTTTTTTCCTAACTGACTAACGATGATGGCTTGGAGGAGCCTTGTCATCATCACCGGACTTGCGGGGGAGCGGATGGCTCTCACCCGTAGGGGTGACGTCTCCTAACTGACGTAGGTCAGTTAGGAGAAAAAAAAAAGAAAATGTGAAAACTTTTTTTTCTACTTCTGAAACTTTTAAGTGTCTCCTCTCAATATGCCGCGTTCCCCAGCATTGTTGTCGTGTCTCAGCATAGCAGTTCCCCTAACAGCCACTCTGCTGTGCTACGCCGCTAGTTACCGCCTGATCGATGAGACCGCGACACTCCGGCGCCGCGCGCGTCAGAGGCACACCGGGAGGGCTAAATCTACCAGTGTACCTTGCGAAAATGCTAGCTAAACTGCATCATAATAATATTGCGTATAGACCCTTAAAATTGTGGTTTGAAGGGTCTATACGCAATATTAGGAGTGGTAAATATAAAGCTACTACATCCCGAAGCTACTATTTCGTCTTAAATTACAGCTCATGTTGTCAACACTGATGTTCGTCACACAAATAGACCGTAGAGAACCAAGGTCATCAACCAATTTTTTCACCTAGATAGTTAATAAGTCTCACACGCACTTATACGCGGTTATTATTACAATACTCAAAGGAGCGTGCAAAAACGAATTCAATCTGTTCCATCACACTCAGACTTCTGTAACAATAATCAATCATGATCGATGAGAGATCAGTCAGGCGCAAGATCATCGGCTTAACATGCTTTTCGAGGCACCGGCGTATCCTCCTTTGTTCCTGTTTCTAAGATGAGTAGTCTCTTAACAAATAATCTAACAAACACACAAATGTGGACTAACCCGGAATAGAAGCTGGATCCTCGTCGTTCAGTGTTCACCCGTCGCATACCGCCAAAATAGAGTTACCGCTTTGAAATCACTAATTCTAACATGGCGATTAAAATTACTACTAATGTAAAATACGACTACAGGAGCGGTACCAATTAGTACAGCAATGTGAAATGGAGATGGGTAATTAATTAATTAAATATCTTCTACAACAATAGGTGTATGTACAAATTGTGTACGCTTTGATTAACATGCTTCTCTGTTAATTACACACATTACAAGTTACAACGCTGTGCTTAAGCGGAATGCGGTTCTTACACAAACCTTGTTTAAACGGGACCTAATAGTGCGGTTAGGATTAGTCACTTCGAAGGAATTAGGTTAGATTATCATTGATCGGCATTGTGTTTTAGAAGAAACCTTCATTTTATGCAAATCGATGGCGAAAGCTGGGCTTATCCAAACTCACAATAGGCAGAGATCTACATATAACATGTACATTTGGATGACGAAACTATCCTCTTTCTTTGGTATTATGTAGCAAAATAGTGCTATTTAAACGAATAAATATGTAAATAAAATATGTTTTATTTAAAAAAAGGCTAACACGATGACCTCACTCCACCTGATGGTAAGCGGTATTGAGATCCACATATTAGGTCGACAGCCACAATAGAGCATATTGAGCCTGTCGCACTCACCCTGAAGGCCTGCTTAAATGCCGTTTCACGCCTGAAGAGCCCGGGATCATAGGAGGGAGGGAAAACATGAGCTGGGACGCTTAGGGGTGAGAGCCAAGCTCCCCCGCAAGTCCGGTGATGATGACGAGGCTACTCCAAGCCATCATCGTAAGTGAGTTAGGAAAAAAAAATTGCTAGAAGGGCATTCCATGCCTAAATGACACTTTTTTATACCAACAATATTAATACTATACGAGTGTATGGTTAATAGTGTTAGTAAGAGTGACAAGCAAAGTAATAGAATTACCTGTAAAATAAATAACCTAATTCCGTGGAAAGTGAGACACTGCTCCTGTTGTGTCTCGGTCCCGATTTTCCTCTCGATCGTGGGAAAGTTTCGGGACACCATCGCAATCAGTGCGCGCCGCTCGCCCGGACGCGCCATACAACCCATACAACACCATACAACATCATACAACATCATACAACGACATACAAGAACTGATTACCCCGGAGTACCTGCTGGGAGTCCAGTTATGGCTCTATGGATATAGGAGGTATGTTAATAATTATTATTTAATGTTTCCTCTCTGTGTTTTTTGTAGCACTACATATGTATGCGAAATGTGTATTATGATTATGATTATAGGTATAAAATTACATATAGAATCGATGCTCCAGTTTCATAAAAAAAGAAAATTAAGGAATTTATAATTTTATTACTTACTTCATTATTATAGTACCTATCATGTACGTACATACAAAATGATAAAGAATATGTGTTCTAGTTATTCCTAAGTAGTGATACGAATAGTCTTCAAGTCATAGGTATTAGTTATATTTAATTTGGTAAGCTGGTTTACCGTGACGACTGCATAATTAGCAGCCAGGGAACTTTACTTAATTTTTTAACAATTACAACTATAATAATAATATGTAAAAAAATTTCGTTTTTAATACATTTATCTCAAGAACCGCGATAGTTAAGCAGTTGAAATTGTTATTATTATTGTAAAAAAATATTATTTTTGATCTGTGGGACACAATTTGTACGACAGTAGGGTGCACTGTGTACCTCCCACTGTGTTTTCCAAATTTGAAATCCATATGTACGATTATTCGACGGTTTAACGGTGAAAGAAAACATCGTGAGGAAACCTGCACACCTACGAAGAAATTCTTAGGTTTTGTAGTCAGCCAACCCGCACGTGACTAGTTTGGTTGACGAATGCCGGCGGTGTTGTGAGTGGCTATGCCAGGTACCATGACACCGTCAATAGGCGAAGAGGTACACCCCGGTGTTTTAGTCGGTACACCCCCTGGACATTGCAGTCCGCCCAGGAGTCGCGGCTAGCATTTACCATCTCTTCGCCAGTAGCTGGGGAGTCCGACACACCACTGGGAGAGAACCCCCTCTCCTGGTGAAGGTGCGCAACGCATTTCACCGGGTTAAAAAAAAAAGGACCGAGAGGTCCCCGGTTCGAGTCCGGGGTCCGGCAAAATTTGTTGAATGTTGTGAGAGATGCGATTTATTGGTATCGTTTTTGGTTGCATTGATACGAATGTGGTACTACGGTTAACTGCCTCGTTGGTCTATTGGTAGCAAGTGCTGCGTTAGGACCGAGAGGTCCCCGGTTCGAGTCAGGAGTCGGGCAAAATTTGTGTGAGTTTTTCTGTAATGAAATTACTCAGCCCGGAGTTAGGAAGATGGCGGTTGAACGCCCGTGCCTCGGAAAGCACGTCAAGCCATTGGTCCTGCGCCCGATCTCTCATCGGTCATGTCGGATTGCCATCTCACCGAATTATGAGAGTAAGGGAATAGAGAGTGCACTTGTGTTTGCGCGCACACTTGTTAACTATAATATGTCCTGCACACTCGACTGATCTCAATTGAGATCGGCCGTCATGGCTGAAATCGGACGGACGCCTTATGATGATGATGATAAGGGTGCACTATAGCATTGTTTGTCCAGGGCGCGTGGCAGAGGCGATGGGCAGGGGCGCGGGGGCGGGCCGCGCGGGCGGAGCGCTACTCGGCACCGAGGTCTGCGCCGCTCTACTGCTGCTGTGCTGGCTGTGCTGCTGGCCCGACGACTCCAACTCCGGTACGAACACCTTCCATCATCATTACTTCCGCTCGTAGCATTAGCAGCAGTCGTAGCAGTCGTAGCAGCGGCGTAGCGAGCTTTGGTGACAACTCATTTTGACATAGACCCTGAATAACACCTTAAAAACATATAATTTTAAACTGTCATGGTTACACACATTAGAAAACTGTAACTGTCCGGGATATTTACCATGTTGTTTTGTTTTAATGAGCTCCCGATATTTCGGCACTGTTGCAAGCGCCATGATCACGGGTGAACATTAAAACAAAACAACATGGTAAAGATCCCGGACAGATACAGTTTTCTAATTAAAAAACATGTCTTTAAAAATATTATATGGTAGCTAAAGTGTAATTGGCTACCAGGGGAGCGCTGAAGGTTTTATGGACCGTCATATCAGTGTTTATTATCTACAACGCCGAATAAGCCGCATACGTTAAGGGTATTGTCGGTTTACTGAGTGTATTAGGTAATTTATATTCACACGGTCTGACAATAAGCTTCCTCCCAGACGCTAGACAATGCGTTTACTGCGGACACAGACTAATCATATCTTACCTCCAAATACAATAGGTATACACAGTAAATATATCGCCACTTTGCTTCAATAACGTGACAAGTTAAGAAAATTGGGATAGTCAGGATAACACAGTACTGAAGCAAAGAAGCGAATTACACAACTGTACACATATTTGACGATGTCAATGTATGAGAGGATGTGTAATATTTTTTCAATTTTTTTATTTCACACCATTGCTTCGTACCTTATATTATTATATTGAATTGATCCCGTGGTAAGTAGCTTGAGCATTTGTATTAAGGATATCAGAACCAAAAGTGGATATATAAATATACTTAAATATAATTAATACCACACCCAGACACAGATTAAACACCGGTGTTCGTCACGCAAATATTGGTCCCAGGTGGCTATTGGAACCATAGGTTGTGACTGTGGGTCACTATCCACTGTTCCGCCAAGCCAATCAAATATATAAACGTTATATTTTGACAATTAGGTATTTTATCGTCATTCTAAAGTGCAAATTGAAACAACATGTTTTTCAATCACATGACTCGACGTCATAAGATCTGTGTGATATTAAGAATTTATCAATTAACAATTACATCCGGCTGTCCTGGGTGATTGCACAGGATAGTGTATATGTAATTAATATGTTGATGATATCCTAAGGCGAAGAAGATAATTAATAACCCCAGCAATGGGACATCATGGGCTAGATAAAATAATACCAGAAAGGTATAGGTAATAGATAATAGAGAAAGAAGTATAATAGTGTTCCTAGTTGTAATAAGTTTATTTTCGTGCTCTGGATATACTATTGTATGATTATTGATAGTGCCGGACTTAGCCATTAGAATTATCTAAATTTATATTCTTTAAATAAAGGTAAAAGCTGTCCCCTAAAGCAGCGGGGCCCATAGCATTTGCTACTCTTGCTATATGGCACTGCTTATTGACTTATGAATAGAGAACTTATTCCTTTTTACTCCATCTTGTGTAGCACATGCTAGATATTAATGGATTGATTGATATTTAATGGGCCCTTTTTGCTGCACTAGTTTTAACACCTCTTTCATATCGCTGGAAGCGAGTAGTCGAGGATCGAAATAAGAGGCGAGCATTTGTGGAGGCCAATGTCTAGCATTGGTCGGTAATAGGCTGATGATGATGATGACGACGATGATGATGATGATGATGATGATGATGATGATGATGATGATGATGTCTCTTATATGTCATAAACCCCTGTGTTTCAGACGCGTCTAGCCCGTCCGAGTATCCTAGAAAGCCAGTCCTTCTCGGTACGTAAAATCTGGCCATCTCATTCTGTAGCTATTGTAGCACATCCTAACGATAGTCCAGTAATGTTTTTTCGAAATACCCTTATAGACCAGGCCTTCGATCTTAGAGTTTGATGTTAATTGCTTCATGCATTCACAATCGTAATACTTACGTCACAAACATTCGTAGACTTACAAAATGGCGAAATAGCCTCAAAGATTAAACTATATTTTGACATACCTTTTACTACCAATACTTTGTTCATAAAATGAATGGTCATTATCATTATCATCATTTCATTTTTGTATCCATATAATTAGCATCTCCGACATTAGACATTTTAGATTAAGATTTGATATCATTTTAGATGGTATAAAAGATTCTTGTTTTCTTTTCGAAAAAAACACGAGACAAGTCGTTAATCATATGATTCCAATAATTACTTCATCAATTGCGTTTAAATTTGGTGCGCTTACTTACTGTACTAAGTGCATCTAACTTCAATCATGTTTGTGTGTGTGTAATTCTTCCAGAATCGATCATCCTATTTGATTCATTACTTCATTGCCTACAAACAAATAGTGTTCGTAGTATTAGCAAAAGCGTCGATGGCCGAGTGGTTAAGGTCGTCACTTGCCATGCGAGAGGTCGCCAGTTCAAACCCGACCACGTACCACTGTGTTTTTCAAATTTAAATTCATATGATTATTCGACGCTTTAACGGTGAAGGAAAACATCGTGAGGAAACCTGCATACCTAACATACGAAGAAGTTCTTAGTTTGTGTAGTCAAGCAACCCGCACTTGGCCAGCGTGGTTGACTGAGGCCTTATTGCCCTAATTGTGGGTAGGCAGTGGGGACGTATATGGGCTGATGATGACGTAGTATTATCTTTTATTTTAATAGTGTTACTAAGTGCGTCTAGCTTCAACTGTTTTGTTTTAACCATGTTTTAGAGTCGGGGTCTCGCAAGCGGTCGGGGGAGCTGTTTGGGCGGCGCGCAGTCGGGAGTAGCGCTGTTTCCCTTCACCTGCCCAGCACTTCAGGTGACCCTTACATTATAAGTTATTAAATAAATAAATAAATACTTGGTACATCTCTTTTTTTTCCTAACTGACATACAACGAAGGTTTGGATTATTAGCTTCGTCATCACCGGACTAGCGGGGGAGCAGATGGCTCTTACGCCAATAAAATAGTGATATCTCCACACACGTCACCTGACTCCAAACTACCTTCAATTTTGTCAATAAGTGTAAACGGAAAATACTAATCGGCATTTTCTTAGTAAATTCATAATCTTGAAACATTATCCCAAATTATCAGTTGGGTGATAAAATCTACTGAAATCAATCAGTGACATATCGGAGATTTGCTTGCCACGTGCGGCAATTAATCTATACTAATATTATAAAGCTGAAGAGTTTGTTTGTTTGTTTGTTTGTTTGTTTGTTTGTTTGTACGCGCTAATCTCAGGAACTACTGGTTCGATTTGAAAAATTATTTTTGCGTTGTATAGACCATTTATCGAGGAAGGCTTTAGGCTATATAACATCACGCTGCGACCAATAGGAGCAAAGATACAATGGAAAATGTGTAAAAAACGGGGGAAACGCGAACGAAGTCGCTGGCACAGCTAGTTAAAAAATATGTTTACAAAATCGTATCATCTTATGATATTTTTCTGCCAGTAGCTGGTCGAGTGAATATCACAAGGTAGATAGAATTTGCTAGTTTACGAGAACGTGGAGTTTAGGGCGGCAACAGGGCCGTCTTAAGTCTATTCTGCGCCGGGGTGCAGGACTTAACCTGCACCCTCTTTTTTTACACTACAGCGTAGCACGCGACCTTTTTTTTTTAGGCAGGACAGGGGAGCGGTTGGGCTCTCACATAAAAAGCGTAATAAAAGTAAAAAAAAAATTTGTTCATGACCTTTTATTCAAATTCAGCGCCCGGTGTACTCCACCCCTTGCACCCCCTGGTAAAGACGGCCCTGGGCGGCAAAGTTCAATCTTTATATGCTCTATGTCGGTGACGGCAAAGTGTAAATTTGCCGCTAATTTCTACAGGAAATGCCAAGCAGCCCCTGTCTGCACACAGGAGTCATGAGGAGATCAGAAGTCGCCGCAAGTCACACCATGAGACCACAGACACCGTGGAGGCTAGGTAACTATATTATATCTAGTCTACCTCATCATCATCAGCCCGTTACCGTCCACTGCTGGACATAGGTCCCCCCAAATGCTTGCCACTTATTTCTATCCTAGTCTACTTACAAAGGTATAAATAGAAGACCAAAATTCCTGACTCAATAGGAGACCGAAATTCTGTACTCAAATATTCATGAAATTGAACACATTGGATAACAAAAACAAGAAGTTATAATATTGGCCCCTGATTTTTCGATCTAGGGCTTTTATTTCCATGTTTATGTAATCTGGGACTCAAATATTCACGAGGAAACGGATACGGTGTAGTAGTTAGTCATGTTTAGAAGCCTGTTATGACCATATTTACGTGTTGCAATAAACTCTTTATGTTTATTCTTCCAGATATCATTCAGCACCAAGCGTCATAGACGAAGTCATCCACAGGAGAGACTGGGAGCGATCCACCAAAGACCTCTACATCCCTCTCAACCCTCAAAACGAGATCACCAAGAGTGAGAGCACTCCCAGCGCGGACGCGGCTCCCTTCGCCGAGCCAGAGTCCTCTTCCATCGAATGCCTAAGACCCGACGACCAAAGACCAGGCAAATGCAAGAAGCACCACACAAACATCAAGTCTTCCAAAGGAAAGAAGTGCAAAGAGTCCAACAAAGACGACATCAAAGACACGGACGCGACAGAAGCGGAAGTCAGCAACTTCTACATCGGAGACAATCATGACAATTCTTCTTTGCTGACCAGAGCGGCTGCGTCGCACCAAGACTTACCAGTTCTATCGAACGAGGAACCAGATGAGAGATGGATCGATGATTCGGCACTGAACAGAGCGTCGACTTCGAACTATGAGGAGTTCACAGAACTTGAGAGGTTATCGGAAGAGAGGAGCCGGTCGATTTACAAGGCAAAAGATGCGAAGCAATCGTTGAACGAGTCGATCAGGCTCAAGGAGCTTCCTCGGAAGAGCCTGGTTCCTCTGACGGAGGGAGAGGTGGGGTCGTTCAGCTTCTGTGTTGATGACGTCATAGACGGCATCGACCGTTCGGGAGCCGTGCATCATACTATTGAGTCCAGGATCAGTCTGAGGCAGTACCCGCCGCCTTCTGTTGGTAAGTTGGAGTATTATAAATTGGTATGCTAAAGCTTAATAGTTTGTTTTATCAAAAGTAACTGTATGTCTATCAAGCATACCAAAACTACTGAAACAGTTTTCACAGAACTGGAACCTGAGAAAAGATATTGGTTATTATTTAAGCGAATTCAATAATGTCTATTATTTGCGCGAGCACTACACATCCTTACTAATATAATAAATGCGAAAGTAACTCTGTCAGTCTGTCTGTCTGTTACGCTTTCACGCATAGAGTGCTGAACCGATTTAAACGAAATTTGGTAAGGATATAGGCTACTTTTTAACCGATTGCGCTATAAAGAAGTAATGTTTTACCCGTTAAACGTTTTTACGCGGACCAAGTCGCGGGCAGAAAGCTAGTATGAAATAAAACTAATTTTACGGATTAAATATCGCGTGTATTGGTATTCTAAACATTAAGAGATCCGACGTTTTGAGCTCTTTAGAGCGCTCGTGGTCGGGCAAGACTTTCTTTCTGACTGATCTGACTGGTCTTTTAAATTAAATTTTTGTTTCTATTTCTAGATGTAAGAATGTGTTAAGGAAGAGTGGCTCTCTCTGGCACAGGTGCTTGCACTTAAAAGAGGAAGTCTCACGGGCAAGTGGTCTTGCCCGTGACCACGAGATACACGCGAGTTTAATCCGTAAAATTAGTTTTATTTCTTAATCTCCTTCCTCGTGTTGAGTTTATTGCAGTTTCATAACATTCTATTTATAATTAACAATTTTCATTTAATGTTGCAAACTAGCTCTCTAGGCTGGGTTAATTAGATTGCTTGCCATTAATTTCTCATAAGCCTTAATTGATGTATTATTGTTCATTCATTAATTCATAATAGGCAGTCCGAAATTAACCCAGATAGACAGTTGATAATTGATCAATAAAAGTACAAACTCACGAAATCAGGACAACATTTTTTCCTAACTGACATAATAAGATTATGTCATGGAGTAGCCTCGTCATCATCACCGGACTTGCGGGGGAGCGGATGGCTCTCACCCCTAATCAGGACCAACGGAATAGCTATTGTGGCTAACTGCCTCTTTGGTCTAATGGTGGCAAGAGCTCCGTAAGTACCGAGAGGTACCCAGTCCGTAACTGAGGTTGGACCGAATTTGTGTGCGTTTTTTTGTAAGGGAGTAGGTCGATGCACGCTAAAGAACTTTTTGGCCGGCACCCCTCGCTCTTATCGGTAATGTCGGATTGCCGGTTCACCGAATTATTATACTACTAGCGACCCGCCCTCGCTTCGCTTCGGTATACCTCTATCTCTATATAAAATATTACATTAAAATATAATATTTATTATCAGGTACTTATTTACCTACGAAACGAATTTAAAGCGAATTCAAAATTCCTTCAAGTAAAATCAAAGTGGCAACCACGCGACTTTTTTCTAATACTTGCATTTTTAAATTCGTGATATCTTCCGAAATAAATGTCCGAATTGAATAATTCAAAAAGTTATTTAAAGGTACTGAAGCCGTCTTGAATATAAATAAATTTATTTGGATAAGGATTAATACCAAGGTACAAATAAAGAGCCTTTTCAAGCGGTGACATATAAATTAAATTTTTAGAATAAAAAACCGCTTACTGTGACGTTACTATAATATTTAGACATATGCTGTCGCGATACTTTTTGTAGATAATGGAGAGTTCTGCAAAGTCGTAGTAAATAATTTTATTCTATCATCAATAGTTTTCGCAGCGCACGCGACGTAAGTAATTTTTTAGGTCATTTTTTTACACCTTGGGTTACATTATTGGAGTTTTAGTAAGGATCCCTAATTTTTAAAAAAATATAATATAGCCTATGTTACTTCTGAATAATGCAGCTTTCTAATGGTGAAAAAATTATTGCAATCGGTCCAGTAGTTTTTGAGTTTATTCATTACAAACATACAAAAATATAAAAATACAAAAATACAAAAATACAAATCTTTCCTCTTTATAATATTAGTGTAGATGTAGATAAATTCCGTACCAAAAAGGTAAAACAGGTCTCTATTACTTAGCCTCCGCCTCTCAGTCTGTCTGTCACCAAGATGTATCTCATAAACTGGGATAGCTGAAATTTTCACAAATGATGTATTTCCGTTGCCACTATAACTTAAAAAAGATAAAATAGACGTGTTTTTTTACATAACTGGTACGGAACCCTTCGTACGCGAGTTCAACTCGCACTTGCCCGGTTTTTTTTTTCAGCAGTTTCTTATGTTATGTACTCCTCCACTTCCAGAGACGGTAGGCTACGAAGGCGGCGCGTGCTACCTAGCCGAGGCTGGGTCCGTGTCGGAGCTGCGGGCTCGACTCGCCCCCCCGCGAGTGCCTTTGCTACCCACCCCCGCGCCCACCCCGCTGCGCGCTCGCCATGCCAGTGACGGGGACATACTGGCGCCGCCGCAGAGGCCGGAGTCGGGCGCCTTCTCTGGTACAAACCTAGCTCGATCATCATCATCAGCCCATATACGTCCCCACTTCTGGAGCATGGATATTTTTTTGACGCAGAGAAATGCGTGACGCACCGTCACTCTGGAAAGTGACTTGCCCGGTGCGTTGTGTGACTTCCGGCGGATGCTCCCGGGGTGGTGACCCAGGGGTATACCTACTAAAACTCTGCGGTGCAACTACAATGCCCTTTGGCGGTGTGGCGGGAAGTAGCATAGGTGGGGCACGGGCCTACCCTAAACTAGGGCGATAAGTCCTGATAAATCTTGGTTTTTCGTGTATATATTTAGTGGCCAGAATATCTTTACTAGCGAGTAGTAGTTTAGTATCGGGTTTATGTGATATTAGTATGGAGATGTTGTGTAAGCGCCATCTCTTGGTTGCTGTGCGAAGTTCTTTGTCGGATGTCGCCACAAACGTATTTTTTCCTAATTTACAGAAAGTGACCTGGATTGGGACCTGGACAGCGAGGAAAGGCCGCCCGCCTACGACGAGCTGCAGCTGGGCCCAGAGCACAAAGAGACAGCCATCTAACCCTCGACTACCCAACAGACCAGCTCCACTTAAAACACCAATAAAAATACGAAAATATTCGAAAAATTCCAAAATAGGCCTTCAGTTTGAGTACGACGGGTAAAATAGGGTCTATTGTGCTTGTTGACCCTTTTGTAGATCTAACGACCGCTTACCACAATGCTAAAAAAATCCTGTGAAAAACATACGATTGTCTATCTCTTTCTTACCCTTAACGATTGACAGTGACAGTCACAGAGCAGAGCATAGGCTTTTCGAATCTGAAAGCCACAAAGTAAGGATTAGGTTGAATCATTACAAGGACAAGTAGTCATCAACAGACGAATAATGCGGTAGTCAAAATAAATTAGAATTTGGTCATCAAAGAGCCAATTGATAAAAAACTATTTTAAGTTAATGTTCTATGTTTGTAGCAATGTTGTGTTGTAACTAAAAGTAGTAGTGTCGTTTATTCTTTTTGAAGAAGAATTGGTCTCAACTACTCAAGAAGCGAGACTCATTGGTGCCAACCCGTGTTTAAGTTTGTTGGATTTCATGACTTTGGATAGATTTTTAGTCTATGATTGTATGACGGTGTTTCTACATCACGAGAAACAGATGTTAATACAGGTAGTAGTCCAAGCTATGATATTGGTTCCTTGATAGCACTAAGAATGCAATATTCATAGGAAGACGTTGGTAGGTCCAAGTTGTCGTTTGTTAAGGTGATGTTTGATGTCTAAAAATAATTATTTTTATAATAGCAATATTTTAAAAAATTGTAAGTACCAATGAAATACATGCAGAGACGTATTAGTGAGATATCTCTGTTGTCAACATGTAATTTAATGTTTGTACTTGGATATTTATCTCTTAAATATTATCAGCTACATATTGTAATTTTTAATAAATTATATTTGCTTTGTTGTTGCTATATATGCTGTTACATCTGGCTGTTGCTCGTTATATATTTATCTATAGATAAAATCAAATATATGTTATGGAATATAATATAAAAATGTCAACATTTCTGTCAGTTATTTGTCAATTCTAAAACGTGTGTGCCTGTCCTGTTATAGGACTAAAGTACAGTCTTAATTCAATTATACATAATAAATATATATCTACGAAGCAATTAAAATAAAGGTTACTGTTAACAACTCTTATATGCCAAAGGTCTTCATAAACAGAAATATTTTTGTGCATTAAGACAAAACGTTTTATTGTCAATGATCTAGTCAATCTAGTAATGTAAGTAAGTATAAATAAAGTTATGTTCTACATAAAATGAAGTATTTTATTTTCTTTTCACTGAGTAAGTAGAGACAGTGGGTGGGTCAATCTTGAAATTGGACGTATTTGGTTGATTCCCCTGGCACTTTTTAAAACATAAGAGTTTAAACTTTTACTATCATAAGGCTAAATAACACCTCATTGTGAACATATTTCTCTAATAGGCATCACTGTCACATGTTTAGATAAAAAGATATATGACTTTGAAATTTTGGTGCCAGGGGAATCAATATAAGATGCCAGGGGAATCAAAATAAAAACATTTTGTATAGAATAATCGTTTATTTTAATTAAACTTACCAGTATTTTGGTTTCATTTCGCATTCGCACTCGACTCGCATCTGGCGCAACTTTAGGTAGAGCTTGAGAAAATTAGGTGGCAAATTCTGTGGTTGTCCGAAAAGCGAGAGAGGACACCATAACCCTTGAATCAGGACACCTACTGTACTTCCACGAACGAGACTAACATTCTCAAGGTGGCGTCGGTTTTCTCGTCAATAAGTCCCTCTTTGACAACTTAGTGGAAATGTCTAGTGTTTCGTGGGTAGCATGATTAAGCTCACCAAGAGTCTTAGCCTCAAAGTGGTGCAAGTGAACGCACTGACCTCTGACGATGAAGTGGACAAAATGTTCGATGACATTTCGAAGGCCCTCTAATCTTCCACCAAGATCCCCTACAATACTTGTCAATTTCCTCTAACGTGAGGGACTCTTCTTGATGAACTCTTTTTTTAAGAAGCAGCCTCAAAAGAAGTGGACGTGGCAAAGTCCCGATACTTCAACTAAGAACGAGATCGACTTCATCAGGGCGGTTAGGCGGCACATATTCAGAGATGTCTCCGAAATCAACAGTGATCACCGACTTGTTCGAGGCACTCTGAATATCGACTTCAAAGCCAAACGTGTTCGCTTGATGAGGTCTAAACTTCGACCTACTCCACTCCAGAAAATTAAAAGATCTGTGTACGAGCCATCGTACATTATTTTTATTTTATGTAAAATATTATAGCGTAGTATCGCTTTAAGCGCATCAATCATGTATGTGTAGCGGCGCCTTTATGTGTCGGCATCGCCGCGAGTTGATTTTGTCAACGCATCAGTTTTTTATACAGTATCATAAGTTTAATCATTAAATCAGTGTATTAGCAGCACTCAACCAGAGCGGTTTGATTTATCATCCCTGAAACCCTCTCATCATCAGCATTCCAAAAGTGTGGTAAACCCCCACATTTTTTTTGGTCCTTCGAGCATTGAACCTAGCGTGCGGGTTTGGTTCATTGCAGGACCTCGCGTAGCATATTTTGCGAAATTATTCGCGGCGCGAAGTTTTGCTATCATAGGTATATCAATCATCGAACATTTTGACTCTTTTATCAACTGAGGTGTATCAACTCAGTTCGTAGTGACAAAGTGACTATTTGTGCGATAGTGGCTTATACCGGCACGCTGTGTATCATCGTTACAATCACACGCTACGTGTCATCATCATCTTCATCACTCTGTGGGCGGGCAAGCTCGCAGCGTCGCAGCGAAGGGTAACTGATCCTGACTGTGTCTACCTACAACTATCATCAGAGAGCAAGTAAGACTGTTCCTTATTTTATAACAACACATCATATTTATCATGAAGGAACTTATTGCACGGCAAGCACAGCTTTACGAAAATCTTAAGCAGATACAAACCAACTTTAAAAAGGATTCGGATAGTCGAAAAACACTAGAGTATCTTCAAGAGCGTATAAGCAGACTTCACAACCTTTGGTCTGAATTTGAGCGTAATCATTCCGCACTAGACGAATATAAAACCGTCGCGAGTACGGAACCTTACTATGCAAAAGATATTTTTCAATCAGCATTTAGCATTTATCAAGTCACTTTGGCCATGATTAAACCATACTTAGAAGAGTTAGAGCAGCCAAAAGAAGATATGAAAGCAGGTGCAAGTACATCAAAGCAAGGTGAACATGATCAGAAAGAAAAATCTGATAAGGGCACAATTCCCAGCGGGCAGATAGACGAGTTTCTGATAGAGCAAAGAACGAACTTCAGAGCATTACGGCGACTTATCAGTAGCATACACGTTGAAGACTTGACAGAGAGATGGGAGTTAGAAGACGAGTTACGAAACGTACAAAATCGTTGGAATGCCATAGATCGTTTACATCTGAAAATAGATAATATTTTGCAAGGTGGAGACCTAAATTACGAAGATGAGTTTATCACTTACGAATCTTCCTTCAAGCGCATAAAAAGAGCGATCAATCAAAAAATTGTTTCATCAGCTCACGTTCATCAGGTGACGCCTCAAATAGAGATTCCGGTATTTACTGGCAAATACACTTCCTGGCCTACCTTTTTCGACCTTTTCACTGAGACAATACATAATAATAATGCACTCAGCAAGGCCCAAAAAATGCAACATCTAAAAGGAAAAATCAAGGGAGATGCTGAGCGCCTTATACAGCATTTGAATATATCAGCCGAGAATTACGATACAGCCTGGGATATTTTATCACACCGTTATAATAACCCTCAGGTCCTCTTTACTAAGCAAATAGAGGCTTTTCTTAATCAACCGAATATTCAAAAGCAATCATCATTTGAAATCAAAAGGCTTTACGACACCAGCATGGAAACGCTACATGCTATCCGAAACCTGGGTGTTGACACGAACACCTGGGACCCGATGCTTGTTCATATTTTATCAAAAAAATTAGATCAGGAAACGTATTGTGATTATAAAGAGTCACGCAAGAATCCGCGCGATCTACCAGCTTTAGACGAATTTATGCTGTTCTTAGAAAATAAATTCATAGCCCTGGAGCCAATTCATAAGCGTGAATCATCAACTTCTCATCAAGCAAGGCCTACCTATAACCCAACAAGGCCAACATTTATCAAACCTCAGCCTTATAATTATCCAGGCAAATATCAACAAAGGTCACCCTATCAAGCAATCGCTACTACGCATGTAAAATGTCCTTTATGCTTCCAGGATCATCACTTGTACAGATGCAAAAAGTTTTTAGGCATGACGTCGGACTTAAAGCTAAAAACAATATCGAGATTGCGATTGTGTAAAAACTGTCTGTACAATCATTTTAACAATAAATGTTTTTCGTCGAAGCGGTGCAAAGACTGTAACGGCGAACACAATACTTTGCTACATGACGCATATGTACCGGTGTGTAATTCAACCAACTTAAGCATGCCGCCTCTTCAGTCAACGCCGCCTGTGTTTTATAATTCAGCGAAATCACACACCGATCATAAGCCACACAACGTGAATTATGTCGCAAGCAATGACGAAGAAATTTTGCTTACTACGCTGTTGCTTAGCATTAAAACAACAGAGGGGAATTTTATCACGTTGCGCGCGCTTTTAGATCAGGGTTCCCAAATTTCAATGATATCAGAGAGTGCCGCGCAGATGCTAGGTCTTAAACGTCATCAATACTCAGCATCTATATCAGGTATTGGTAATGGCTGTAAGCAGAGCAAAGGCATTGTAACCATAGAATGTCAATCAATCTACAAAGATTACGACTTTTCTACGCAAGCATTGGTAGTTTCGAAAGTCATAAATAATCTGCCAAATACTTCATTTAATCAGCAAGCATGGCCACACATTCAGAACATCAATCTGGCAGATCCAGACTATAACATCTCACGCCCCGTTGACCTACTCTTGGACGCTAATGTCTACTCTAACATTATCATGAGCGGTCTTATCAAAGGAGCACAAGAGACCCCCATAGCTCAACAAACCAAGCTAGGGTGGATCTTGTCGGGAAACGTGAAGAAAGCATTCAATTGTCACGTGATCATTAATAATTTAAGTGACATCTCTAAGTACTGGGAGATGGAGGACGTCTCAACATCTGATACTTCTTTTAGTAGGGAAGATCAATATTGACGATTATACGGATTTCGACGTGCTCGCTCTACCACTACTAACTTACTGGCGCACGTGGATTACGTCCATAGTCGAATGGATCGCGGTGAACAGGTAGACGCAGCCTATTTCGATTTTAAAAAGGCCTTCGATTTAGTGGATAACGCCAAATTGCTAGAAAAATTGGCTTTGGCTGGCTTAACACCAAAACTACTAAAATTTTTTGCAAGTTATTTAAGTGATCGTTCACAATATGTCCGTTTGAATGGTTTTGAGTCCAGTCAATATTTTACGAGGTCAGGTGTAAGTCAGGGCAGCACGTTAGGACCAACCCTGTTCTTGATATTTATCAACGATCTACCTGAAACAGTTACTGGTTCTCAATGTCTTTTGTTTGCTGATGACATGAAAATGTGCCTAGGTATTAAGACTGAAGAGGATGCCTTGATTCTCCAGAGAGATATTGATGCAGTACATCAATGGAGCCATGACAACCACTTACCTTTTAATAATTTAAAATGCAAGGTTATCACATTCTCACGGAAATCCAAACCATTAATAATTAATTATAATTTATCTGACGCTCCCCTAGCAAGAGTACATGAAATTAAAGATTTAGGCCTAATATTAGATAGTAAGTTAGATTTTCACTCACATATAACTAATCAATGTAAATCAGCACATAGGATGCTTGGCTTTGTTTTAAGAACAGCATCCCAGTTTAATAACATAACAGTAGCAAAAGTGTTATATTATGCATACGTTCGTAGCAAGCTTGAGTATGGCGCAATGGTCTGGAGTCCCTATGAGGAAAAATATATACTCATGATTGATAGAGTGCAACGAACATTTTCAAGGTGGCTTTATAAAAATATGTACGGTTATTACCCCTACTTATATCCGTCCCTATTCGTTTCCGGAGTGATGCTATCAATGGTACATTATCTTTCCGTAATACACCACAGGGTTGATAGTCCACGTATATTAGGGGAACGCCGCATCTCAGTTCCAACAATCGCATGGGACGCTGGCGGGCTCGTGGCGCCTCGCCGCCGACCTCGCTTACTGGCGTTGCCCGCCGCGCCGTGCGCACCGAGCGCGCGCGCCACGCGCAGACTACCCGCGCACTGCGAACCATCGGTGACATTCTTGCTCAGCACTATGAAATCGATCTTTGTGCAGATAGTTTAGGACAACTATTGCATAAATTTTGGACGATTTTAAATTAAATCTATAGACATTGTTATTGACATTATATGTAGTATTAAATAGTATTAATATTGAATTATTTGTGACGTACCTAATAATTTAAGATAAAATTTTATGACAATTTATGCACTATTTGTACTGTTTGTAATCATTTAAATTTTTTAGAAAGGCATTGCACATTAATTTATATCCTATTTGTAATTCTCTCATTTTTTATATTTTAAATGTATTTTATAATGTATTTAATCTTATAAGCGCTTTGGATAACCCTGTCTGTTAGCTTATAAGATATTTGTGTAATAAATAAATAAATAAATAAATAAATTGCGAGGAACTTTATGTGAAAACCACAAGGAGATTAGAGTGTGGAAAATACGAAGTTGCCATCCCTATGAAGCCCGACTTTGAAGAGAAGCTAGGGTTGTCAAAATCAAAATCGGTAGCACAATTTCGGCAGCTAGAACAAAAATTAATTAAAAATGAAAACTTAGCTAAACCATATCGCAACTTTATGGCCGAACACGAGCAATTAGGCCATATGCGTAATGTCAAATATCAACAGTCCAACTTAAAAGCAAAAAAGGCTAGTGTGTGCACGGCCTTACATCAAAATGAATCATCTATCATATCAGAATTGTTACACAATAACAACTCAATCATTCGAGCGGCGAAGACAATCGCTTGGGTATCGCGTTTCATTGCGCGCGCTCGGCGTCAGCAGAATGCTGAGTCGACAAATGCACTGTCGTCAACAGAAGTAAAGAACGCACTTTACTTTATCATTAAAGAAATTCAAGCAACTGATTTTAAAGACGACGTAAATAACTTAAAATCTAAAGGCACAGTACAAACTAATAGCAGATTATCTACGTTAAATCCGTTTTTGGATAAGGATGGCTTACTGCGAGTCGGTGGGCGATTATCAAACTCAAATGTTTCGGGGAAAAATCCCATCATATTATCAAATCATGGCCGACTCACAGAGTTAATCATTAATCAAGCGCACGCTGCCACTCTACACGGAGGTCCCAGACTGACCCTGTCTTATATCAGAGATCATTATTGGGTACTTAGCGGCATACGCACGGTTAAAAAACAGCTAAGGCGGTGTGTGACCTGTCGTCGTTTCAGTCATCGGAAACTTAATAATAACTATTGGCCAAGGTTACACCTTTAAGGGTGATTCTTTTTCGTTATACGCTCACAACAAGTTTTATAACAAAATCAGCATCGAAGAGGAGACAAGAGTCCCAACAATATCAGCATTGAACAAACTCTTGAACACATCTATGCAGAGTATCCAGCACGACTATCCGACATTTGAAAGCAATGATCATCATTATGATTAGATCAAGGATGAACTTGAAACACTGAAGAAATCACAGTCAGGTCAGTTTACCATACATGACGTGCATCACTACACTATTTCTTACGTCATGATCTTCATCATCCTGGTCGTCGTCAGCATCTTTGTGTACACAAAGATAAGGAGTAGGCGTGCAGCTCGGCGGACCCGTGAGGTCCTCGCCCAGCAGCAGCAGCCGGGAGAGCCGGCGGCGGAGGCTCTCCGCCCCCGCAGAGCAAGTGTCAGTGATAGTGAAATGGCTAATGTAACACGCACTCGCAGCGTGCTAAGTGTCAATCAGGGTACCTCTCCTATGGTGGCCCGACCAGTTCGGTTTATTGTGCCCAGTGAAACCGTAGTAATAGATCAAGAGTGAGCGTTAAAATAAAGTATCAAATCAATGGACAAGACAATTTTTTCGATTTATTTTATTTTACACTATTTTAATCATGTAATTTTTTTGTATGTTTTTGTTTTTTCTTTTTGATGGCCAAGATGTACGAGCCATCGTACATTATTTTTATTTTATGTAAAATATTATAGCGTAGTATCGCTTTAAGCGCATCAATCATGTATGTGTAGCGGCGCCTTTATGTGTCGGCATCGCCGCGAGTTGATTTTGTCAACGCATCAGTTTTTTATACAGTATCATAAGTTTAATCATTAAATCAGTGTATTAGCAGCACTCAACCAGAGCGGTTTGATTTATCATCCCTGAAACCCTCTCATCATCAGCATTCCAAAAGTGTGGTAAACCCCCACGTTTTTGTCAAACCTGGCGAACCGAATTGCTGCAAACCTCAACCTTCATTAACCGGAATTTTGAAAAATCAAATCAAAATATGATGCATGTCCTCAGGAAGGAAAGATCGAGATTTGCGGCATGAGGGGCCCGAGCAGGAAGTCTAAACTTTCCGAGGAGACTTTTTTTTTTTTTTTTTTATAATAGGCAAACAAGATGACCACACTCCGCCTGATGGTAAGCGGTAGTGAGATCCAAATATGAGGTCGACAGGCACAATAGATCATATTGCGCCTGTCGCACTCACCCTGAAGGCCTGCTTAAATGCCGTTTCACGCCCCGCCTGAAGAGCCCGGGATCATAGGAGGGAGGGAAAACATGAGCTGGAAGGGCATTCCATGCCTTAATGGCACTTTGAGGCTAATGAGGCAGCGACGTAAAGACCCACCCGCTACTACATTGCAAGCTCGAGCACTCAACCGAGAGATCAATAAACTTATGCCACGCGACCTCCGGTGCTACAATACTCTCTCAATCGAGAAAGCTATTGAACAGAAATGGGGGGTCAAAGGTGTTCTTAAAATCTCTCGAAGGAAGCCAACTGACGAAGCTGACTACAGCGAATGGGGACATTGCTGCTTCAAAGCCGGCAGTCTTGGAGAGTAATCTTGTACCGTCTTGTGCGAAGACTCAACGAACTCCAACCATCGGAACAGGCTGGATTTTGGAGCGGATACGGCACCATAGACCACACCCACACAGTGCGACATATAAACAGAAGACCGAAGAGGATAATCAGCCCCTATGTTTAGCATTTGTGGACTATAAGAAAGCCTTTGACTCAGTTGAATCTGGTCAGTTCTTGAGTCCCTGCAGCTATGCCAAGTTGATTAGCAATACAACCTGGTTATGAAATGTCTCTATCAAGCCGCGACCACATCCGTCCAAGTATTGAATCAGCAAATAAACCCATACCATTGCAGCGAGGAGTAAGACAAGGGGACGTCATCTCCCCGAAGTTGTTCACAAATGCAATGGAGGATTTGTTCAAGGCACTGTACTGGAAAGGGCGAGGCACCAAGATCGTCAGTAGAGACGCTGCAGGACCTACAACGGATGTTGAATGACCTGGCTGACTCTTCTGGGGTGCGTAACCTATATAATCATAATATGAGAGTATGATAATGTAAGGAAGCTTTGATTTCCCTGGCATTTTCCCAGGGGAATCAATGCCAGGGGAGTCAAGAAAAGTTAATCTTCTTTCGATTTTGTCTCAATGGATTGATTTTTGCCAATGATTATTATAAAAACAATTAATAGTCCTATATACCCTACTCTTAATCCTAGTTAAGAAATTCCTAATCATCAAAAAGTATTTTTTAAAGTGGTCAGGGTAATCAATGACCTAGTGAAACAAAACCAGGGGAATCAAATTCAAACCTTCATAAATCCGGCTTGGAACCGTCGAGCAGGAAACCTCCCCTCATGATGTTAAGAGCGCGACTAGAGCTACTTTCTGATGTGCACGCCTTCTCCGTAGACTTTTATAAAAGCAAGACAGGTGGCATTTAGTGACGCGCCAAGGGAATCAATCGTTGTACTCGGACAAACACAAACCATTTTGTTATCACAAAACAGTGATTCGCACAGACTTGGTGCATTTATTAAATCATTAAATAACTCACCCTTTAACTATTAAATCACAAAAAATCTTAAAATTATGACTGTAAATAGGTAAAATGTTAACGGTTTGTTAAAAAAATGACAAAGGGACAGCCCAGGGGAATCAAATATTAAGGCTTCGAAATTTTTTTTCAGATGGTTTAAGCTGAAATAAACACCTTTTTTGTTGTGCCCCAGTTAATTTACACATTAAAGAAACAGCAAAAAAAATTTTACATTAAAACTTAAACTTTATGGGTAGTTTTTGCCCTCGGACAGTGTTTTTTTTGGCTTTCAAGATTGACCCGGGTACACTATCTCTACTTACAAAACAAACATAATTTAAAGGATCTAGGAATAAAATAAGGACGATTTGGAATAATAATAAAACTGGTTTAATTATAATGTAACAAACATTTATTTCATTAATATCCTACGATAAATATTTGGACAAACATTAATTAATGTACTTGATACATAGATTCGAATACATTGTACATACAAAGCTACAAACATTAATAGACAATTTCGATACCTAACTAATAAGTAAATAGATATAACAGTCTATGGACAGATTACCAATACACATTTGTCATACAGGACGTATTATTTTTATAAATAATATTATTTTAGATATTCATAATATAATTATTAAAGCTTCAAAAAAGTAGGATTTAAATAGTTTCGTCGCTCTAAAATTCAAATGTTTATTCTATACCTATACGATGGATACAATAAAATTTCATAAAAGTTAAAAAGTTAATAGGTAAACGTACATATTATGTAATCATCACATAATAATGTTCGAGGTAGATTGCTTTGAATGAGAGACGAAGAGAAGATGCTTATTGTATTTCAAATCTAGAGCCGTCATACTTTCATATAAGAGACAAGAGAAAGATCAAATTGGCTTCCTATGCCCTGAGGCTTGCTTACGACAGTAAAAAAAGCATAGATTTTGCGAGTCCAACACGCTCCTATAGCCTAAGAAACCACGTGTACTCTTACTAACGGCCAAATACTGAAATGATATTTAGATATTTGCAAATTTACCAATTAAAGGTCAAAACTCACGGCGCGGTTTTCTCCCCACAGCTTATACAGCAGCAGTAGAATGTAAAAGCATATTATGTCAAAAACAAATCACGACCTGGTCGCCAGATAAAACCCTGGCACGTGTTCTTCAAATTTGAAATTCATATGTACAAATATTAGATGCTTTAACGGTGAAAGAAAACATCGTGATGAAACCTGCATACCTACGAAGAAATTCTTAGGTTGTGTAGTCGACCAACCCGCAATTGACCAGCGTAGTTGACTAAACCCTTATCGCCCTAGTTTATGGTAGGCCCGCGCCCCAGCAGTAAGGTCGTATATAGGCTGATGGTGATGTGTAAGTGGCCTATTGGACCAGGGAGGCTTCACGCGCGGCGGCGGGGGGCGGCACAGGGGTTTTGTCCGGGGGGGTCACTACAGGCGCGGGCGGGGCGCGAGAGGCGGGGGCGGCGGGGGCAGCGGGCGCGTCGGGGTGGGCGCGTTGTGCGGCCGGGGAGGTCGATGCGGGGTACACTAGGGTGGGCGCTGGTAGCTGCCGGCACAGCTTCGCCATTGCGCTGGCTGTGTCGCGGACCACTGGAAATTAGAAAGATGACTATTATTAACTTTGCGAACTTTTGTAGGAGAATTAGTGTTAGTGTTTTCACAAATTTTTTTTTCATTAGATATTACTATTAGAAAAATTCACATAATCTTAGAATTGAATTGTTCGTTTTTGTTAAGCTCTATAGGACCGTTATTTATGTATAGTTTTGGTTATGTAACTTAAGATAAATACATAAAAGTTTCACGTTTTTGTAAGTGATAAATAGCATAAGATAAACATGTAAGTTCTTTTGCCTGGAACACAGGAAAATCCTACTTCAGGTACATATATGATCCCTGAACTCTAAATGTAATGTAGATTTTAAGTTCTAATATTGTGAGCTAAGTTTCTAATAAAGATTTTAATTACTTATTTATTCTAGTCCGTATCAACCCACTGTTGGCAGAAAGTCTAATTGAAACCTGTCCACTGCTTTATTGTTACAACATTAATATTTATTTTTAAACGATTTGTTGAATCTTATTATTTGTCTTCTAGAACATAAAATGCAATAATGCAGTCTACGAAAAATCACCTAATGAGTGCAATGTTTAATCTTTTTAGAAATGTTAGACAATCTCAATTAATTGAATCAGCAAGTACCATACCACATACAAAAGTTCTTGTAGTTAGTTGTAACTTTGATCGATTGAGACGGTCTAGGCACCAATAGTGGCCCGTATCGCCCTGAGTACGTACCTGGCTGCACGGGGTAGGCGGCGGTGGCGGGCGGCGGCGGCGGCGGCGGCACCGGCGTGCGGGAGCAGTACTCATCTTGCACCAGCTCTGTAAGGACACCAATAGCATCAGGATATCTGACTGTGTTGTTGGCATATTGTTAGCTTCATAGTAACTGCACTGTTTGTTAGTTTGTTAGTAGTGGCCTGCATATACGGTTTCTTACTACAGTCCATTTGTCGTTAACTGTCCTGTCCCACATGGCCGGTAACCAGCACTTTGACTGACTTAATAGGTGCAGTACATATTTCGCAGTTAGGACAGAACATATTTCATTTTGTCGCCAACTCGAAGAGAAGAAACATTAAATGAACTTTTCCTCCCAGTAAAAAAGCTTCGATGCGAATATGACCACCGACCATCCCTCAAAGTCAAAAGAAAAGTTACGCACTACTTAAACTACTTACACTAAGTTGTGACAACACATAAAAATGATTATTTTAGTTAGTTTTACCTCATTGATATATAAGTTAAATTATCACACGCACACAATATCCATAGATTAGGTTCCTACAGCCATGCATATTTACAAGCTTACGATTATTAGATGAATGATACTACTTACAGTTCAAAACTTACTGAGCTCGCTAGGGCCCGGCGTAAACCTGGAATTGTCTATTCTGCCTCTCATACGCTACAACAAAAGCCAGTGTTATGATCAACTCACTACTCTTTAATCTACAATGAGCAAAAATGTGTATTAATATTACAAGTTTATACAAAAAAATCAAGTACGGTGGGGAGCAAATAATACGAAAAAGGGGTAACTTTATCTTCTTAATCTACTTACAAAAATAAATATATGTACAATTACTATACAATTGGCTACAACTAACAAATTATCTACAAAACTGTAACACTAGGTACCTACGAGTAATGTAAGTAATAAATACAGTAAAACCCGCTTAAGACGATTTCTCAGGGACCCTATCCAAAACGCGTCTTAAGCGGGAAAGCGTATTAAGCGGGATAGGGACAATAACACGAACTATATATATAATTCTGTATTATTTTAAAATTTCGGTATAATAGGCATAAAATTGTACGTATGTTGTTTTGTTTTAATGAGCTCCCGATATTCACGCCATTCAGCGCCATGATTACGGGTGAACTGTAGGACTGCGAGAATGACGGTAGGTCTAAGGGCAGACATATCGGTCTACCCTCTTTCTCAGTCTTTTATTACGCACGACACCACTACCATCGTTCACATTATTGTCACTACATTCACATTGGTTGATAAATCAGTCATACCTAAGCCCGAATTAGTGGACTTCCCTCAGTCGAAAGGCATTCGGGGACTCCTTCCCATACATAGCACCTCAGTCATTAGACCCTGAGGCATGCGTTACAGAAAGTTTCTACGATGCGGGCCCTGTCGGTTTTGGGCGTATTAAACGGGATGACAATCGTATTAAGCGTTAAGAAATGTATGAAAATATATCTTAAGTTGCTGGGACTGGCATAAAGTGGCGTATTATGCGGGAAATCGTATTAAGCGTGATCGTCTTAAACGGGTTCTACTGTACTTCTAAATACTAACTACGCTCATAATTGGTATGCGATTTGGTCATAAAAACTCCTTAATAAATCACGTAAAAAAACTACCTACTTCTAAGGAAAACCATTCCTGAAAAAAATGTATATGCACTGTGTAAGTAGAATCTGTAGTTTACTATGCAGCCGCAGTTTCAAGCAGTCAGGACGGACTGCTTGAAGCTGCGGAACTGCTTGAAAAAAGCTCTTGTTCCCAGTGTCCAGTCTGCAGACTAGCGATGTGCTGAGTACGTTTTGACTCGAGTCAGACTCGATTTCTGCTTTGGACTCCAATTTATTACTCCTACTCGAATACCAATTTATTTTGATTAGAGTACGCCGGTCTCGATTCCGATACTCGTGTCAGGAAGGATCGGTTCGTACTCGCTAACTCGATTCTATTCGATCGAGTCCTTTGTTTTGTCTGTTAGAAGTTATTATTATTCCCTCCTTTCTATTTTTACTTTTTTTTTCTAAAATCAGACTCAGAACAAGAGTTGTTCTGGACTGGACTATAATTTCCAGACTCGGATTTCTGGACTCGAGTTATGGAACCGGACACGAGTCTATTATATCTAAATATTCGAATACCAAACATAGAGTTCGAGTACTGGGCTCGAGTCAGGGAATCGAGCCCTGGTTCGAATACCGTATAAACTGACTAGAATTGACTCGATCCACCAAATCAGCGACTCGGCACATCTCTACTCCAGACCACTTCGATCCCTTACCCTTGACCCTCTTGAGGCAGAAGCAGGTGAAGTAGGCCAGCAGCAGCAGCAGCAGCGCGAGGATCCCGGCCAGCGCCACGTAGTACGCCACGTGGCTGGGCGGGCGGGCGCCGCCGCGCGTTCCGCCGCCCACGCCCATGCCTGCACCGGCAACTACTTGAAGTACACACTGACTGAAGTACATCTAGTCATACACCCAGACTACATGACTTGGCTCATTTACAATTTATAACATGACTAGTGACCCGCCCTCGCTTCGCTTCGGGTAAATTTTACATACAAACCTTCCTTAAGAATCATTCTATCTATTAAAAACCGCATCAAAATCCGTTGCGTAGTTTTAAAGATCTAAGCATACATACGGACATACAGCGAAAGCGACTTTGTTTTATACTATGTATTGATTGATGATTCGTTTGAAAAGAGCGACTATCGTGTTTCTTGCCGGAGTCTTCTCGGTAGAATCGGCGTTCCGAACCGGTGGTAGAATCTTACTATTACTAATGTGACGATTTATGCACGCATGTAAATTGCCTATATAAATAAAGACATTTTGACTTTGACTTTGATTTTTCAGTCATCATGTTATAGACCCTGTAGTTACAGGCCCATGTTGAAAAAATTATGGGTCATTTCACAAATGGAAATAAAATTCCGACTTTGTGGCGCAACTTTTTTTGTGCGCACTGCGCGTTCTCTTCTTATTTTAATGGATCTATCGATGGTAAGAATGCCGTACAAAAACATGTGGCAAAAATGTACTCACTCTACCTGTACTTTCGAATTCTCACCTGCACTCAGTTGGACAGCAGACAAGTGACAGCATAGTGCTGAATCTTATTATTTTATGCTCTTATATCGTTCTAGATAGGTCACCTGGTGGTTCAAATGACCCATTATTTTTTCAACATGGGCCTATAGTATATTACTACGTAGAATATGCATGGGCTTCAGTCAAATATTTTAGCAGGGAGGTTATGAAGGGGGAATAATGCCATGTGACTAGAATAGTGTGTGACAAAACATGGTAAATATCCCGGAAATTTTCAGTTTTCTTATGTATGTATAACACAAACCATAACATGACAGTTTAAAATTATATATCTTTATGACTAATTTAAAACTGGAAAAATGTATGTGGACGCAAATGGACGGAGGTGTTCACGAATGTGCGTTATTTTTAATTTGAAATTAGAAAAGTGATCAAGCCCTTTCTTCTCGTCCAACTGCACAAGTAAGCTCTTGTTATTAAGAAAGTTCACATAAATTGGGAAACCAGGTTTTTTTTTCTAAGAAAAAGGTAATTTTATACTCTTGACACGATTTCTGCATCAAGGATCAGTACCTTGTACCTTGGCTCTTAACAAAACCTCATTGGGATTACTGAAGTCACTTTTAATATTCCTGTTACTTTTAAAAAACAAAAATTATTATATCACACACTCACCTTAGTTTGTAGATTCTTTGAGATCCGTAAATATGCCCCTGAGGTCTTTAAGTAAAATAGCATCCATTCATATATTTCGCCTATTTCTGCTCCTATAATGAGTCTCACACTTTCGTACGATTAATTGTTCCGGCACAAGTTGAAGACAATGTACCAAATAATTCCTAGATTGGTCTCAATACCTCTCAAAATGTAAAATAATTATCTTGAATTCTCCTAACTACCCAGTTTTGTTATGTATCAAGAAGAAGTAAACATTTATTACGGTTATTCATTTTTTATTCATTCATTCATTAAATCCTATCTACCGCTTTTTAATATATCACATTTTGAATAAATTATTTAATAGGCAAACTAAACTTCTTACAATTACACTGCACGTTTAAGAAGCAAAAGGTCACTTTAAGGTCCACACAATGAAAAAAATCACTTGATTGCAACTTTAATCCTGGTCACGTCTCACACATTATCTATGTATTCTTGCTTTTTATGTATAAAATTACAAAATATGTATAATTCCGCTATAACCGAGGCTGGCGGTCCATCTTCTCAGATGAGTGTCGCGGTTTGCGCGTCCGAAGACGCTGAGAGTGAGAAGTGACTGAGGCTAGTCCAGGGGACAGCCACTAGGATTCTTCGATAGTCAAAACATATTTACAGTTAGTCATCTATTGCTGATCCACGTCATAATTGACGGGAAAGGAATTTGTATTTCCTCGTTATATTTTACAAGTTTTACAATCCTATAGATGGCATTCTGCTTTACTTCATCTCTATTACCTTCCATTTATTAGTTGAATCTAAGAAGCAGACGCCGTTTGTGTTAAACATGAGAACCATTTGGATAATGATACCTAAGCTCATTGGGTCTATAAAGTTCCAATTCGATCAACTCTTGTTGTAAATAAATACTTGTCTTTATGGGTCTACACGCGTTAATAGGAGTAGCAAATTACATAGCTACTTACTGCCCGACGTTTCGACTGGGTTACACCAATCGTGGTCGCGAGCGAACTGGCGCTGCCCGTCTTCGTCTGCCATTACGGTTGTGAATATCTTGATCCACCCCCGAACCAGCACTACTCTTGTTGTAAGCTAAATCCCACCAAAAACAATCTGTAAAAAAACTAGCCAAGTTTCGATGGATCTGTTTGCTCAACTCTAAAAAGGAATGAAATCTAAACAAAATCGTGCCAAGTCAAAGGTTCCTTACTGTGATTTCTTCATTATTATAGTTAGTGTTGTGTGACTTGGCCGTTGAATGGAACACAAGGGCACAGAACCAGGTGCTCCGTGACAATATTATACCAATCTGTCGCCAGAACCGCTACCCATTGACGATGAAAAATTGCCAATTGGACAACGTTGATTGAATAACAAGTGAAATTAAGGCTTGGCAAGGTTTTGTTAGCTAACTGCGCAGGTCGTATTATAGTCGGCCGGTCGAGATCAGCTGATCTCCATTAAGATCTGCCACCATGGCTGAAATCAGACGATTCATTACTATGCATGCAAAGTAACAGTATCTACCTTATATCCTTATGATTCATCCGTAACATAGTTATGTGTGTGAAGTCCATCTCCTCGGCTAGGCCTGTCTCGTCTCCCGATCCTGGAGCAACAGGCCGGGCGCCGCCGCGGCGCGCCGTCCGCCGCAGGGCTGCGCCCTCGTCATGTAGAGCCTTTGATGGGGAGTCATTGACCTCGGCTTTTTGGGGATTATGAATTGGTCTGGTGCTCTTTTTATTGCTCAGTTTGAGCAGCCACGATAAGATAGCAACTTTGGGATTTGATACAAATAAATTTACAGGGATAACGGGATTGTAAGACATTAAAAATTATGCGCAATACTAAGCATTTAATTTAAAGTCGTAAGGCCCAGAAAACCAGACACAATAGAAAATCCATTGTGTCTGTCTCGTGTGAGAACATTAGGCCTTACCTACGAAGTTAAATGGAACATTTTATTGGTTTTCCTTTTTTTCGTTTGTTTAGATGTTTATCTTCACGGCTTTGAATATTATAACTATGGGAGCTTCCGATTATTAGGTAGGTCTGGTTTTAAAAGCGAGAGTAATCCGCTCAGCCACAAGTCCGGTGATGATGACGAGGCTGGAGTAGCCATCATCGTATGTCAGTTAGGAAAAAAAAGTAGGTGCTGGTAGCTGCCGGGTCTCGCAATTTTGCTACTGTAGGCACTAAGCTTAACGACCATATTAAGCTACGATCAAAAAAATATTTATTTTAGAATTTAATTTCCATACTATGAATTACAACTGCTATTAATTTTTCTATTACATGTAGCCTCACTGACAACACATATATTTATTTTTTATCACCCACAAAAGTGAATTTTAAGATATTACCGAACTAAAATACACGATGACTAACCACTGTCAGATGACTAATAGGTCGTAGCAGCCCTAATGATGGCGGCGCCGGCGCGGCGGCGGCGCCGGCGCGGCGGCGGCGCGGCGCCGGTTCGCTCCTGCCGACGGGCAGTTAGCGCCCTCCCGGCCAAAGTCACAGTAACTCAGCCATTAAAGGAACAAAATTCAGCCTTTACATGGCTAACATATGAAAAACATAATGTGGTAGCCGCTAATACAAAAAAATACTAGCAAAAATTTTAATAACCTTGGAAATAGGTAAACTTCTACATAATAGTGATGGCTAACTAGTTTTGTTTGCGTTGTGCGCACAAACCCCCCTTTTACCCCTGTATCATCGTTGTAGCCGTGCTACAAAAGCGCACCCCCGTAGCAAAGTAGTAGCCGTGCTACGAGTCCTCACCCCCGTAGTAGCATCGTAGACCGCAGCTTACCGTAGTAGGGTTGTATCTCGTAGCAAGTAGGTAAATCCATCGACTATGTTAGCATGTTAGTGCAGCTACGATAAATACATTATCCACCTCTAGAAAATTTGTTTTTTAAATCGAACCAGGATCAATGTTACTGAAATGTTCGCGGTCAATTAAATAAACGCAGTAATATAATATACTTATAAGAATTAATTAAGAAATGTTTGCGTCAAGTCAGTAAAAAAAATTAAACGCTCAAGTTTTGAAAATTAAATAAATCATTTATTTTGGTAAAATATTACATAACTTACGAATAACGACATACAATCAGTTGGAGGTACTCGTAAATAAGGTTAAGCTTAAATTACGTGAAAATATTACAAAAATATAAGGTACGTATTAATTAAGATATTGTTTTTAAATTCGGGCAATTTCCACAACATAGTAGGTAAGTTATCGAAAATAAGTAATTTCGTTCTGAGATTTAATTACGAGACATCAGTTATCACATGCGCAAACAACACTTATAGAACTACAATGATAATAGTTAAAAAAACAATAAATGCTGGTCGGCTGTCATATAATATTATTCTAACCAAATATAACAGAATCGATCAAACAGTCCAGACATTATACCAAATATGAAGAGGACTGCTTACCTTATAATTTCGTGTTTCAAATTATTTAAACCGATTTTTAACCTCCCTTTCAGTAGTAACTAGTAGGTTTCAAAACAGCAACACAACTCGTGTATATTAAGTTAATTTTCCTATAGAATATTCCTTGTAGTTTCAGTAAAGTTAGTTCGTTATTTACGTTCTTTACCTGTAGTTTATTTATTTTCAGTAACGATATTTTTTAAATTCAATAACAGTTTCCCTAACTAATCTATTTTGACACGAGAATACTATTACTATGATTAGCAATGTCATTTATAATACTTATTGTGCAACTATCTGAAGAGCTTACTATGCCTTATGTACAGAATTTTAAATTTATATACGTATCATCAAAACAAAATGAAAAAGAACTGATACTTACTCACATTGTTGGTTACTTTGACTTTTTGTTTAATTTACCTTCATAATAAAATATAGGTAATCATTTACTTAAAACTCAAATAAAAGATTATGGTATTGTACTTAGGTATATTAAAAATCCTGTAATAAATAATTCGGAGAAAAATATGGAACAACATTTTTGCTTACACAATACATCACAATATAGAAAGAGAAATATTTCTATTATTACTTATGTTTTTACAACTGCTGTAAATATTGGCTCGATGAAGACAACATAACATAAAAAGGTTAATTAAAATTAAATACTAAATTATTTCGTGGCTATTCAAATAAAAAAATACTCAAAAAGTTGCCAACATTTACAGCTTTACAATAATTGAGGGGTGCCAAACCATAACGTTTCAAGTGCCAGAAAATGAAATTTTCAGGAGATATATAAAAACATTTTTTGTTTACACATACAACGTTTTACTGCAATAAAACGTATTTCAGTTCGTGTGGCACTTAAAACGTTATGGTTTGGCACCCCTCAATTATGTTTATAACATTACGTTCAACATCACTGACCTATTGAGCTTCATGCTCAATGCAATTGGTAATCTACTGAAATGCAGTCTTAAATTTTAATTTCAATCATTATACTTACATAAAGTTGACGAATCTTATTACGATACTACATAAGTAAAAATATTAAATTAATCGTAACAATCAATACAGGATTGAATTATACAAAGTTATTGTTCATAAAATGAGCATTAGTAGTCTGAACCAGTTGTAGAGTATCTAAATAAGGAAATACATTCGTTGGAAATAAAATTAACCAAGGCAGTAACAATGTCTTCTCAGACATTTTACAGAATATGTCACAACAAAAAAAAATCGAATGAGGGCTACAATAGCTTATTTATAACATAATCACTACCTTCCAAAAACAAAATAAAACAATTTTCACAATTGAAATGTCGTATATGTTAACTAAATATTCATCGTTATTTATGAATCTTTAGTAAACATATACTAAATTACTAAATATTTATCAAACAGATTAAAAATAAGACGTTTGATTAATGGTAAATGAAAATAATCATTGTGACAAATAACATAATCTCAAGAAAAAATACCTAGCTAGTTTCTTATTTAAATATTGATAAGTATTTCCGCTATCCTACTATATACAGTAGTTTACTGGTTTCAACTATCGGATCGTTTGCAAATATCGTAACATCACTTCGACAGTATCATCTAAAATATATGTTGCAATTATCGAGATATTTGATCATGCAACTTCCTCTTGGTGATAACACCTGTTTAACAAACCAGATCGCATAGTGTACATTATATGACTTTACATACATTTATCACCTATATAGACTAATGCAGTGTATGAGTGTTGATAATATTAACATTTTACAATTGCTGATCACAATTAATGCGTATTATGACCATTCAAAATCTTACAATCTCCCCACTGAAGCTAAAAATTGAATCAGAAAGGGAAAAACGAGAATACAGGATTACAGCCTCAATCACTGTATAAGTATCACACAATCTCACTCATCAATAGAACAACATTAGCACTCATCGATTCTTCGTAATCACCGTTACATAACCCGCATTTATTCTATGTATGGCTTTTGTATGAGTCTCATACATTCGTAGCGAATTATCACTGAACTCTCACGCTTGTCTATGTCCGAAAGGTACGCGTATGAGTAGTGCATGGCGCTTAGTACGACGGATTGTATGGCGTCGAGTGCTTGAATTCCGAGCCCGTCGTTTGCTCGTAAGATGGCGGTAGCGCTGAAACAAAACATAACTTATTAGAATTAAGAATAACATCTAATCCATAAGATTTGTAAAGTAATTTAGAAGCTACACTGATGTTATTCTGTTTTGTGAACCTAAATAAATAAATAAATTTACTACATACATAGAATATGTGGAACATGTCCAGCAGTGGACAACATTATAGGCTGATGATGATGGTTATGATGTTAATAGAATACGACTATTGTTATAAGTAAGACTAGGGACCCGCCTTCGATCCGGGTATATAATACATAAAAACCTTCCTCTTGAATCCCTCTATCTATTAAAAAAACCCATCAAAATCAGTTTGCGTAGTTTTAAAGATTTAAGCATTCATACATACATACATACAGACAGACGCGGGAAGCGACTTTGCTTTATACTATGTAGAGATTAGGTTGAGTCCATGGAAAAGAAATTATTTTGTACCATACTTGGCTGGTTTGAAGATGTGTTAACCCGTACCGTAACAATTTTATCAAATGCCTGTATTTTTCCACAATGAAATTTTTGTCCGAGTACACATATTGCTTCCTCAGGAAATCCCGGATCATCCAGCTCCTAGTTATCGTTTGATTATATACATATAAGATTACTGTTTATGATCTGTTTATCATCATGGTTGGCGGATTTCCCCTGAATAGCATACGCAAGTTTCATAATATTATTGTATTATGAACATTTCCTTTAGCATAAGTAAGTAATTATGGTAAACTGAGCTCACATGCCTTACTCTTATTACAGTTGGATTAACTATAAGTAAAGTAGGTACCTATTATTATGAGTATGAGTCGGTTGTAATGAAATAATAAGTAAATTAACAATGCCGGACGGCAGTCGCTCCCGTAAAAGCGAAACTCGCCACTTTAAAATGGAAGGAACATACAAGAAAAGTGCCAGGAATAGGGCGCCGCCGCAAAACGGCGCGCAGGAGTTTCGCCCGACTCCTGTGGCAAGTGGGCGAGGGCTACCGCGTTGGGGACGGACGCGGCTAAAGACGTTAGCCCCAACCCCACGGAAACTCCGCTTCGCGACGTGGAACGTGGGCACGCTCACCGGACGCGCGAGAGAGCTGGCCGACGTACTCACCAGGCGGAGGGTGGCAGTGGCGTTCCTGCAGGAGACTCGGTGGAAAGGCAGCAGATCCCGGGCCATTGGGAATGACTACAAGCTGATCTACACAGGAGCACCTAGTGGAGAGAACGGGGTTGCGGTAGTGCTGTCCGGGGAGTTGCAGGACGACGTGTTGGAGGTGAAACGCTACAGCGACCGCTTAATGGACGTAACGGTGCTGATCGAAGGGGTTACGACCCACTTGATTAGCGCATACGCTCCACAGGCTGGTTGCAGCGACACCGAAAAGACTTCATTCTGGAACAGACTTGGAGAGGTGCTGCGGGGAATCCCACCATCTCAGGAAGTCGTTCTGGGGGGCGATCTGAACGGTCATGTGGGTGAGGAGCCTGAGGAGTTCGAGCGTGTACATGGTGGCTATGGTTTCGGCAGACGCAACACTGAAGGGGAGAACATCCTCCAGTTGTGTTCGGCTGCCGACCTGGCTATTGTGAACACGTTTTTCCAGAAGAGGCCTGAACATTTAATCACCTACAGGAGTGGGCGGCACGCTACCCAGATCGACTTCCTACTCACTAGGAGGCACCACATCGGCAAAGTAGTCAACTGCAAGGTCATACCCGGAGAGAGTCTCACTGCACAACACCGTCTACTTGTCATGGATCTCTGCGTGAAGCCCAAAGCCAAGAGCTTTGAGCGCTGTCGGCGTCAAATAAGGTGGTGGCGGCTTGACGAAGACAAATCCCAGGTGTTCGTCTCAGCTATCGGCGACAAGTGCGCTAAGGCTGAGAGCGAACCAGTTCAGAACCACTGGGACAGGATTCAGGCAGCCATAACCGAAGCGGCGAAGTCAGTGCTTGGCACGTCTAAGGGTGGATGCAAATTTGACAAGGAGACTTGGTGGTGGAACGACGCAGTCCAGAGGGAGACTAGGGTGAAGAAAGCCCTCTTTAAAAAGTGGCAAGCGTCTAACTCTCCTGAAGATCGCGACGCATACAGGTCCGCAAAACGTGCAACAAAGAAAGCTGTTGCCAGAGCCAGGCGAGCCCACCTACAGCCGCTCTACGATAGGCTGGAATCGTCTGAGGGGCAGAAGCTTATCTATAGATTAGCACGTTCTAGGGTCAAAGCGGCACAGGATATCTCCAAGTGCCGCTGTGTTAAAGACCCTCACGGTGACCTACTATGCGAGGACCTCGCGGTGAAGGAGAGATGGCGCTCTTACTTCCACGAGCTGTTAAATAAACAGCATAGAGAAGTGCAGCCACCGGACCTCCCTCCGAATCTTGGACTTGTGCCACCGGTAACGCCTGAAGAAGTAGAGAATGCTCTTCGCCGCATGAAGAATCGGAAAGCTGTCGGAGCCGATGGAGTCCCCATCGAAGCCTGGAAGGCAATGGGTGGTCGTGGTGTGGGCATCCTAACTGACCTTTATAACCGCATACTCAGCACCGGCGGGATTCCTCGCCAATGGAGACTGAGTGTTATCACCCCGGTCTTCAAGGGCAAGGGATCAGTGCAAGAGTGCGGTAGTTATCGCGGTATAAAGGTCATGTCCCACACCATGAAACTATTCGAGCGGATAGTAGACTCTCGAATCCGTCAGGAGTGCACTGTCTCTGGATGTCAATATGGTTTCCGCCCCGGTCATGGGACTATGGACCCCGTTTTGCCCCCCCGTTTTGCCCTAAGAATCATCATGGAGAAATACAGGACGAAGAACACGCCTCTCCACTTCCTATTTCTGGACATGGAGAAGGCCTTCGACTGTGTTCCGCGTGCGATGATTTGGTGGGCCCTGAGGTCCAAGGGAGTGCCAGAAACGTATGTTGATATCATTAGAGACATGTACTGTGATTCCGATTCTGTAGTTAGGACCGCTGTTGGCGACACATTGCCCTTCCGTATTACCGTCGGAGTACACCAAGGCTCCGTCCTGAGTCCGTTCCTCTTCAGCCTGATATTAGACGTATTGTCAGACAGCATCAGAGACCACCATGAGCAGCCACCATGGCTACTTATGTATGCTGACGATATCGCGCTGGTGGACTCGGACAGGGGACGGCTGGTGAGACGTGTTAACACATGGAAGGAATCGCTTGAGAACGGGGTCTGAAACTCAACGTGGCGAAGACAGAGTACTTGGCCTGCAACACTACAGATCCCATGTCCGTCCGCATAGGCGAAGACACGGTCGAGCGCACGGACCGGTTCAAGTATCTGGGATCTGTACTCCACGCGAACGGCGACATCGACTCCGACGTCAAGGCACGCATTGCTGCTGCGTGGGATAAATGGCGGGAGGTGAGCGGCGTCACTTGCGACCCTAAAATGCCGGTTAAGCTGAAGGGACAGGTCTATAAATCCATCATTAGGCCTGTTCTCTTATATGGCAGTGAAGCATGGCCATTACTTGAGCGGCACAAGCAGGAACTGCGGGTCACGGAGATGAAGATGCTGCGCTGGATGTCGGGAGTTACGCGAGCAGATCGCGTAAAGAACTCCCGTATTCGCGGCAGCCTTCATGTCCGAGACATCGCTGATAAACTGCAAGAGTGCCGCCTACGTTGGTACGGTCATGTTTTACGGAAACCGGCAAACTACGTAGGGAACAAGTGTCTAGCCATGTCGCTACCGCCGGGTCCCGGCAGAAGGGGAAGGCCCAAGAAGGCCTGGCTTGACGTCGTAGTGGATGACATGCGTGCTAACAAACTCTCCATAAAGGATGCCGAAGACCGTGCGAAGTGGAGAGTTAGGAGTAGGAAAGCGGACCCCGGGCTCCGCAAGGATGCAACCGGGAAAACGCAAAGATGATGATGAAGTAAATTAACAAATCTACGAACAGAAATCAAATCATGCGAGATTGTCTATTGCTCAAGCCTTATGTAAGTTGAAAACAGATAAAAAGCACGTAATCAAATAACCTCACTACAAACAGTGGGAAAGGAAGTCTCAGATAAAGATACGTCTCTAGTTAGTCTTAAAGATAACATGGAACCTTATAACAAGGTAGTTTAACATGCTGGATGGTTGAAAATGTTCTGTATGATTATGGATCACTCAAAATCGTTCGATGAACTATGTACTACCAATTTAATGCAAACATTTTCATAATCATTTTCATTAAAATTACTTCGAAAATATAGTTAAATTGTCAAATAATTCATAAAAGCAATACATTAAACACAAAAGCTAAGACAATAGAAGAATGAATGTAACTGGTCGCATCCATGCTCGCAAATTCATATTTTTTTATAATTTATGTTCTCATAATACTTGCAGTGATATCATTAACTTTGTCTTATATTTAAAAAGTATATCAAATTATCAGATAATTTGTAGATTCCAGTATTTATTGGTTGCAATTTTATATTGCTGATTTTTTTATATTATCAAGTACGATTAGTGTTCATAATAGCAATGTACAATACAGATTAGATTACTGCGAAATGGTTTCGTTAAATGTCACATTCGATTTCTGTAAAATTATGTTGAAACTGGATCATAGCAGATAACAAGAATTACACAGGACTACAAATATTTAATAACTAGCTGTGCCAGCGACTTCGTCCGCGTTTCCCCCGTTTTTTACACATTTTCCATTGTATCTTTGCTCCTATTGGTCGCAGCGTGATGTTATATAGCCTAAAGCCTTCCTCGATAAATGGTCTATACAACGCAAAAAGATTTTTTCAAATCGAACCAGTAGTTCCTGAGATTATCGCGTTCAAACAAACAAACAAACAAACAAACAAACAAACAAACAAACAAACTCTTCAGCTTTATAATATTAGTATAGATTCACACACATCATAGGACTTCTTGACTGTCGTCACCTAACCTTATTTAATAAACTTGTCAAGAAAAACATAGAATGGAAATTACCTAAATATTATTCTTAATGGGTCTACACGCAATATTAGGAGTAGCAATTACATAGTTACTAAAGACTAATATGTAGTGTAATGGAACGTGGAAATTACATAACATGTGAACTTTACTTAGATAATATTTTTCTATTTGACATACATACATACATACATAAAATCACGCCTTTTTCCCAGAGGGGTAGGCAGAGATCACTTCCTGCCATGTTCTACGGTCCTGGCACACCACTTTCTATTTGACATGGTTATATTATTTATTAGTAGGTTCATCCAGTTTAAGGACTAATGTGTCTTATCTTAAACTAGTATGTACTCAAAATAACCAAAGGTAACAAATAATGGGCTGTTTTGTTTCCTACATTTAGAGGTCATTACGTACCATTTCTAGTCCACTCACTACAAAAGTATATTTATATTTACTAGATAAAAGAAAATACATTTCTATATCACATAGCATGCGTTAAGGTATGTGAATCGTGCATTAAACAATTTTCTTTCAGTCTATTTCCAATTAGCGATTTGACGTCACAACAAACATTAAACTAATGAGAGCTACCGACTCGGGCAGATTATTTTTACTAAATGAACGACAAACAAACATTAGGAGTCAATATAATTACGGTATGTACCTTGCGAGTTCCATCCGGGTGGGGCCATTCCGAAGAATACTATGTACACAGATAATGTTAGACTGTAGGTTAGTAATACAATACACATATATATACACACATTTATGTATAATAAATATATCGCAACATCACACACATCGATCTGACTCGTGCTAAGTAGCTTAAGCATTTGTGTTACGCATATCAGAAACAACAGTGGTATACACAAATAAGTGTGAAATAAATAAATCATAAATTTAAAAAAAAGTTCAGTTAAATACCCATATAGTATTGTCTTTTTTTATTTGCGCGAGCACTACACATTTGAAATAAAACTAATTTTACGGATTAAACTCTTCGAAGTCTTAACCGTGACCACGAGCGCTGTAAAGAGCTCGAAACGTCGGATATCTAAATAATGTTTAGAATACCAATACACGCGAGTTTAATCCGTAAAATTAGTTTTATTTCAAATAAATACCCATATTTAATAACACACCCAGACACGGAACAAACACCGATTTTAATCGCAAATATATTTGTCCCAGGCGGGAATCTAACTTAGGACTCTTGAAACCGTAGCCAGGGTCACTATTCACTACTACACATAGATACTACCTTGCTTCTGATCCCCTCTTAGAGGGTAGTAAATAACACTACAGTACATTACGCTACATAGAGAAGTAGCTGTTTGAAATTTATAACTGAGCCGTAAAATACTATATTTTGGTTTTGATAGAAACTTTGTACCTAAGCTACTAGACGAAATTATTTCGGGCGTGTGATAAACAGAGTGTTTCGAACAAATGTCGATATACACCTGTATAAAAACCTTGTCTTTTGCATTGATAGGCGCCATGTTTATTTGTTTTTTCTATGCCCTCCTGTCAATGTTGCATACAGGTAACATTTAGTAATGTTCGTAGACTTTCCTGGTATGATATAGAACATATCAAGCATAATTCGCACAAACCACGACCTTGTGACGTCATTGTTGCAACATACCACTGGTATCATCGAATAAGCACGTATTGTTAACATTAGCGCACAGACACACTCGATTATAGACCTTATCGCATATGGCATAAGGTTTGAAGTGGTGAGTCACGTGGCTGAGGGCTTTATCGTATTAGCAAGTACCTACATTGTTATTTACTTTCGTATTCTGACGATTCGATAGCGGCTATTAAAAACCTAAACACGTCACGTCTGTGGAACGGAGGAAGAGGCAAGTACCTTTAGGTTAGTGTCTTGAACTAAAAGGTTTATTATGACGTCCAACACGTTGATTAATTGGTTGTGCCTCTTGCGCTTAGAGTAGTGGGTTCGATTCCCACTCGAGACAAAAGTATGTCTGATAAACATAGATATTTGTTCCGGGTCTGGATGTGTTAAATATTTAGGTACGTGTACCATTGTTGTTTCTGTTATGCGTAACATAAGTGCTTAATCCTAGGTCGCGAGTATTGACAATGATGTACAATAGACTGATAACGACAAAGTCAATTATGTATGGCATTGTATGTGTCATGAACACTTTCACCAATACAACGATCGATCACCTTAACAGCCATATCAGTAACTACATAGACACTTGCCTTGTTACGTGTATTTAAAACATTAAATAAGTTTTGCTGTCTCCAATGATAGTGATCCTATTTAAATTCATAATAGGTATACAACTTTCCACCCGCCGTTTGTCAATTGGCAGTATGTGGTACTCAAAATAAATAGATCGTAGATGTCATGGTGGTAGATAATGGCCTTCATATTGACAACATAAATCATTAGTTTTATTGCAATCACGAATATTGGAAAAAAAAACGGCGGGAGAAAAGTTGTAACCCAAATAATATTTTATTTTAAATTCAAATAGCGGGAATATACGATATCGATAATATTTCGTTATTTACATAACTAGCATGCTTGGTTAGTTGGAAACGCTCGTACATTACTATAAAAGTCGTTCGATTGTCAAGGCTATTGTATCCAATTAAGAAATTATACTAATTGGAAGAATACTTTAAACTACAGTAGATATTGGTATGTTACTGTCTGCTTTCTGTCGAGTTGAATTGTGAACAAGTGTGAGTCTGCCTTCAATACTTCTAAAGTGTTAGTCTACTTTGCTCCAACAAGTCGTCTCACTGAAGAGGAAAAGGTTTCCTTTGGCTTTCAGTGGGGCGAGGCAAAGTGGCAAAACGTCATGGTAAATAACCTTTTACTTTTTTGTAACTATAACGTAAGCGTGAAAATCGGGATTATCATTCAACGTTATGTGACGTGCGCTGCCCCCTAGCGATCTGCATTGACATTAGATATTTTAAAGGCAATATAGGTACACCGTGAAATTTTAGTGGTTGTTTTCCCGTGGCAGAAAGATTTGCCTTTAGTAATACTATCGAATCATGCAAATAATTCCTCGAAATATTTTTTTTTTTTCAAATTTTCATAATAATAATTTTCCAACTTGTAAACGAGAGATGCTATCGTTCTTTTATAAGATGTGACGTAATCAGGTACTGCTTGCCGCACGAAATCGATGCTTAAAGCTGAAGAAGCTCGACACCCTAAGCCATGAGGCGGTTCGAACGTGCTTTCGAGTTTCGGTTAAACCTTTCGTGAAACCGGCATTTATTGATTTTAACAAAAAAGAACTGCACAAATCTATTGTACTACTACGATAGAATCATTTTACTACGGGAAAACAACCACTAAAATTTCACGGTGTATACTTTCCTCCCTATAAGTAAATAGATAATTAAATAATTAATAATTGTAGTAGAAACTAACCGTTAGCGTCAGGCGCGCTAGGAGCGTGCGTCTGCGGCTGCGGGTGAGGGTACGTCGTCCCCGTGGGGTACGGGGCCCCTGTGGGGTACGGGGCACCCGTGGGGTACGGAGCGCCCGTGGGGTACGGGGCGGCCGCGGGGTACGGCGCCGGCGCGGGGTACGGGGCCTGCGGGGCGGGGTGGGCCGCCGGGTACGGACTCGTTGTTACCACTGCTGTAATTGTAACACAATTTTTAGATTTCGCTTAATACATGAAATAAACTTGAAGGGATCACTTTTTTTAAATCGAAATCATTATTTTGCAGGGACCTATTAACGATATTTTATTTTTATAATAGGCTAACAAGATGACCTCACTTCATCAGATGGTAAGCGGTAGTGAGATCCAAATATGAGGTCGACAGGCACAATAACCCATATTGAGCCTGTCGCACTCACCCTGAAGCCCTGCCGATAAGCAAAAAGTATTTCAAAAATTTACCAGATATTACTTCTCTAAAACATTTTGGACCCTTCCCAATGTATTTTACTATAAGATCCAGCTTAAAATTGTGAGCATATGGGCAAAACCACGGTCTAAAGCAAGAGTTAATGTAAACTAAGTACTTTAAAAGATAACCTAGATTTCTAATGAAATGCATGAATCATCTATAATGACGACGGCGATCAAGTATTAAGGCACTTATCAATTAACAGTTGGCGATATTGACAGTCAAAGTCGAGCATAAGTCTAAACAAAATAATGTCTATAACTACATGCATCACACATTATAATCCAGATATAGATAGCTATTGATAACTGCGATATACTGTACGACAACAATTTAATAACAAAACATAGGTATTTAAAACAATAACATTAGTCATTGATGCCAAAACACATTCGCTAGGAAATACGAGCATTGTTTGTGCATCGATGATTGTGGATCCAATTTCTACAGGGATTCCCTGGACAAGAGGTACAATGTTTTATTCTACGTTTTACTTTATTTTGAGCACATTCGTCACAGTGTTAACTGTCGAAAGCCAAATTAACATTTAGAATAATCATTGTATGATTTAAACGGGTTATTTAAATTAACCGCCTTCGTTAATTTCATTTTAAGTTTTTTTCATTAGGTACCATTGAAGATATCAAATAAGTCGTTATCAAATACTAGCTGCTTATTCGAAATATTGTAATTTTTAAAATTCTTTGATCATGCCAAGAACTTTGATGAAATGAATAATTTTACTGTTTATTTTAATGGCGTGACGAATAAAGCAACTTATGCAAAATATTTGAATGAAACATGGGTGCGAAACCTAAAAAAGCACGTACAAATTAATAAAGTATAACGAACAACGATGGAACTCAACGGATGAACGCTGCGGGCATTTCCCAAAGCATAACTTACAACAAGTTCCAAGTAAACTTCACGCTTAGGGCTCATGGGTCAACCTTCTAAGTCACTTTTGGTCGTTTCCATAAAGACCAGCTATAGTCACAAATGTTTAACCACTACTTAGTCATAATAATTCTTACTACTGCCTTATTGAAAATAGTAAGAAACTGTACTTCGTCATTTTCAATTTAATTCCATAGTAAGGACGAAGTATATCAGGCCCTGTTTTATCCCTTTACCCGGCAATGGTAGTTATATTCTATTCACAATCTGGACCTTACTCACTTGACACAAGCTACAAAACCAATTAAATTTTCAACAAGACACTGCTTCATTCTCAAACTCCTCAACAGGCTTAGTTCTAATAGAAAATTTACAGAAATAAAAACACACACATTTCCAATATAATTAAAGCTGAACTTCTACGAATTATTCACATATGGCTTCAGAATTCTACTTAAAATGCTAAGCGTCTAAGCGTGCGGTCGTATGCAAGTCGATGATAATGCGTCGTATGGAGCTGATCAGGTGCCGTAGACAAAGTAACAATATCGAAACGATAACGAAGTTCGAAAAAAATAGTAATTGGATTGACATTAGACGCGATAAATCACGTGGTCGATCCCACACATTTTTTCGAACTTCGTTATCGTTTCGATATTGTTACTTTGTCTAAGAACCCTGGGCATGCTTCGGGTACCTTGCACGCCGCCGGGGTACGCCACGGCGGAGTACGGCGTCGCTACGGGGTACGCGGCCACCACTGCTGACAACACCATGCCTCTTAGTAATCTTAGTAACTAACTATAAAATTTAGCGTAAGGACAGAATGTGTGAGTCTTTCTGTTAGTACATTACTCAACCCAGAATCAGGAAGTCGACCGATGTTGCCCCGTTCTTTAGAAAGAACATTAAGCCGTTGGTCCTACGCCTGATCTCTTATCGTTCACATCTCTAACTACTAAGAGAGTGAGGACAATATGAAAGGGTATGTAGCTCCCATGTTTAAAGGCGTTCCATTAGATTCACCACCACGATTAGTATAACCCAGTTGAAACATCTGGCTGGCTGGTGAAGTCCCAAGTAATTATCAAAACTAACCACCATATTAGATAAATTACTCAAGAGTACATATGTAATTATGCAGTTGGTTATATGCTAACTAAAGAGTTTTAGGTGATTTATGTAAGCAGCAGGTTAAGCTATAACAATTCATACATTTTTATAAATTTTAACAATGTTTTTATGGATATTTTTGGCTGGAACATTTTTTTTTATTATTAAGTCAACAAAGAAATTGACGGCAAAATAAATCATTGTTATCTCATATTGTCTCATTGAACGATTTCACAAATTTGTTTCACATAACAAGCAAACATGTTTATGTTGCGAATCGGTAATATTAACACCAAAATCGTTTCTTTTTGTAAGAGCAGTCGCTGACTCTGCTCATCCGAGAGCTCTGAGGTCAGCAACTTGAGGAAAACGAAACAAGATATTCAACTGCATACCTTACAATAACGTATGAGAATAAAGTATGACATTTAAACTGTACCTCCATATTTATCGACGGAAATAAAAATCCCAATGTATGACTCAGACTGCAGATACAGATATAACTTGCCACATACATCATTGATAGTGTTGCGGGAACGGGGTACGTTTAATTCAAGATACGCCAAAAGTCACCAAAAGACAATTAATTTATTTATCGACTAACAATTACACAATTAAACACTTAAAAACACAATTAAAAACACTTAATTACAACACTTAACACGGAACACTAAATTACACTAAAGCACTGAATCACACTAAAACACTGAATTTCACTGACTATTCGCAGGTAACGCACTCGATCACTCTTAGTTCGCAGGAGACTGATTCGCTTCGCTTTCCAAATCGGAACTGTCTCGTCGCGTCGTACATCCCGCTTTTATACCCAGTGAGGACGCAGCTCTTCGGGTGGCGTCGAGAATCTTCTCGCGGGGATCGAAATTTCTAGAACTCGCTAGAGCTCTCTCCGACCGACCAGAGTGTGTGACGTAGTATCGTGCAAGCGAATATAGACCTTATCCATACGACGATAAGACTAATTTCGCTTGCACGGTCTCTCAAGGTCGTAATATTATTATTACTTTAGAACACTCTAGAGCTCGCTACAAAATGGCAAGAGTGTGTAGCGTAGTATCGTGCAAGCGAATATAGACCTTATCCATACGACGATAAGACTAATTCCGCTTGCACGGTCTCTCGTGGTCGTAACATTATCCCCCTCTTAGTCATGCTCGTCCCGAGCATCATTTGACCCATGGTAACGAGCCAATCGATCAATGTGAACAATTTTCGGCCTGCCTCTTGTCCCTTGTTTGATCCGATAGGTTAAGTCGTTCAGTCTAGTGATGATCTTGTATGGTCCTTCCCACCTTGGCTGGAACTTCGGTGATTTGCCCTTCTTCCTGAGTGGGTTGTGTAACCAAACCAGACTCCCTTCATCGAAACCGTCGGTGTTGGCTTTGCGGTCGTAACGGGTTTTCATTTTTTCGCTGGATTTTAGACTGCAGTCTCTGACGAGAGCATGTACTTCATCCAGGCGCTTCTGTAGGTCAGCCGCATATTCGGTTACTGGTTTCGGAGCTTCTGGCGGTGTCCCAGTCAACGCGTCTACCGGAAGCCGCATTTCTCTACCGAAGTTTACCATTGCTGGGGTTGCGCTGGTGCTTTCGTGGATCGCAGATCGGTAGGACAGCAAGAAAAGCGGTATGTACTGGTCCCAGTCTCGTTGATGCTCGTCCACAACTTTGGCCAAGTGGTTTTCCAACGTTTGGTTGAATCTCTCGACCATGCCATCGGATTGCGGGTGTGCTGGTGTAGTACGGGTCTTATGCATACCCAACAGTTGACTCAAAGTTTCTTCCTTGGTCAGAATGTATCTCAAGAGGCACACCAAATCGGCAAATTACCTCGTGGACTAACTTCTTGGCGACCGTCTTTGCTTCTTGATTAGGCGTAGCGAAGACTTCAGGCCACTTAGTGAAGTAATCTTGGACCACAATGATGTACTTGTTTCCCTCATCGGATTCTGGAAAGGGGCCAGCTACGTCTACTGCGATTCTTTCCCATGGAGCGCCGACGTTGTACAGCTTGAGTTTGCCCTTACTTCTTGTTTGTGGGCCCTTTACTGATGCGCAAGTCGTACATTTCTTGCACCAGTCTTCGACGTCCTCCCGACAGTGTATCCAGTAAAACCTCTGTCTCAGCTTCTCTAGGGTCTTCTTCACGCCTAAATGTCCCCCGGATACCCCATCGTGTATGTACCTCAGTAGAGAAGCAACCTGTTTACGGGGTACAATCAGCTGTAGTGTCGTTTGATCCCCTTTTGGTGTTTCCCATTTCCTGAAGAGTACTCCATCCTTAATCTCCAAACTGTCCCATTGTGCCCAGTAACTTTTCGTGATGGGGCTTGATGATGCTACATGGCTCCAAGAAGGTTTTTGACCTACTTCTTTCCATTCAAATATTTTCCTCAGGTCACTATCCTCTTTTTGAGCCTTTTTGATAGCTTCTTCGCTCCATTCATTATCAAGTCCCTGGGTGGTAATCATCCGGACTTCTTCTTTAGTCTCCGTCTTAGAACAATGACTGCAGGCCACAGGACAAGGTCTCCTTGATAGGGCATCGGCATTCAAATGTGTTCTACCACTCCGATGTTCTGTTGTGAAGTTGTACTCCTGTAGCTGCTCTAACCACCGCGCCACTTGTCCTTCAGGGTTCTTAAACTGCAAGAGCCATTTTAACGCAGCATGATCTGTCCGCAGGGTAAACTGTCTTCCAACGAGGTACTTGTTGAAATGCTGTAGAGTCTTCACTACCGCCAACAGTTCCTTACGAGTCACACAGTAGTTCCTTTCAGGTTTTGAAAGTGACTTACTGAAATAGGCGATCACGACTTCCCGTTCACCTTGCTCTTGCGACAGAACTCCGCCTATGCCAGTATTGCTGGCATCAGTGTCCACAATAAACCTTCCTTCTCTGTTCGGGTAGCCAAGTATAGGACTGGTGCAGAGGTGTTCTTTTAATCTGACGAAGGCTTGATCACATTCCGAGTCCCAGGCGAATACTCGTTTATCTTCCGTGAGCCGATGAAGAGGTTTCGCTATATCAGAGAAGTTCTTTACAAAGCGCCGGTAGTATGCGCATAAACCCAAAAATGATCTCACGTCGGTCTTGTTAGCTGGAATAGGCCATTCTTGGACAGCTTTAATCTTCTCTGGGTCGGTCCTTACACCTTTCGATGAAATAATGTGGCCTAAATAGGCGACTTCTTCCTTGAAAAACGTGCATTTCTTTGGGCTGAGTTTTAAGTTTGCTTCTCGTATTCTGGTGAAAACCTTCCTCAGGTTACTGACATGCTCTGTGAAATTTCGACCCATGACAATGATGTCATCCAGATAGACCAGGCATGCATCACCCAGAAGTCCAACCAGTACTCTTTCCATCAACCGCTCGAATGTCGCCGGAGCGTTGCAAAGTCCAAAGGGCATGACGTTGAACTGCCACAGTCCATTCCTAGTTCCGGTCGTAAATGCAGTCTTCTCTTTGTCTACTGGATGGATGTCAACTTGCCAGTACCCACTCTTAAGGTCCACTGTTGAGAACCACTTCATGCCGCTCAACATGTCCAGTGTGTCGTCTATACGGGGCAGAGGGTAGCTGTCCTTCTTCGTTGCATTATTCAACAACCGGTAGTCCACACAAAACCTGGTGCTGCCGTCCTTCTTCTTTACCAGGACTACTGGCGAAGACCACGGGCTTGTTGAAGGTTCTATAATGCGGTTCTTCTGCATCTCAGCAACCATGTCTGCTACCTCCTTCTCTTTGGCAAATGGAAGGCGTCTAGGCCGCTGCTTAATTGGTGGCGCGTCTCCCGTGTCTATTCTGTGTTTAACGAGACCTGTCCTTCCTAAATCATGGTCACCCTTCGAAAATATATCGTTGAAATCTAGCAACAACCCTTTAGCTTGCTGAAGTTCTCGCTCAGATAGCTTGTCCTTACAATTTGCTAGGAGCGGCGTGACGTCATCTCGTTGACAGGATTCCGGTTCCCGGGCCCTTTTCAGCCTTCTGATGGATTGACCTACATCGCACCGTCCGATGACACAGTTTCTTCGTAGCTGCACTTCATCTCCGCTAAGATTGATGACTCGCACTAGCGCTCCTTTTCCGGTCATTGCCAGAGTTCTTGCTGTGATCCAACTCGGATGGTCGCCGCAGTTTTCTATGACGACGCTTCGCCCTTGACACGCAGTGTACGGGAATCTAACTTTGACCAGAGTTTCAGATCTCGGCGGTAGGGTCGTATTTTGCAGGCAGTAAACTGCGCATGATCTCGCTCCCTCTAGGAATACTTCTTGTTCGGGGAAACTAAGTACTCCTTTAGCGACGTCTACCACACACTTCTGGTCTCTTAAAAGTCTAATCCGATGATGCAGTCGTCCGTGATGTCTGCTATGAGAACGCCGTATTCAAAGGTTTGTTCTCCAATGGTTATGTTCGCCATCGTCTCACCGAAGACGGTAACTGGCTGGCCTGTTGCTGTTTGTAGTTGAACGGATGGTCTGCTATTCCACATAATAGTCCTTTTTAAAAGCTCCGGACGCACTATTGTTCTTGAAGCACCGGTGTCAATAGTAAAATGACACGTTACGCTGTTCAACTCTCCAACCACAGTAAGATTGTTCCCATTACCAATCTGTGAAACAGTGACGGTAGGTGCTCGATGTTGGCCAGCCAGCGCCCGCCCCACGGCCCTGGCTCCTGACAGCTCTTCTGCGTCCACCTGTGTAGAGGACGCTACTGTCGTTCTACGCGGCCATCTTCCCTTGGGGCAACTACTCCGAATATGACCCCTCTCGCCGCAGCCATAGCACATCGGACCCAAAGAAGGTTTTTCCTTTACCACAACCTCCCGAAGTCGTTGAGTTCTAGCGTCTTGACGCACGGCTTCCACCTCCAAAGCATGGGCTAGAGCTTCCTGTAAGGTCTGATGATGGCTCAATTTCACGGTGTGTCTGACGTCTGCGTCTCTAATTCCATCACAGAAAGCTTGCGGGATCATTGATTCCACCATTGTCGGGCATGACACGTACGCACGTCTGACTAGCCTTTCGATTTCCGTTGCCCATTGCTGCAGACTCTCACCAGGCTTCTGCTGTCGATCGCGGAGTTGTGCTCTATACGCGTGTTCCAGGTGTTTGTCGCTGTACCTGCCTTCTAATGCTCTTTGGAGAGCACCTAAAGTTCTGTTATCCAGGTGGCCAGAAGGCAGGTTTTCCAACGTGAGCAGGGCATCTCCACGAAGAGCCAGAGTCAGAGCTATCAAGGACTCTTCCTCGTTCCACCCCTTTCCTTTAGCCACCGTCTCGAACTGGTACCAAAATGCTGCCCAAGACGTCGTTCCATCGAAGTGGGGTACTTCGATTTTCGGAGAATCCGACACTACCGTAGCACCCCGGGTCCCCACTCTTGCCATTTTGGTATGCAGCTGTCGCATCTCAGCATCCACCTGGCTCAGTCGATCCTCGTGTTGGGTGAATCGGTCTTCATGTTGGATGAATCGATCTTCATGTTGGGTGAATCGATCTTCATGTTGGATGAGTCGGTCTTCGTGTTGGGTGAGTCGATCTTCGTGTTGGGTCTTGACGCTTAGCACATCATCCTTGAGAGCATCAATCTGCTTTTCTAATACTTCGTGCTTCTTCTCAATAGCCCCAACAAACTCTTGCTTAGCTCTTCCTGGCGAAGGTCTTGCTTTTCCTGGCGAAGGGCTTGTTCTTCCCTCAGCTTAGCAAATTGTGCTTCCTGAAGTCGGGCTAGCTCCTCCTGGCGGCGTGCTTGCTCACGGGCTTGCTCCTCCTGGCGGCGGGCTTGTTCACGGGCTTGCTCCTCCTGGCGACGGGCTTGTGTCTGCAGCATTTTAAATAAGTCTGCAAGCTCCACAGGCCCAATTGATGTTTGAATTGATCCCTCCGTTGAAGAGCCTTCACCCTCTTGCAGGGCCGCGGTTTGACTCCTTGTTACTCGACCCTCACTGTCTTCTCGTGGTGTAAGAGGCATCTTGAATCCCACTTCTGACACCAATTGTTGCGGGAACGGGGTACGTTTAATTCAAGATACGCCAAAAGTCACCAAAAGACAATTAATTTATTTATCGACTAACAATTACACAATTAAACACTTAAAAACACAATTAAAAACACTTAATTACAACACTTAACACGGAACACTAAATTACACTAAAGCACTGAATCACACTAAAACACTGAATTTCACTGACTATTCGCAGGTAACGCACTCGATCACTCTTAGTTCGCAGGAGACTGATTCGCTTCGCTTTCCAAATCGGAACTGTCTCGTCGCGTCGTACATCCCGCTTTTATACCCAGTGAGGACGCAGCTCTTCGGGTGGCGTCGAGAATCTTCTCGCGGGGATCGAAATTTCTAGAACTCGCTAGAGCTCTCTCCGACCGACCAGAGTGTGTGACGTAGTATCGTGCAAGCGAATATAGACCTTATCCATACGACGATAAGACTAATTTCGCTTGCACGGTCTCTCAAGGTCGTAATATTATTATTACTTTAGAACACTCTAGAGCTCGCTACAAAATGGCAAGAGTGTGTAGCGTAGTATCGTGCAAGCGAATATAGACCTTATCCATACGACGATAAGACTAATTCCGCTTGCACGGTCTCTCGTGGTCGTAACAATAGGTTTTATTGCATAACCTAACAGTGATCACATTTATTTTCCAATTAGGATATTTAATGATTCGTTTATATGTACATAGGTTCACAAACCTTCAAGGTAATGTTTAAGATAACTCTTGTTTACATTAAGTACGTACAAAAATATCCGGTAAGAATTCGCTCTACGACCAAACATTCTGCATATTAATAAATAAGGAAGTTTGAATTTTAAACTGAAATTATTATTATTCACATTATGTACGATGGATTTCCTTCTACGTTAGATACAGGTAACTAGAAATAAACCAGTGGCGTCGGCATAGGATTCTATTACATAAGTTATTCTGTGCCTTCAACGCAATTTGAGTGTTCATACAAACACTGTGTGTGTGTGTGTACTATCCGATGTGATCAACATAAGCATGAAGTTATCTGGAATGATTCGTTGCTATTCAATTATTTAAAAAAAAAACTTTTAGGTGTGACTTTTTTATCAAAGAAAAAAAATTCTGATTGTTCCCTTTTAACTTTGTTCTTCTGTGTATATTTACTAAATTGAGTACTTAAACTTATCTCTTAAACTAGACCATTCAGACCAATGCATTGCTTCGCGTCCATTTGCCTTGTGTTAGGACAACGCCAATGATCACCTTGTCTGTCAGTGTCATCTACTTCGTGTGTCGTCCACGTGTCATTTCCTTCCAATGTAAATCCTTACTGATATTATAAACACGAAAATAACTTTTGCCTTGTCGCGCCTTGGTAAATAAAAACTAATTAATCGTCGATTAAATTTAAAATTTAGTCTACACAGTTAGAATTAAATAAATAAATCTTTATATCCGTAATTAAGTTACAAGTTTACACTTTTTATTTGGTACTGCACAGGTTGGCTTGTTTTGCAGTTACCATAAAACAATATTCATTAGGTAACTTATAATATACTGGACTCATCTGGTCTAAAAACAAGAAATGAACTAATTTAATAATAAAATCTTATATTATACTCAAAACTTTAAAAAGTTGGTAGTTGTTGGTGGTTGTGTGTGTGAATTAAGACAGAGAAAGGACGTAGGCATATACTTTCTAACCGATGTCACTATCAGGGAATAGGGAGTCTCCTCTTTAATCCACAGGGAGTAATGTTTCCCCGGACGGAGTCGAGTGCAAGCTAGTGGTCTACAAGAAGCAACTGACCTGTGGTATATTGTTGTTGCGGGTAGGGCGCCGGGACCGTCACAGTGCCGGGCGGCGGCGGGGCTGGCGACAAACAATAGGGCGTTACATTGAGTGGAGACAAACTGAGCTAAGGCTCAGGATACTTCTAGAGGGAGGCTTGCTATTACAAAAGGAAGAGCTCACCATTTGTAACAGCAAACGTCCCTAATATAGTCCAGTCAAATAAGGTTTCATCTGCGGAAAAATTACTAGTGAGCTGAATTTTGGTACACACCTTTATTACGGCATTGTAATGAAGGTGTGAAAAATCGACATTCATATCGTGCCGGCTTAAAAAGTTATAGGGGTCAAAAGGTCGCGAAAATCAGTTTTTGCGAATATCTTGCGATCTATTGCTTGTAGGTTAATTGAAGTCATTAGAAAAATTATTTGTTATAAAATTATTTACAAAAAATGTCCTTTGCATTTTTTTGTAGAATTGAAAGTTTTCGGAGGAGAGCGCCGAGAAAGCACTCACATACGGTATTGTATACCAAGGCGTATGCCCTATGCTTTTCATTGATATTTGTAAGCGTGTTGTTAGTAAAATCTACTACATACAGACATATAGCATTAGTAATACTAGTACAGAAAGTTTTCCTTTTTGTAAAAGGAAAACTGAAAATCATGAAGATGTTTGAAAAAAGATCTGATTTAAACAATTTTGCAGAAATATTCCAACAAGAAAATTGCTCTCGAGATGCATTGTCAATGCTAGGACATATTTTCTACCGCTGCAATTTTTTGTACAATTACAAATCTTTTTTTAAACATCTTCATGATTTTCAGTTTTCCTTTTCCAAAAAGGAAAACTTTCTGTACTAGTATTACTAATGCTATATGTCTGTATGTAGTAGATTTTACTACCAACACGCTTACAAATATCAATCGAGGGTCACGAACCCTCAGTGAGGACGTATATAGGCTGATGATGACTCCTTGCTACTCGATACCGGCACGTGCCGGGTCGCTTCTCTCCCCAAACCTACGTCCGCATTAGGGACCGCCCTACGACGCCTTGAGCCGAGGTCGAGCCCCGCTAGGGGGCACCCTCAGGCAAACATCGTTTAAATTTATTTATCATCATCATCAGCCTATATACGTCCCCACTGCTGGGGCACGGGCCTACGGCGGGTTGGTTGACTACACAACCTTCGTAGGTTAGCAGGTTTCCTCACGATGTTTTCCTTCACCGTTAAAGCATCTAATAATCGTACATATGAATTTCAAATTTTAAAACACAGTGGTACGGGTTTTGAACTGGCGACCTTCCGCATGGCAAGCTACGACCTTAACCACTCGGCCGTCGAAGCTTTTATTTTTTTATTTAAGAGCGAGAGTTTTGCTGACGATGATGGTGATGAGTGCACTCACGGGTGATGACCTGCCCGCGGTTGCGGCGGCAGCAGCAGCGGCATAACAGCAGCAGCAGCACCAGCACTCCGACCAGCGACAGCGCCGTCACCACCAGCTCCATGGTGCCGAATGCGCGCCACAGGTTCTTCCGGGCTTCGTCGTGCTCCTAACAACAAAAAAATATTTTTTTTTTATCAAGCCAGTGTTGCTTAATGCTAGGGCAAAGCCTCCCCCAGTACACTCCTTATTTCTTTCCTAGCTGACTTACAATGATGGCTCAGAGTAGCCTTGTCATCATCACCGGACTTGCGGGGGATCGGATGGATCTCACCCCTGAAAACCAATTCACTCCATGTTTTACGATTGGTAGCAAGAGATGACAAGTACAATCAATCAAAATTAATCCGGCACAGGTGTTTCCTGCACTTATAGAAGAGGCCAACCCTTGATTATTGTCAAAGACTGTGATGAAATAAACGATTTCTTGATTTAATCAATCATATAAATTTTTATTATGTTTAATTACAAATTTGAAATTCATATATAATTGTTCAATTATTCAAGCTTTAACGGGAAGGAAAACATCGCGAGGAAACCTGTACATCTAAGCAGAAATTCTAAGGTTGTGCAGTCAACCACGCTGGTCAAGTGTGAGGTGGTAAGGCCTTATTGCCCTAGTTTAGGGTAAGCAATAGGGATGATATATGGGCTGATGATGATGATGATGATATTTGACAACAATAATAATATTTAACTGTTTTTATTAATTATTTATTATTGTCATATTATTCTATATATTCAAGTTTAAGTAAGACTGTTTGAATAAGTTGGCAAAAAAAACCAGCGAACAATTAACATTTAAAAAGATAAAATTACTTTCTGTCCACAACTGTGGGGGCACTTTAGACAGAATCAGAACAATCATTAAGGAAGACTATTGTTGAGCAATGGAAGTCTCTAATGACACCATATTAAATACAAATCTTCCACATCAAATTACCAAATGAGAAATACACTTTCCAATACATATTATAATTCCATAATTCCTCTATATCCTTCCACAATCAACATGCATGCAATTTTTATGGTTGAAATTAAACAAAATGATATCTGCAATGAGCGGATGTACTATAAGTAGATATAAAAACAGTGACTAATGAACACTGTTATCTGTTCACTTGATAGCAGCTGGGTTCACTAAGGCTCTGGCCAAATACACCCTTGCTCTCATTCTACACAGGAAGTTTGTCTCCACTTTAGGTGCTGCTGAAATATACTTTTAAATCTGAATACACAACTACAATATATTTTATATTTTATGAAATATACTTTTGTGATAATAGGCCTATAAGGTCTGAGAAAGAAGTACCAAAAATCTTAATTTAATACATTTGTTGTTATTGTGGTGGCATGCTCATTTTGGCCATCAATCTCTTACTTTATTTACTTACTCTAGTAATGCTTGTTATAACTTTAATAAACAAACAACAACAACATTTTAAAACCATACAAATCAACATGCACTACAAGTTTTTGTATGGAAATAATTAAATCAAGTGCATTCCAGGAAACTAATTGCATTTGTCAATTTGTTAATCATAACAAAAGCAGATAATTGAGTTCGGTTCCGAACCAGCGGGCGCGAGCGGCGACTCGCGACGGACACCTACCTTGAAGAAGTCGTCTTTGAAATGCTTGTCGAAATCCTTAAAATGCTCATTGAAATCCTTAAATTGGAAATCGTCCGAATCAAAATGATCCTCCAACTTGTACATAATTAAACACCAAAACTACACACTACCCGCGTCACACACCACATCGACCGAACTGAGAAAACTAATCTGAGAAATGATAAAATAATGTGCAACCAAATAATGAATCATCAAAGAAGTAAACCTGGTTAAACCCACATCAGGAAAACACAGAGGACAGAGCGCTCTCTCTGCGACTGCGGACGCACTCCACTATGGAACGGCCGAAACTTAATTAATGCACAAAACAAACTGGTTTATCGGGAAAACTTTATCGTTTTACCCACCTCTGAGGACGCAAGATAACTCAACGATTGACCAATTTGACGTTTCGTTACACTTTTAGTGATGCGCACATGCCGAAATATGTCGATGTAATAGTAGAAAACAATGTTTATTTAAATATTAGTAAAAAAAAGAAAATCCTTTTTAAGCGGTTACTTATCGCCGACAATTTATTTATTTGCTCCAATTGACGTAATATATTTTATAAGATTCAAAGCACAGCATGTTTTTCTTTATTTTATAAATTTTGAAAGCTATCTCTATGAAGAGCAATAGAGTATTTAGATATTTTTAATAAACGATTTTAAGTGCCAAAGCTGGTAAAAGCTAAAATAATATATTATAAAAAAAATCAAATGTTCCAGCATGGTTCAAGCATTCCAATTTCCTTCTTACATTAAGTCAGCAACAGCAAGAAACAAGAGTCGTTAAATTTTCCCCTCATATTACTTGTTTAGGAACAGGTGCTGGCGCATCAATCCTTTTGAAATATTCGAGTCACCGTGAACTATTTGATCTTTTAAATAAGTTAACGTGTATTTATGTCGACTATTTAATTGAACATCACTAATTTTTCAGCTGTCTGTGACGTTTGACTCGGGACTTTTTTGTAAAGCGTGTTCCACTTTTAACATTTTTCTGACCTTCTCATAAAATATAATATGGCACTATGGGTGCGTTTAGCCGATAGACAGACTGGTCAGAATCTGAGAGTGCTGAACAGCATTTGACAATTCTGACTACAGTATCGGCCAGAACCATGCTGAGTGGAAATGAGAGAAGTGAAGTTAGCTGTTATTCCGCCATATGACGAATCTATCAATCAATCTGAATATCGCCACTTAGCATTCCTCAGCCGCGTCAGCCTATGCTACTCAGCAATCGCCATTTTTCTTTCTGTGCTGACAAGATTGTGTGTCGGCTAAACGCACCCTATGTCATGAAATATATTTTTATTCACAAACAAAAATAATCATAACTTTTTTATTTTTATTTCTTAATAAGATATTTGTAAATTACCTATTTATGAATTTATTAAAATGGTTGGAACGATTTTTGATAATATCAAATGTCATTTGAAAAGGAACGCTCTCGATAATAACATAACCTCAAAATAATTCCTTCCTTTTGTGTCATATTTTTAAGAAAATAAATTATTATAAATAATAATGAATTTCACAATGTTATCAAGAAGCTTACTGCAATTGAAGAATTTAGTATATTTTAAACCACAGGCGCTCCATACAGATGCGATAAACTTCGCTGCAGTCAAGAAGACTTCTGCTGCTGGAGGTAAGTCATTTTGGTATAGAAAATGTTCCTAATTAAAAGAACTAATAAGGTCTGAATCGTTTGTTCAATGGACAATAAATTTGCTTGGCTTATTAGGAAATATTCTTTTAATCTATTGTCTTATTGTTTTATAGATACCTCTAATTAACCTAAAGTCTGAATGAAAAGCTATAGTTAAACTTATTTATAAACACCAGTTAAATTAAAGTTTTCAATCTAGACTATTTTATTCCAGGCGTAATGGGCCTGGGTAAGGGCAAGAAGAAGGCGGGTAAACTGGGGCCAATGGAGAAGAAGACTCTTCCAGTGGAGACCGACCCCGTGAAACTCACCACATATGTGTGCGGCTCCAACATCTACACCACAGGAGAGGATGTTAAGGTCAGTTGACACATCATCATCAGCCCATATACATCCCCACTGCTGGGGCATGAGCCTACCCTAAACTAGGCCGATAAGGCCTTCGTCAACCACGCTGGCCAAGTTCGGGTTAGTCAACTACACAACCTTAGAATTTCTTTGGTGTGCAGGTTTCCTCACGATGTTTTCTTTCACCGTTAAAGCATCAAATGATGGTACTATCAGCAATGCTGGCGGTCAACCACCTATAAGGTGAAAATCGCTTGACACTTACGCGTCTGTCAGAACAAGCCCCGCCCCATTGTGGTCAAGGAGCTGGCAAGAATTTTTGGGTAGATATTTGAAGCAAGCTGGAAACTTGTCCTGCACCTCTCCTATTATATCCCAACACAAAACCGCAGACCTGGCTGAGTAACAGGGCTAAACCAACCCCCAATTTTGTTTATTTAAAAATATATTTTTATAATCCAAAAAAATAATAATTTGTCAGTTCACCTGACAGGTAGAAGTTCCGTCGAAATGATTTGTCTATGTGAGTCTTATTTTTTAGTTATAAATAAAAAGATGAAAAATATTCTTGGGGGTTTGCTTTAGCCCTGCTACTCACCAAGCAGGTCTGCAGTTTCGTGCTGGGATATAATAGGAGAGGTAAAGGATACGTTTTCAGCTTGCCTCAAATACCTACCAAAAAATTCTTGCTAGCTCTCCTACTATTGGAACGTATTCGTAAACAAAGTTTCGAAGTGCTCTTCTATTGGCTAGTGGGCGGGGCTAATGGCGTTTAAAGAAATCTGTTTGAAAAGTGTACTACCGCCAAAATTCCCGACCGTACATATGAATTTCAAATTTGAAAACCACATTGGTACCTGGTGGGGTTTGAACTGGCGACCTCTCGCATGGCAAGCAGTTGACACAGAGTCTAAAATAAATAAATAAATAAATATTTCACTACATCACATACATTGATCTGATCTGATTCTGATTCTGATCTGATCCCATGGTAAGTAGGATCTGATCCCGTGGTAAGTAGCTTAAGCACTTGTGTTACGGAAATCAGGATCAACAGCGGATACACAAATAAACTTAAATATATTTAATAATACACCCACACACGGAACAAACACCGATGTTCGTCACACAAATATTTGTCCCGAGTGGGAATCGAACCCACATCTCTTGGAACCGCAGCTTATGAACCTGAGCCACTAACCACTGTTTCACCGAGCCAGTCAAAAAAGTGTCCATACAACAACATGTCACTACATGACCATTTAAGTTTGGTACTGTACCTAATTATTGGTAAGGAAGCTAGTTTGGGAGTGGAATGGGGAGGTATGGACTAGTTGAAACAACTCTTTGGAGCGTTTCCCATTATAAAGAAAGTAGGAAACACTACAACTGGCAATGTCTCTACAGCTATGATCCAGGTTCAGGGCTATAGATACCTCACCTCATCACCAATAATAAGGCCACTCTCTCGCGTCGCTGATCAAAATCAAAATCAAAATCAAAAATGTCTTTATTCATATAGGCAATTACATGCACTTATAAATCGTCATAATACTAATCTAGACACGCGGTAGCGTGTCAAGCCAAGTTCAAGAAACAGAACTGGCGAGCCGCACCGTGTGTAATATTACACGAACCATTTGGAACCACTTTTGAACCCCTCATAAATCAAAAACTATTTCACATAAACGTATCAAATTTGGCTCATATATTGTGACTTGCGAGATAAATATGTGTACTAAATTTCATAAGCTTATCTCAAACAGTTATTTAGATATTAATGTCCAAAAATCCTCATTTTTATCATTGACTGACTGACAGATCAAAATTCTAACCCAGTTCCAAATTACCTAGAGAGTTAAAATTTGGTATGCAGATAGGTAATTACATGAATACAAAGGAAAAAATAAAAAAACTGGCAATTTTTTAATAATTAGGTTTTTTTTTTATTTTTTTATTTTTATAAGAGGCTAACAAGATGACCTCACTCCACCTGATGGTAAGCGGTAGTGAGATCCACATATGAGGTCGACAGGCACAATAGACCATGTTGAGCCTGTCGCACTCACCCTGAAAGCCGTGAAAAAGGAGACCACTGCTGCGGTTAGGTTCTATTATGAACGCTTAACATAAATACCTAATTAGTGCCTAATCACGCCTATATACCGGGGAGGCAGAGCACTAAGTATATATTTAGGTATACATACTTACTTATTTACAATTAAGAGTAGGTACTTATAGTCGGTTTTCATATTTATTACTTAGGGTTATACCCCGTAAACGTAGGAAAATACAGTAACTGATTCAATTGTTTTATATTTATAAAGTCTAGTTTTAGATTTGAATTTGTCCTTTTCAAAGGACCTACGGCGTTACGATGATATATACTTTTCTACAAAAAGTAATGATATCCAATCAAAAACATAAATGTGAAATGAGAGCCAAGTTCAATATTATGATAATTGCCTTGGTTGTTGACTTCAACGACAAAAGAAGTGAGATCTAAATGGGTGCCAAGTTCAATGGTCAACCCTGAAATTTATTTATAAGTAACACTATAACATACCTATCATATCTTCTTATAACATAAGATAATGTATGGTGGTAGCCTATGAAGGTCTGTCTTGGCTAGTTTTCTTTAGTTAGTTAGTTAGTTGTCTTGGTTAATTTGGTATTTGTCGGTCGAAAATTTGGATTGTTGGTAGAAACTAGCGAGCGAACATAATAATACGTTGGTAGGTTTATAGAAACTAGCCAAGACAGACCTTCATAGGCTACCACCATACATTATCTTATGTTATAAGAAGATATGATAGGTATGTTATAGTGTTACTTATAAATAAATTTCAGGGTTGACCATTGAACTTGGCACCCATTTAGATCTCACTTCTTTTGTCGTTGAAGTCAACAACCAAGGCAATTATCATAATATTGAACTTGGCTCTCATTTCACATTTATGTTTTTGATTGGATAATAAGATTCTACCACCGGTTCGGAACGCCGATTCTACCGAGAAGACTCCGGCAAGAAACTCGATAGTTGCTCTTTTTAACGACAATCATGTTACAAAATGTAAATGAGCCAAGTCATACAGTCTGGGTGTGCCTTAGCAAAAAGTACCAGTTCAACATTTACTACCTTAAAAAATAACGATAATTAAAATAAAAAGCAACAGAGCAAAGATAACAATGTTCAGAATACCATAACAAATCCAGTCTGCATGACAAAGCTTACATAGGTAGAATTTTATTAATTACAGCCATTGCCTTATCCTTACTAATATTATAAATGCGAAAGTAACTCTGTCTGTCTGTCTGTCTGTCTGTCTGTCTGTTACGCTTTCACGCATAAAGTACTGAACCGATTTAAACGAAATTTGGTACAGATATAGTCCAGAGCCTAGAAACGGTTATAGGCTACTTTTTAACCGACTGCGCTATAAAGAAGTAATGTTTTAGCCGTTAAACATCTCTACGCGGACGAAGTCGTCACAGCCACTGGACGGATCGAGATGAAATTTAGCATGCAGGTAGATGTTATGACGTAGGCATCCGTTAGGACAGGATTTCCCGAAATTCCCACGGGAACGGGAAATAACGGGAAAATCCTTTTGTATGAAAAATACTAACCGCATAAGTTAGACGCTTGAAATTTGACATGCAGATACCTTAATAAATTAAAAGCTTAGTTGCAACAGGATATTGTAAAATTCCCACGGGAACGAGAGTAATAGGAAAAAAAACTTTTGTATGAAAAAATCTAAGCCGCGATATAGATAGACGATTGAGATTTGGCATGCAGGTACCCTAATGAACGTTAAGCTTACTTCCAACGCGATATTACGAAATTCCCATGGGAACGGGAGTTATTGGGAAATTACTTTACTAATATTATAAATGCGAAAGTAACTCTGTCTGTCTGTCTGTCTGTCTGTCTGTCTGTTACGCTTTCACGCATAAAGTACTGAACCGATTTAAACGAAATTTGGTACAGATATAGTCCAGAGCCTAGAAACGGTTATAGGCTACTTTTTAACCGACTGCGCTATAAAGAAGTAATGTTTTAGCCGTTAAACATCTCTACGCGGACGAAGTCGTCACAGCCACTGGACGGATCGAGATGAAATTTAGCATGCAGGTAGATGTTATGACGTAGGCATCCGTTAGGACAGGATTTCCCGAAATTCCCACGGGAACGGGAAATAACGGGAAAATCCTTTTGTATGAAAAATACTAACCGCATAAGTTAGACGCTTGAAATTTGACATGCAGATACCTTAATAAATTAAAAGCTTAGTTGCAACAGGATATTGTAAAATTCCCACGGGAACGGGAGTAATAGGAAAAAAACTTTTGTATGAAAAAATCTAAGCCGCGATATAGATAGACGATTGAGATTTGGCATGCAGGTACCCTAATGAACGTTAAGCTTACTTCCAACGCGATATTACGAAATTCCCATGGGAACGGGAGTTATTGGGAAATAACTTCTGTATGTAAAATCCCTTACGGGGTTGAAATATATTATATAGAGATAGAGATGTACCCGAAGCGAAGCGAGGGCGGGTCGCTAGTTAAAAATAAGTCTAATATAATAATAGGAACAAAAAGTTCATGATAAATGTCAAAATTAATAACAATAGAATGTCATCATATTTAATGTCAAAAATTTAATTTAAACTATTAGTCCATGCATATTTATCATTGAGATAATCTTCTACTTTATAGTAGCCTTTTTTAAGAAGACCATTCTTAATACATGATTTGAATTGCTGTATAGGTAGTTTAGTAACACAATCAGGTAATTTATTGAACATTTTTACACCTAGTCCAACAAAGGAGCTATTAACTTTACTTAGTCTAAAATGTGAAATAGCAAGTTTATGTTTATTTCTTGTATTGAATTGGTGATTATCAGATTTTTTAGGAATATATTGTATATTTTTATACACATACATTAAGCAGTCAAGAATGTATTGGGAGGCCACTGTGAGAATATTATACTCTTTGAACCGATCTCTGAGAGAATCACGTCGTTTGAGATTATATATGGCTCTTACTGCTCTTTTTGCAATACAAATATACTATAGATATCAGCAGCTGATCCCCATAAAAGCAAACCATAGGACAAAACGCTGTGAAAGTAACTGAAATAAACTAATCTTGCCGTTTCAACATCAGTTAATTGTCGAATTTTTCTAACAGCATATGCCGCAGAGCTAAGTCTTCCTGCCAGGGTACCAATATGGGGTCCCCATTGCAATTTAGAATCTAGAGTGATTCCAAGGAACACCGTTGAGTTTAGGACTTCAATGGGTTCATTGTTCATTTTGATAATGGTGCTGACTTGTCTTACATTGGGCATTGAAAACTTGACACATTTAGTTTTTTTGGCATTCAACATTAGATTGTTAGTAGTAAACCAGTGCAGAACTCGTGAGAGAGCCTTGTTTACGTCGTCAACATTTTCTTGCTGTCTGTCCATCTTAAATAGAAGTGATGTATCATCTGCAAACAAAACTATCTCACATGTGTCTTTGGTAAAGAAAGGGAGATCGTTAATATAAATGATAAATAATAGAGGCCCCAATATCGAGCCCTGTGGCACTCCCATAACTAATGGGGCGCCAGAAGAACTAGTCCCATTTACATTAACTTTTTGGGTCCTGCCTGTCAGGTATGATTGAATTAGACTAAGTGCGTTACCCAAGATGCCATAATGGCGTAATTTAAGTAGCAGGGTTTGATGGTTAACACAATCAAACGCCTTGGATAGGTCGCAGAAAATGCCTATGGCATCCTGCTTATTTTCCCATGTATCAAAAATATGTTTAATAAGAGCTACTCCAGCATCTGTTGTGGATTTCCCTTTAGAGAATCCATATTGATTGCTATGTAATAAATTGTTTAAATTAAAATGGCTTAGCAGTTGACTAAATACAACTTTTTCAAACATTTTACTAAATGCTGGTAGTAAGGATATAGGTCTGAAATTAGATGGGTCACTATCATCACCTGATTTAAACAAAGGAATGATTTTGCTTAACTTCATCAAATCAGGAAAACAGCCTTCATTAACACATTTGTTGAATGTTTTTGCTAAAAGTGGAGCAACTGTGTATATTATATTTTTTAGTATGTCCACTGAGAGTCCCCATAAGTCCTCTGACTTTTTTAAGTTGATGTTCATGCAGTCATTCCTGTTTGTAATAGTTTACTTCATTCCTTAAAATAATCTGTTAGGAAGTTCACTTCAGTCTATAGGGTATTTTGTATTACATACATATGGACCAAGATCCCAGGGCCGCCAGACCTACGTCATTTTAGCAAAGCTAGAATTTCCATGACTTATAGTCTAGTATGTACTTACGAGAGTACGCGTACTCACTTGTTTGAAAGCGGGGCCGTTTCACAGGTAGCGCGAACTAAAGGTGTCCCAAAACTGAGGCAAACTACGTCATTTTAGCAAGCCTAAATTTGACATATATAACTCCGTAGTACTATTTCCAGACGAATTGTAAGCTGCCAGACCAATCCAATGGGCCAATTATTCTCCCAGACACCTCAAAGGTTCCCTGTGAGTGCAAGCTTGAGGGCGTTATTCGTGCGCTTTAATTCGAGTGAGAACACTACATGGCTTTAAAATACAGAAATTATATACCGTAGAGGTGTGGACCACGTCGCCGCCATTCTGCCTTGTGCATTGTTTTAACAAGGTCATTGCGTTCCCACAAGTAGCAAGGATATATGACGGATTGACGGGGGAAGGAAAAGGAGAGGAAGGATACTATCGCCTCGGATGATTTGGACTGAGTCGATAGTAGCTCGAGGGTCGCTTACCCATATACCGTTCACAAACCACCGGACAGATAGTTGTGACTGGTATGACCGAAATGGCTATTTTGTGTTATACAGTGATAAATAATAACTTGAACTGTTTTCTCATCCCCGCCAGCTGCAAGACGACAGCGCGTACCCCGAGTGGCTGTGGCAGCTGAACACGGGCGCGCCCCCGCGGCTGGAGGAGCTCGACCCGAGCACGAAGCGCTACTGGGTGCGCGTGAGGGCCGCCGGCATGCGCCGCAACAACAAGCTGCGCTCCATGAGGAAGTTCTAGGGCTCCGGACCAGTCACACACGCCATGCACGCTTGAAGCTGGCTTTGTCTGTGGGCATAGTGACTTACAGCATTTTACATACACATGACTAGTATTGTCTATTTTTATTTGCGCGAGCACTACACATTTGAAATAAAACTAATTTTTAACCGACTTCAAAAAAAGGAGGAGGTTCTCAATTCGTCTGTATGTATAATTTTTTTTTTTTTTTTATGTATGTTCACCGATATTTTCCTCAATTATAGACGGATTTCAAAAATTTTTTTTTGGTTGGATAGAGTTTACTTCCGAGGTGGTCCCATTTTAACCAGTCTCGGATCTGATGATGGGATCCTGGAGAAATCGAGGGCAACCTTCAAATTTTATAGGGACATGTACCGCGTTTTGCATATTATCTGAAGTCATATTGGCATTTGCTTCTGGCAATCGTAATCTTATGATTCTGAGCTGATGATGGAAGGTCAACTCCTTAATAGTTATGAGTAAAAGAATGATTATTTCAATACTGTATACATATTAAGACTACTAGTTATAATATCAGTAGCATTACAGGTGAGCTAAACTATTAGGTTGACCAGTCTAGGATCTGATGATGGGATCCAGGAGAAATCGAGGGCAACCCTAAAATTTTATAGGTACCGCGTTTTACATATTTTCTGAAGTTATATTGGCATTTGCTTCTGGCAATCATAATGTTATGATGCTGAGCTGATGATGGAAGGTCAACTCCTTAATAGTTGGGAGTAAAGGGATAATTCTTTCAAATCTGTGTACATATTGATACTACTAGTTATAATATCAGTAGAATTATAGGTGAGCTGAACTAATAGGGTGTAAAAAATGTAACACTAAAAAGGATGAAAAAAATTGTAAACAAAAACCCGCCTTCAAAAACCCGACTCACTAAAAATTACAAAATAATATAATACGAACATTAATCTGGGTATAAATTTGATATGTTGTTGAAGGCGGTGCCGTTTATATTTCATGCAGTTTTCCTCAAAAATTTAATTGGCACCGCCTTCAACAACATATCAAATTTATACCCAGATTAATGTTCGTATTATATTATTTTGTAATTTTTAGTGAGTCGGGTTTTTGAAGGCGGTTTTTTTTTTGTTTACAATTTTTACAGATTAAACTCGCGTGTATTGGTATTAAGACTATCTTAAGACGGTCTTAACCGTGACCACGAGCGCTGTAAAGAGCTCGAAACGTCGGATCTCTAAATAATGTTTAGAATACCAATACACGCGAGTTTAATCCGTAAAATTAGTTTTATTTCAAATACACATGACTACTCTACTTGAGTTATGTAGAAGGCCGTTGTTGCAAGTTGTCATATAGCGCGGGCGTTAGGGCTCCCACACATAAACACGATAGGATGTCGTGTCGTACAACGATGCGGCGTCCTAAGAGCCCTAAGTCTACTCCTGTTATATAGTTTCAAGACCTGGTATTGTTGCGAATGTGTATGTTATAACATGGTAAATATAGAATTGTATCATCATCATCATATTTGCGCAATATTATGATGAGCTTCAGTTATAATTGATCTATTACTGAATGTAGAACTTGTGTATGTGTTTTAAATAATATTATATTATAAACAGAAACCCTAGCAGTAGTAGATATACATATAGGTATTAAGTTTGTTAATAAAATAAATAGTATTTCAATGAAACGAATTTATTCTTGAAATAAACAAAATCTCAAAAATATATGGTCAATCTTGAATCATACTACGTTCAAATGACACTGAGCAGCCCAGGACATCAAAAATATAGCCGAAAACATTCACAGACCTACTTTACAACTTGACAAGACCACTTTTTGCACATCACATATCCTGAATCAACAAGATTTCATATTTACTTACTTTCTTCGTTACATCATTAAACATCACTATTTTTCTAAACATTTTACTTCACATTACAAACACGCATTCAATTTAAAGATCAACTTGCAGTTGATAAGAGATCAACTTTATTCTTAAAGGCATATCTTCAAAGTTTACAAAACTGTCAATTTTGAAACAATCTGCTGTTCGTTGAAGATTCATACTTGATTTGTACTTCCAAATAGACGTGTTTTGGCAGAGACGAAGTTAGGTCACCGAGGGCCCGGTTCATGAATAGCTGGGCCCGACACCCGACTTCCCGAAACATTTTCACCGTTTCAAATGTCTAATCGCGGGGTCCTTAGTTCCGCCCCTGATTCGGGGCCCCAGCTGACCCCATCTCGCGGAGTCCGGCCCTGGCTACAAGCAGTCCATGGTGTCTTCCTTCACGATCATGGGACACGCGAAGTCGCCGTGGTGTGTGCCGAACGAATACGAATACGGGTTCTGCGAATAAACAGATTGGTAACGTTAGTATTTTGTAAACAAATCATACCACACTACCGGCTTAATACTGAACCAATATAATATTCGACTTAAACGACAAATTAAGTTAAAAAGTTTGTAAATTAAAAATTGATTATGAATTCAGATCCTTCTTGACCATCTAAATAAGTCATATCACGTTCAAGATCGATTCAAAAGCCCTGTTTGGTCAACGTATTTGATATTGAACATATTATTATTGCCCTTCATGCTGAGATTTAAATGACATCCTATTTATAAAAGGTACTCTGTGGTACCTATCTTCAGCTTCAACTTATTCCACTTTGCTCTACCAAGCCAACTCACTGAAGGAGAAAAGATTTCCTTTTGCCTTCAGAGGACCGACTAGATAGGGCAAAGTGGAATAACTGATGGAGTTATGAAATAAAAGGTTCTTTTTAATGGAATTTATCCCAACAGGGAAAGGAAAAGAGATCTTAGCCCGTACAGCGTAGTCTTAAGTAGTTTCTTAGGTATTGCGGCCGGAGCCAAGTCTTCTGTAATGAAACAAAAGGACCACGAAAAAGAATGAAGTAGGTAGTTGTCGTACCTTCTTGGTGTTGTAGAGGTTGGGCGGGTAGGCGGCGGGCCCCGGCGTCTTGGTGGCCTTGCCCGCGCCGTCCAGCCGCGCGCCCAGCGAGTAGTTAGGCATTCTGGGGGGGGACATATAATGAGTTACGTGCAATAATGCTGGTTGCAGACCAAGAACTAAGCTCAGTTAGTTTAGCTTAGCTCATATTGCTGACACAGTTTTCTATACTTGTGTGCAGACCGCCAACTAGGCAATAAGTATGGAAAACTGCGTCAGCAGATATATATATTCTTGCACTTTAGTCTATAACAGGGTTGGCGAACCTTTATGTATCAACGTGCCATTTTGACTTTCTGATTAATTGGTAAATATAGATAACGGCAACGTTCGATCGTCACAAAATACCTACTTAACACATATTTTACATGTTTTAGGATCGGCGACGTGCCCAAAATATTATGTCGCGTGCCATTGGTTCGCCTTCTCTGGTCTATAATATATCATATTATAGACTAAAGTGCAAGTATATGTATATAGTGCAAGTGCATTCTCTGTTCTCTCTATCTCTTAGTTTGGGGAGACGGCAATTTGAATGAGCGATTCGAGATAGATTGTTGGACCACCGCCTTAACGTGTTTACCGGGATATGCATCCGCACTTTCTGACTCAGGATTATTCCACATTGTCACTGAAGTAATCAGTGATTCTTGTTGGGGAAAACTGGGATAACCAATCTTAACCCCTGTGGCGCCATCCGATAAAGAACTTCGCACAGTAACTAACAGATGGCGCTGACAAACCATCTCCACCAGAATATGCAATTAGTATAGAACCTACACCTCACTTCAAATTTATTCGGGCCACCAGCTATATATAAAAAAACCAAAACGGTAAGTAAGTATACTGGACCTTGGTCCCCGAACACGATCACCTAGCACGGCGGAAAATCTTCCCTTTTAGGATCACTCCTAAACCCCCATTAACTCCTTGCCGTCTGCTGTTCTTCTTGTTGAAAACACCGATTTCCCCCTCTTTCACATCTGACATTAAAAAAGAAGGAGCTACCTGGTGAGGTACACGTTGGCATCGCGCTGGAAGTACACAGCGGGTCCGGGCGAGCGCGTCTTGACGTTGAAGCCCACCCGCGCGCCCATCGTGTAGGCGGGCGTGCCGGGCCCCAGGCGCAGCGCGTAGGCGTTGGGCGCGGGCCCCGGCCGCTTGAGCGCGAACCCGAGCCGGGCCCCCATCGAGTAGATCGGGGCGCGCGGCTCGCGCATCGCCGGGCAGCGCTCCGGCGCGTGCGCACCCGGCCCGGGCGTGCGCAAGAGGCCGCGGCCCGGGAACCTGCGTGGAAGGACTACTGATTAAGATACGAGTTTCGATGTAAAAAATTGCAAATGCTTTATAACTCTAAAAATTAAATATTGACAAGACATTGAATCGAATCCAAGGCCCATATAGGACAGCCCCACTGCCCCATGGAGCCCGTCTAATTGAAAGATAATACCAATTATAATAGTATGTAATAAATTGCTAAGAACAAAGTTACAGGCGCTTGTTATTCGTAAAATTGGAAATGCTTGAAACTTTGAAATTCTTGACACTTCAAAGCCATAATTAATATATGTTGAGGTAATAACTAGGTAGTAGGTATTAAGTCTTGTCAATTTCTAATTTTCCATAATGTGTTTACCACTTGGTAAACTGCAAGTGGTCAGCCATCCTGACGTCAAGATGGCTGACAATCAAAATCAATCATTCAAAATGCAATAAATTGAAATAATACGTAGGTACCAATTTATTTTAGAGCAGGTACCAATTAGTATGGATGCAGCATAGTCAATTTCTGAGATAGTATCGCAATGCTCGTTTAAGAAACCGCTATAAGGCGTCGAAAGAACTTAAATCGCCATCTGAATGCCGCCGTACGCTCCCGTACCTGGCCCCGAAGCTCCAGGCGGGCGAGGAGATGTTCCCGTCGCGCGTGACCCGGTCGATGCGGTAGGCGGGCCCCGGACCGAGACCCTACGAAATCAACAACGCTTTATTAATATAGGCATCTCAATCAGTCATCATCAACATCATCTCGGCCCATTGCTGCCCACTGCTGAGCATAGACCTCTTTCAATAAGTAATATTTACTTAAGATTTTAGACTTTCGCGTTCCATTACACTAAATATTTGTCTTTATGGGCAGTAAGTAGCTATGTAATTTGCTACTCCTATTAACGCGTGTAGACCCATAAAGACAAATATTTAGTGTAATGGAACGCGAAAGTCTAAAATCTTACGTAACAAACCAGTATGGGCCGGAGTTTGTGTTAAAAATTAAACATCTTGAATACCTTCGTAAGAAACGAGTGCGTCTTGAAACGTCATTGTCATTTTTAACTAAGTGTCGTGATAGTGCAGTGATTCCTACGTGCGTGATTTTGAAACCGCGAAGGGATATATACCGTTCAGAAGGTATTCTACATAACGCCAGTGTTCGTCTGCTCAAACAGCTTATTCGGAACAGCCACTACGAATTAAATTGTGTACAGAGTGAGTTGTTAAAGCTACATTTGGAATGCAGTGTGGTGTTTAATAGTGAAGATTTCGATAAAATTGATCAGATAACGTTTGCACAAGCCTCCCGTACGCTTGAGTTGAGTGAAGCGACGCATAACCGTAAGTATGATCGGTTGTGTACCCGGCAATTGCGTTTTTATAATTCGTCGTCGCGGGTACCCACGGATGGTGCGACGGAGGTACGTTCGGATGCATATTCTCGGCGTACGGTTATCAATTTATCGAATGAAGTGCTAGATGAACCCACAATAAATGTATTGGCGAAAGGGATTAATTTTGCATTGACGCCGCAACGAATACCGTATGAAAACATAGTGTGTAGCTTAGAACAAACAATAGCGCGGAATAAAATTCCATCCACAGATGCCGAAATATTGCGACAGGATGCGGCGGTTATCTTACGCAAATCTAAGTTACCACGAAGTAATATCACTACCGAAGAACGTGTAGCCTTAAAAACACTTCGCAGTAATGAGAATGTTTTAGTACTGAGGGCCGATAAAGGAAATGCCACGGTAGTGATGAATACCGAAGACTATGTTTCTAAGATGAGGTGTTTGTTGTCCGATACGAATGTATATAAGCAGGTGTCATATAATCCTACCGCCAGAGTGACAAGACGGATCCGGACCTTAATTTACCAGCACAAAGATATTTTCACAGAAGACGAGTTCAATAACTTGTACAGGCCTAAACCTATAGTCCAGTCAAAATAGACAAAAATAAGTGCTAACTTAGACAAAATTCGCATAGAGCTGAAAATTGCCAGAGACGTTAAATACATCATAATAAACGAAACATCAAAAATCCCCATCAATCCTACTTCTGCAAAAAATTTTATTCAAGGTTAAAAGTATAAAATTAAGGATTTTTCCATTTTTCTCGAAAACAGTACGTATTATCGTAAAAATAGGTCAAACAAAAGTTGTAGATCATACAATTTTCTACAAAAATGGTCTAGTCACTTTTTCTTTTCTGACTCACCATTCGCGAGATATCGTGGTTTTAATCATTAGAAAATTCATATTTTACATAATATGCATTCATCTGTTGATATCGTTTTTGATCGATATATGACCTGGAATAGGTTCACTAGGGTAACCACGTTAAAAACCGCCCAAGTGTGAGAAAAAAAACATAGGTTTTGTATGAGAACCCACTTTACACGTTGGTTTCATGTTGTTTCTAGTATTAGATGTTATAGAGGCAACCGAGATACATCATTCGTTAAAATTTTAACTGTCTAGCACAATCGCATGGGGGCCTGGAAGCGTTTGAAAATACAACTTTTTCAACTTTGTGCATCGCTATATCTCTGAAATGGTGAATCTTAGGAACAAAGTGTTTGACATTTTTTATAGATAATTACGTGATAAGTAATTTAGTCATACATACTTTTATGATTAAACTTACCGTTTCGCTCAAAAGTGCATAAAACTGATATTTGTAACATTTGACCTTGATTATTTTTTTTTGCAGACGTGGGATCGATGGGGACTTTTGACAGATTATTTGTAATAGTGTTCCCAACATTCATGCCAATTTTCAGCTCTATGCGAATTTTTCCTAGGTTAAATGTCTATTTTGACTGGACTACTACTCAACCGCCTAAACTATATGGCTTGCCTAAGATACACAAATGTAATGTTCCGTTAAGACCGATTGTAAGCCAGATCGACTCGCCGACCTATGACCTGGCGAAACATATAGCTGGAGTGTTGCAGCCATTAGTTGGGGGTACACCGTCTTTTGTGAAAGATTCTTATCATTTTCGGGACATTATAAAGAACATCAGGCTAGAACCCGGAGACATAATGGTTAGTTTCGATGTCGAATCGCTTTTTACTAATGTCCCGTTAAAGGAGTGCCTGAGAAGGACATTAAATGTAAACTGGAAGACCATGAGTTGCCTAAAGAGTACATTGTTCTGATCCAAAATTGTTTAGACGGAAATTACCTTTTATTCAGGGAGCAGTACTACCTTCAGATCGACGGAGTGGCAATGGGCAGCCCTTTGGCGCCGGTTATTGCCAACATCTGGATGGAGCATTTTGAAAACCAGGCATTACGCAATGGACCTTGTACTGTGAAACTGTGGAAGAGGTACGTTGATGATGTATTTTGCATCATCAGCGGTGGTCAACTGGAGATCGAACAATATTTGTCGCATTTGAACTCGTTACACTCAAAAATAAGGTTTACATTTGAACTGGAGAAGGATAGATCCTTGGCCTTCTTAGATATTAAAATTTGTGCGAAACAGGATGGGACCCTGACTCACTCTGTATACAGGAAACTGTTAAGTATGTAAGTATATACGTAAGGAGCCGGCGATGCGGGGAGCGGGTGAGTCAAACGCTGGTTCGTTGCGCACTGGTTTATTCGGCGCCGCGAAGTGCGGGGCCCGACAAGATGGCGCGCGGGACGCAGCCCGCGCATGCGTACTTACGACTAGCTTAATATTAGGTATACATATACAGTAGAACCCGTTTAAGACGATCACGCTTAATACGATTTCCCGCATAATACGCCACTTTATGCCAGTCCCAGCAATTTAAGATATATTTTCATACATTTCTTAACGCTTAATACGATTGTCATCCCGTTTAATACGCCCAAAACCGACAGATCGACCGCTCTAAAAGCGCATTTTTATGTTTGAAACGCATGCCACAGGGCCCGCGTCGTAGAAACTTTCTGTAACGCATGCCGTAGGGTCTAATGACTGAGGTGCTATGTATGGGAAGGGGTCCCCGAATGCCTTGTTTCGACTGAGGAAAGTCCACTAAATCGGGCTTAGGTATGATTGATTTAAAATAATACATAATTATACATAGTTCGTGTTATTTTCCTTATCCCGCATAATACGCTTTCCCGCTTAAGACGCGTTTTTGATAGGGTCCCTAAGAAATCGTCTTAAGCGGGTTTTACTGTATAACAATCCTCCCCCTTTTATTCATTACATAAATTGCAGTGTTGACGTTTACGTCTCTGCCTTTTGGGTAAATCAATTTGCACCACATGAGACCCAACCCCGTCCCTTTCATCCGACAATGTAGGTATTTGTTGTCCTTCCGCACTACTCGTCGTCTCTTCTCGTCGTTGTTGCGACGACTGTGACGGCGTATGAGCGGCTGCTGTTGTCGGTATCGTTGGCGTACTTGGCCGCGATGGTGATAGGTGCGGCGTCGGTAGCGGGGACGCCGGCGGCGACGGCGGTGGAGACGACGGTAGGTATGCCGGCGGGCTTGAGTCAGGTATGTTGGTTCCATTATCAAATTTCCCTTTATTTAACATTATTTGATTTTTATGCCTTTTAATCTGAACCCTGGTTACATTATCTTCCAGCAAATAAACTACTCTACCTAATCTTTTAACAACTGTCCCTTTTATCCAATTGTAATCGTCTTTGTTGACATATTTTTTGAAAAAAACTTGGTCATTTATTTTAAAAATGTTTGATTATTTTATTGTTCTTGTTAATGTTAATACTCTGTTTCTTACATTTAAAATCGTTAGACGTCGATGACGGTGACAAGGGTGGCGATGCCTTTGGATTAATTATATCCAATCGCGACCTCATCTTGCGACCAAATACTATTTCAGCAGGCGAGAGACCCGTGGCAGAATGAACTGAATTACGGTAATCCATTAAGTATTTTAGCAATCTAAGTTTCCTCGTGCGTATAGAGTTATTTGTGAAAAGACATGATTTTATGCCCTTTTTTACAATTTTCACGAAGCTCTCCGCTTGGCCATTGCTGGCCGGGTGATACACCGGGAGGTGATATGTGTAACACCGTTTGATTTACAAAATAGTTGAAATTCTTGTGAGCAAAAAGATGTGCCATTATCACTAACCAACGTTTCAGGGACTCCGAACCTGGATATAAAATCGCATAGTCTCTCAATTACTGCGCTCGAGGTGGTGGTCTGCTTCATGTCGTACACTTCGACCCATTTGCTATACGCGTCTACCACGACTAAATACATCGAACCTTGGATTGGGCCAAGAAGATCGAAGTGAACTCGGCTGAAGGGCGCGGGCGGGCGGCGCCAGGCGGCGGGCGGCGCGCGCGGCGGCGACGGCCGTAGCTGAGCGCACACGTCACACGAGCTTATCATGCTTTCAAGCGCGTCATCAATTTTTGGAAACCAAAACCTGGATCGTGCTTCGGCTTTGGTTTTTACAATACCTAAATGCGAAGAGTGCAGCTGTTTTAAGATGATTCCGTGTAAGCTCTCCGGTATGACTATTTTATGCCCTCACATTATGCATCCGTTTTCTAAAGATAATTGAGCTTTACATAAAAAGTAAGGCCTTAATCTCATATCGCTTATTTTAGCTGGCCAACCGTTCGATATAAAATCAGAGACTGCCTTAAGGATCGCATCTTTGTTGGTAGCATCCTTCAATTCGGCCAGAGTGACCGGCATGCTGCCGTCGACGACGAAGCAGACGTAGCTTGCGCGGTCGCACGGCGGCTCGCTCTCGGCGCAGGGCTCGGCACACGCGCAGCCGCGGCCCGCGCCGCGGTTGCTAGGCAACGCGTCCGCGCGCGGCTCGGGTAAACTCGCTCGCGAGAAATAGTCAGCACTATTATGGACGCTACGAATATATTCGATCGTATAATTGTACCCGCTTAAGAATAAGGCGTATCTCTGTAACCTGTTGGCCGATACCTCCGGTATACCTTTGTGTGGCCCGAAAATCGAAATCAAGGGTTTGTGATCCGTTCGTAAAACGAATGGCTCCGATCTGCCATACAAATATTGATGGAACCGCCTCACGCCATAAATAATCGCGGTAGCTTCTTTCTGGATTTGAGCATACCTTTTTTCCGCGACGTTTAATGTACGCGACGCATACGATAGCGGTCTTTCGACTCCGTCCGAATCTACCTGCGAGAGAATCGCGCCTAACCCCGAAGGCGACGCGTCTACGGTTAAGATTATTTTCGCTTTCGGATTAAAATGTGTTAACACGGCGTCAGATGTTAACATCTTTTTAATTTCCTTAAATGCTTTATCGTGCTGTTCCGACCAATCCCATTTTGACCCCTTTTGTAACAGATCGTATAACGGGCTGAGAATCATAGATGCGTTTTTAACAAAATTACGATAATAATTAATTAGACCTAAAAATGATTGCAGCTCATTTACGTTAGATGGAACGGGGGCTTCTATCATAGCTTTAACCTTTTCCGGTGACTTCTTTAGACCCTCTTTCGTGATGACATAGCCAAGGTAACTAATTTCGTCCTGTAGAAACTCACATTTTTCTTTCTGTAAGGTAAGTCCCGCGGCCTGCAGACGCTGCATGACGGCGTCCAGGCGCTGCAGGTGCTCCCGGCGCGTCCGGCCCGTAACCAATATGTCGTCCAGCAGGCACAGCACGCCGTCCATGCCCGCCAGCACGCCTTCGATGGCGCGCTGGAACACGGCCGGCGCGCTGGCCAGCCCGAACACGAGGCGCGTGTACTTGTACAGGCCGCGGTGCGTGTTGATGCACGTCAGCTTCTGCGACTCCTCGTCCAGAACGAATTGATTGTAGGCCATGGACAAGTCTAACTTACTGAATTGTTCACCGCCATGGATCTTCGAAAAGAGCTCGTTAGCCGTGGGGAGTGGGTATTGGTCGACAAGCAGTTGTTTGTTGAGACTCACGGAGTAATCTGCACACAACCTCACTGACCCGTTGCGCTTCAGCACCGGCACTATGGGCGAGGCGTAGTCCGCGTGCTCCACCGGCACGAGGACCCCCAGCGACACCAACCTATCTATTTCCTTGCCTACTTTATCGCGAAGCGCGAAGGCGACTGGACGGGGTTTGAAAAAAAATGGTTTTGCATTATCTTTCAAAATTAGTTTTACTTTATGCTTGTTAAATGTACCTAACCTGTCCGACCACAGCTCTGAATACTTATTTTGTAGCTTTACGATAATGTCTGTATCGGCGCAATAATTCACTCGCGTTAACTCTAATTGAAAAATAGATAAGAAGTCCCGACCCAAGAGCGGTGGGCCTCCGTCCCGGACGACGAACAGGTCGAGCGCGCGCGTGCGGCCCCCGTACGAGACCGCGCGCCGCAGCGCGCCCGCGCACGCGATGCGCGCGCCGGTGTACGACATGAGCCGCTTGTGGGGAGCTGATAATGGCACATGTTTGAAATGAGTGTTATAAAAATCCTCCGATATGACTGACACGGCAGACCCGCTATCGATTTCAAACTTTAAGGGCACTTTTTCTATATAAACCGTTTCTACCATGGGCTCTCCCCTTAAAGAACGTATTTGAAACACCTTACCGTAATCGTCAGACTTGTCACCGCCGTCGACCTCCACATAATTAACTTTGGAGCACATGCGACGCAGATGACCCTTTACATTACATTTTCTACACACATAAGTAGCATATCTACATTCCGACGACTTATGGTTGGTAAACCCACACACACTGCACTTCACTTTGCCACGTTTCGCGATGTTGAAGAGCTGCGTGTCCGCGGGCGCGTCGGGGCGCGCCGCGGCAGGCGCATGCGCGTTGGCGCTGGCCGCGGCGGCCGCCCGCGGCGCCACTGTTAAGTATGTAAGTACAGTAAAACCCGCTTAAGACGATTTCTCAGGGACCCTATCAAAAACGCGTCTTAAGCGGGAAAGCGTATTAAGCGGGATAGGGAAAATAACACGAACTATATATATAATTATGTATTATTTTAAAATTTCGGTATAATAGGCATTAAATTGTACGTATAAATTACATTCAATACGTAGGGTAATTAAAATTACATTCACATTATATAATTTTAAACTGTCATGGTTACACATTAGAAAACTGAAACTTTCCGGGATATTTACCATGTTGTTTTGTTTTAATGAGCTCCCGATATTTTGGCACTGTTGCAAGCGCCATGATCACGGGTGAACTGTAGGACTGCGAGAATGACGGCAGGTCTAAGGGCAGACATATCGGTCTACCCTCTTTCTCAGTCTTTTATTACGCACGACACCACTAACCTCGTTCACATTATTGTCACCACATTCACATTGGTTGACAAATCAGGCATACCTAAGCCCGAATTAGTGGACTTCCCTCAGTCGAAAGGTATTCGGGGACTCCTTCCCATACATAGCACCTCAGTCATTAGACCCTACGGCATGCGTTACAGAAAGTTTCTACAACGCGGGCCCTGTTGCATGCGTTTCAAAAATAAAAAACCGGCCAAGTGCGAGTCGGGCTCGCGCACAAAGGGTTCCGTAGCAGCAAATATAATAAAAATCAACCTATCTCAAAAACTATAAGAGATACTTTGATCAAACCAAAAATCGTTGAAAGAGTTAATTAGCATGCATCACCTCTATTTTTTTTAGAATTTTATACCCCGTAGTTATAAAAATAGAGGGGGGGGGACATACTTTTTACGACTTTGAGAGCTGATATCTCAAAAACCGTTCACTTTAAGAAAAATGTTTTTTAGAAAACTTTATATCATTTTAAAAGACCTTTCCATTGATACCCCACACGGGTATGTACATCGAAAAAAACTATTTAGTGTCATATTTTTGTAGCGGTTCATACAACACATATTCCCATCAAATTTCATCACTGTAGTACTTATAGTTTCCGAGTAAATCGGCTGTGACAGACGGACAGACGGACAGACGGACAGACGGACAGACGGACAGACGGACATGACGAAACTATAAGGGTTCCGTTTTTGCCATTTTGGCTACGGAACCCTAAAAATGCGCTTTTAGAGCGCTCGATCTGTCGGTTTTGGGCGTATTAAACGGGATGACAATCGTATTAAGCGTTAAGAAATGTATGAAAATATATCTTAAGTTGCTGGGACTGGCGTAAAGTGGCGTATTATGCGGGAAATCGTATTAAGCGTGATCGTCTTAAACGGGTTCTACTGTATATACGTAAGGAGCCGGCGATGCGGGGAGCGGGTGAGTCAAACGCTGGTTCGTTGCGCACTGGTTTATTCGGCGCCGCGAAGTGCGGGGCCCGACAAGATGGCGCGCGGGACGCAGCCCGCGCATGCGTACTTACGACTAGCTTAATATTAGGTATACATATATAACAGAAACCCACACACACTGACAGGTATTTGCATGCCTCTTCACACCACCACCCCAGACATCTTCAATCTGTTGTGTCGTCGTTAATGAATAGAGCGTATGAACTGTGTGACCCTGAGCATATACAGGCAGAGCTCGTGCATGTTCAGGAGGTACTGAAACGCAACGGATATGGGACGCCGGGGTGGACTAGAAGGCAAAATACAAAGGAGGGGAACCCGGGGGTTAATCGGCAATCATCATTTTTGCCTTACATAAGAGGTATAACGGATAAGATTGGAACAGTTCTGAAACAATACTCGATTAAGACTGTATATACTCCGTTATATAAAATGTCTAAAATGTTGCGGACACCGAAAGACGTAATTCCCTTCCAATCTCCGAGTGTATATAAAATCGATTGCAGTTGTGGTAGTTCTTATATTGGACAAACCAAACGGGCTATAGCCGTGAGGGTGAAAGAACATATTGCAGCTGTTAAAAATCGACAAACGAACAAGTCCGCGGTGGCTGAGCACCTATTAGACATGGGTACTAATCACTGGATGGAGCTACATGACCCGAAGGTCCTCTCCACAGATCGTCACTATCATACAAGAATGGTGCGAGAAGCTATTGAAATAAAGAAGCACAAGAATTTCAATAGGGAAGATGGATTTAAATTATCGTCGGCATGGAATCCAGTGATTAATAAGTGCATACCGCGGAATGTTACGTCTAAAATCAACCCGGATGCAGTGAGTGTTGTGTGTCGGACTAATGTGGGTAGCTGTACTAATGACATTAGTGCTGGTTCGGGGGTGGATCAAGATATTCACAACCGCAATGGCAGACGAAGACGGGCAGCGCCAGTTCGCTCGCGACCACGATTGGTGTAACCCAGTCGAAACGTCGGGCAGTAAGTAGCTATGTAATTTGCTACTCCTATTAACGCGTGTAGACCCATAAAGACAAATATTTAATATTTACTTATTCTCCATGAACGGCGGTTCTACCGAGAAGACTTCGGCAAGAACCTGGACATCAATCACTCTTTACACTGAAATCAACTTTACAATCAAATTAAAGTTTCTTGTCCATGATATACTTGAAATAACTGCAGAAAATCAACGCTATCCTAGATCTCAATGTTGACGTCAGCAATGTTTGGTTTCTATCTAAGCACACACGTATTTGTATATTTAGGAGTGTTACTTAAAGGGTAAATCTTTTGGCCATATACATATATAGTTGGTGGCCCGAATAACTTTGAAGTGAGATGTAGGTTTCATACTTATGATACATTCTTGTGGAGATGGTATGTCAGCGCCATCTGTTAGTTGCTATGCGAAGTTCTTTGTCGGATGTCGCCACATATAACCTGTAATCAGCTAAGGCTTTTACCTTGACACGGTACCCAGCGTTGGTCCCGAAGGAGTACATGGGGTTGCGGTAGCGCGAGGGGTCGTGCAGGTTGAACCCACACGTGGTGGGCAGCTGGTACGCGCCCGGCCCGGGACCTGCAGGCAACCAGCACTCTCATCCTAAACTGAGTAAACTCCAATAACCGTGACTACATTTATTGGAACAAGAGCCAGCTTTATGTTTCTAATTCAAGGTAGGTACTAATAATCTATTGCATTGTACATTACATTGTTATTGCATTGCTTTTACACAGCACATTTTTGGAGCTTCTTATGCATCCTTACAAATGTTTTGACATCATTGACTTCAGTCATAGCACAGCATTTAGGGAACAGGCCTGAGCTGCTCTCGATGAGGACTGTATACCTTATCGTATAGATTACTAATAATTATTGCAGATTGTGTAAGCGTCGTAAGTAAGTCAGAAAGGCCGAAAGCCGGCGCCAAATACTCTCAGACCTGATGTAGGATCATAGTGATCATCTTCTAATAGACATTTATATACATTTTGCATCATATCTTTGAGCAAGTCTCACTCAATATGTCTGGTGACATATCGAGTTTCGAGAGAGGGCTTTCGTATACCTAGTTTACAAGAAAGAAAATATCTACCACTCACCCAACGGTTTTTTACAAGCCATACTGAGAAGATTTAGAAGCTGGACCTAAAGGGAAACACTGAAATTTAATGTTATTGCCGAATCATGTGTGCTGTGTGATGAACGTAGATTTTGACAGCCGCGGTCGCGGCCGGCGCGAAACAAATGACGCGCCGGGGACGACTTTTGAACGCCGAAGCCAGCGCAGGGCGGTACGAAGAGGTTTTATAATAGTTTCCATCCACTTTTATTCAACTACAGACTACAGTCACAAAATAAATGCGTATTTCCTTTATGCTCCTAGGGCTTATCGTGGGAATTTGCCATCCGGGCGCCTACAAATCTGCTCCCCGCAAAAAAAATACTGGTAAGTGGTGGCAGGGCAGACTGTAATCGTTATTAGAGATAACTATGCATTGAATATAAAGTAAAATTTTTATATGAAATGTTTCATTTATTTTTTAATGTTCATACAGTGGGTAGATGTACTCATTGACGAAGAGTGAGTAATTTCGATGGTAGGTCCAAAAATTAGGCGTTGCGACAAAGTTCGAAATCCTGTGTGTAGGGAGTGAACTTAAAATGAAAAGAAAACCCACTTTGATCAAAAACACATTAAAATTTTATTATACACAGTCAACCAACAAGTTACTATACAACAACAAGTACACAAAGAGAATGACGAGATCACGAAAACTGACAAAAACCAGTATCAAAATCGGATACATCTTATTCCATATTAAAGTGCTAATAAGTTAGGTCTAAGTTAATTGGCAAAGAAGCAAGTAAGGCTTAAGTTAGTAAGCATTATGATATAAATTAGGCTTAAATAAGTAAGCAAATGAAGTAAGTGAGGCTTAAGTTAGTAGGTAAATGAACGTTGATGGTTGTAAGGAGCCCGCTGGGCTGTCCGCCTGCGGCGTTGTGGGTTAAGGGCTAAGCCAGAAAACCACGACTCCGTCAAGGCGATGAGGCACACCGCGGTGTTTAAGTCAGTAGACCCCCTGGGCATTGCAGTCCGCCCAGGGGCCACAGCTGGCATTTACCATCTTTTCGCCAGTCGCCGGGGAGTCTGACACACCACCGGGCAGGAACCCCCTCTCCCGATGACGGTGCGTAAAGCATTTCACCGCGACAAAAAAAATAAGTATGCAAATGAAGTAAGTTAGGCTCAAGTTAGTAGGCAAATTAAGTAAGTTATTCTTAAGTTAGTGCCCACTAGGCAAATGAAGTAAGATAGGCTTAAGTTTGCAGGCAAATGATATAAATTAGGCTTAAATTAGTAGGCAAATGAAGTAATTTGGGCTTAACTTAGTCGGCAAATGATATAAGTCCGTACATAATTTACTTTTTGGAGCATGATGTGGCGGCCTTCAAAAGATTTTTACATTTTGTTTGTGTATTGTTTAAGTTAATTTTAAGATCTTTTCATTGTAATTTTCTCTGGCTGTCCAAATAAATAAATAAATAAATAAGTTAGGCTTAAGTTAATAGGCAAATGTAGTAAGATAGGCTAGTTTAGGCTAAGTTAGTGTTGAGTTAGTGCAGCTGCGTGTACTGCTGCGGGCGCAGCGGCGCGGCCTCGCAGCCCTCCGCCTCGCCCTCGTCCTCGGGAGTGCTTGCGCCCCACTGGAACCGGAGAATGGATTTTAATCGCTAATTTTGCAATTACGCGCTACAAATAAGCTTTACGTTCATTGGGGTACCTGCATGCCAAATTTCAACAGACTTATAAAAGGATTTTCCCTCTAGTTCACGTTGCCGTGAGGAATTTCGAGAATCCTTCCTTAGTGAACTTCTAGCTACGTCCCTTCCAAATTTCAAGTGCCTACGTTTGCGTTGATACTCGTATGTCAGTTTCTCCTTTTATACACCGTGAAATTTTAGTGGTTGTTTTCCCGTGGCAGAATGATTTGCCTTTAGCAATACTGTCGAATCATGCAAATAATTCCTCGAAAAAAAAAAATTTTTTTTTCAAATTTTCAAAATTATAATTTTCGAACTCGAAAACGAGAGAAGCTATCGTTCTTTTATAAGATGTGACGTAATCAGGTACTGCTTGCCGCATGAAATCGATGCTTAAAGCTGAAGAAGCTCGACACCCTAAGTCATAAAGCGGTTTGAACGTGCTTTCGAGTTTCGGTTAAACCTTTCGTAAAACCGGCATTTATTGATTTTAACAAAAAAGAACTGCACAAATCTATTGTACTACTAAGATAGAATCATTTTACTGCGGGAAAACAACCACTAAAATTTCACGGTGTATATTTAGGTTTAGATAATAATCATATCTGTTGACCCGTGATCATGGTACTTGCAACAGTGCCAAAAGTACGAACTTGTCTCGCGCGGCGGAAGGGCACGAATCAGTCTGTGTCCAACCGCCGGCCAGGACGGCAGTGATGGTGCGCTGTCGAGCCAATATGAGGTGTGCGTGCGTAGTTAGTAGCAGGGATATTATGGATATGAAATTTCGGTTACGGATTGTATACGGATATAGGAATAATTATTATATCGGATACGGATACGGATAATAAATTATTTTGGATTATCCGTTAGTTTCGGTTACGGATATTATATTTTTAAGGAATTTTAAAAGTAAAATACAAATAGGTAATAAAGCGCAGTTTGTGTCGGCACTGGCAGCGGCCGCCTGATTAAAACAACTTGTCATAACGTGTCTCAATTAGGCTCCGCCCCTATCCGATATTATCCGAAACTTTCATTTCGGATTCGGTTACGGTTACGGATGATTTTTTATATCGGATATCCGATAGTTTCGGTTACGGAGCTCCCTAACACCCCTGGTTAGTAGTACAGTGCAATACGCAGAACGATACACACTGTAATGTTCGCAATAGTACCTGCTCGGAGAGCGGGTCGGCGCGCAGCGCGCGGTAGAGGTAGGCGGCGTAGAGCAGGTTGAGCACGCCCAGCGCGCGCATCGTCGCCTCGAACCCCGCCGCCCACGACAGCAGCCCGCCCGCCACCGGACCTGCGCACAGGCTTAAGTCACCACCGGAAGCTCGACACATGAACCACGTGTGGCAATAGGGACCAGTGGGGCTACCATGAGTTTAAAACTTACGCGCTCGATATCGCCTACGTAAATATGTCTATGAAAAACATGTACAGCGCCGGCTGGTGGTTACGCGAAGAACTAAAATAGGCCGTATGAAGAAAAACAACTCTATAGGTTTTTAACGTAAGTAAGTTTTCGATAGCCAACTCATGGTAGGCCCTCTGTCTCTACGACAGGGGTCAAAAGTCTTCTTATTTAGACAAACGTAAGCGTGAGGTCAGAATCGGAATGACTAGCGAGTTGACTGACAAGATGGCGTGCTTAGTGGCACAGTCGTCGGAACTTGGAAAGTCACATCCAAGTTCCGACGACTATGCCACCTATTGTTGCGTCTAGCCACTTGGGTAACTAGGAAGTATTAGTTTCTCTAAGTGGCAGTTTTAGAAATAAAACTAATTTTACGGATTAAACTCGCGTGTATTGATATTCTAAACATTATTTAGAGATCCGACGTTTCGAGCTCTTTACAGCGCTCGTGGTCACGGGCAAGACTCTTGTCTTGCCGATATCAATACACGCGAGTTTAATCCGTAAAATTAGTTTTATTTCAAATGTGTAGTGCTCGCGCAAATAAAAATAGACAATACTATGGCAGTTTTAGGTCTGAAAATCCCCTGAGGCAGATAGGTAAAGATCATACTCAATTTGCTATGTGCGAATCCAGAGGAAGAAATATGTAAGTATTTGATAAGACTTATTTTTAGATACCAAAACCGTTGTGGCTCTTTAAATTCGGATAGGCTTAAAGTGCCTTCTACCAATACCCACCGAGGGTGTAGGCGACGCTGGAAGCAGCCTGCAGCAGCGCGGCGAGCTGCGGCACGCGGGCGGGCGCGCGCGCGACCAGCGCCGGCACCAGCGCCGCGTCCGTCGCGCCCAGCCCCAGCCCCAGCGCCAGGTGCGGCAGCGCCAGCCACGCCACCTGCCGGCGAGCAGGCGTTAACATGACAATAAACTGACTTGCGAGTTCCGACCGCGGCCAATCGACTTTAGTATAAAATAAATAATAAATAATAGATAATAAATATCTGGGACATTTCCACACACGGTCATCTGACTCCAAACTAAGCAGAGCGTAGGTACTATGGGCGTCAGAGACTGATATACACACATATATATTATTGTAAATTCATACTTAACATAATCACACCCAGACACGGAACAAACACCGATGTTCATCACACCAATATTTGTCCCGATTGGGAATCGAACCCATGACTCTCGGAACCGCCAGCCAGGGTCTCTGACCACTGTTCCACCGAGCCAGTCAAAATCAATCAGTATGCAAAGCTTCTCTCGCGACTTACGAGTGAGGGCCATCAGCTCCCCCGCAAGTCCGGTGATGGTGACAAGGCCACTCCAAGGATTTTCTTCTTTTTTTCCTAACTGACATATGATGATGGCTTGGAGTAACCTCGTCATCATCACCGGACTTGCCACTCCAAACCGTCATCGTAGTCAGTCAGAAAAAAAAATAGAAACTACAGTATATCTAGGTGTACCTGGTGATTTCCCAAGCTCCGAGGAGGCGCAGGTCTCGGAAAAAGGGTTAAATTTTAGGGCTAAAACTAAGGCTCCCAAAGATGCGAGTTTATTTGCAGCAGTTATTCCATCGTGTCTATTACATCCGTAGCAGCTTTGCTTCCTATTTAGGCTAGAACATGAGTGTAAACTGTATAGTTACGGAGGTGGCGTGCGGCACGGCCAGCGCCGCGAGCCCGACGGCCAGCTGCGCCGCGAGCGCGACCCGCTCGGCGCCGACCCGCCGCGCCGCGCCGCCCACGCCCGTCGCCGCCACCAGGTAGCCCAGGCTGTCCGGCACGAACACCGCGCCCGTCTGCCAGCGCTGGAAGACACATTCGGACTAGCTTGCATTGCACAGGCCTCGAGGGCGAGAGCGAGTCCGAGTACCGAGTCGCTCTGTGACCCCCTTAGTGGGAGACTCGAGTGGAGCTCGATAAAGGGCGGAACGCTGGCGGCGTTGTGGTAGTTGGGCTATGGTAGGAGTTGCGGTGCGGTATGGGTGCGGTGACACTAAGTGTCTTCAGGCACCAGAAAGGAGGAGTTCGTAAAATAAATGGTGACCATAGATCTGCTGACTGCTGTCTACAAGTAAATTAGCAGCTAAAGTAAAGTAGTATCAGCTCGCGTATTACTAAGACACATAACTTCCCATCATCATCATTCATCAGCCCATCTCTGTCCACTGCTGGACTTAGCCTCCCCAAATGCACGCCACTTCTGTCTAACTTCCCAAATCAACGGATAAAAGAGTGTTCAGGATTAAGTAACAGTTATACTGCGTTCCTAGTGGTGTAGGCGTGGCAGAGACCTGCGGATGGAACTTGTCGGTGATCCAGAGCGGTAGGCAGGGCTCGAGCGCCGCCATGACGCTGGTGGTGAGCAAGATGGCGCCGGCGCACGCTCCCGCCGCGCCCGCCGCCGCACGCCGCGCGCCCGCCGCGCCCGCGCGCCAGCCGCCGCCCGCGCCAACAGACCCGCTAGCCTGGGGGAAAAGCCGAGGCAGTTGCAACCAGAGTTGTAGGTGAAATTACAGGAAATCCTCAAAATGCGCGGAATCCCAAACTCTTTTGACACGTAAAGATGTTTTGTCTTATCCACTTACTTGACAAAACTCCTCTTTATCCAGAAACATGTATTGCATTACTGGAATAAAATAATCAAGTATTAAATATGGCACATAATAGGTATTTTTTTTAATTTCGTCAGTTTTATGATGACTTGGAGTAGCCTCGTCATCATCCGGACTTGCGGGAGAGCTTATATCTCTCACCCTTAATTTCGTCAATTAAATTTGGCTTAAACTAGGTAAAGTTTATAATTTTGGTAAATCACGGACGAGGCGTCCTTGCTGGAAAAGCACAAAGAAGGCTCTTTGTACCTTTCCAGCAATTATTATTTATCCAAGCTTAGCTTAAAGTTAGTATTTTGTTGTAGCTGTGTTGTAGTTGCGTAGTACCGAGGTTGAGGAGCAATGCGGCGGCTATGAGCAGGAAGGGCGTCTGTCGGCTCCACAGCGCGCCCGCCACGCCGCCGAACGGGTAGCCCACCAACACACCTGCGGAGGAACGCTTTTGAACCAATTTCAAAATTAAATTGCGCCGACATCCGACAAAGAACATCGCACAGCGATCAAACCATCTTAGTTTTCCTCCTATATAGTTAGTCATAACCCGAATAACTTTGAAGTGAGATGTAGGTTTCATACTTATAACACAGTCTTATGGAGATGGCATGTAAGCGCCATCTGCTGGTTGCTGTGCGAAGTTCTTTATTAGATCTACAGAGATCGCCGCCTGACCTAGCGCGACGGTGCCGAGCAGCGCGCGATGTAGGCTTCATACTTATGACACGCTCTTGTGGAGATGGTACGACAGCGCCATCTGTTGGTTGCTATCTGACCTAGCGCGACGGCTCCCAGCAGCGCGCCGATGGCCCGGTCGCGGGGGGGCGGCAGCGCCGCGGCCGCCAGCGCCAGCCCCGCCACGCCGGCCAGCGCCGCGCCCGCGCCCTGCGCCGCGCGCGCGCCGCCCACGCACCACGCGCCGCCCGCGCCGCGCACGCCGCTGCACGCCGCCACCGCTGCCGGAGACGACACACAGCGAGCTGATACCGGGGTACTAACACTTGTGTTACGGATATCACAAATGACAGTTAATACAAAAATAAACATAAATATATGGAGGGTTCGGCTGAAATAGCTCTTCAGAGAATTCCCCATTATTGAGACGGTAGAGAACACTTAGACCGGCAATGTCTCTACGTAATTGTAGAGATTCCAGGGTTTCGGACACCTCTACATCACTGACAATACGGATAACACGTCGCTGCAAACTATCGAGGGCATCGAGCTAGTATTTTTCGGAGCCATCCCAGAGGTGAGAGCATTATTCCTCACATGAGCGAACTTGTGCCTTATACTGAAAACAGAGCTGCACACCTACATTTATCTCACTAATATTGGTCCCAAAACTAGAACCGCAAGACTCTTGGGAGCGCCAATCAGAGCCAGTCAATAAAAAGATACTTGTCTGGGCCCCTCCAGAGTCTGAGCCCTGGCACCGCCCTAGTTACGAAACTGCTAAAGCAGTTTTTTTTGGGAGGATTTACCTTGCTGTTGGCATCAGACAGCTTTTACGGCGGACTGGCGGGGAAGCGGAAGGCTGGTAAGGCAGTGAGGAGGCGTGGCGGTGGCTCACCGAGCGCGGCGGCGGCGAGCAGCGCGGTGGCGGCGCGCAGCACGGGCGCGGGCCCGGCGCGGCACACGGCGGCGGCGGCCGGCGGCGCGGTCAGCAGCTGCGCGCCCGCCTTCGCGCCCAGCACCAGCCCCACCTCCGCCTGCCAGCCGCCCGACCCTGCGCACACACTCAACCATCAGGGCTATGGATACACAAGGCCTTGGAACAGTCCAGCACCAGCCCCGCCTCCGCCAGTCAGCCGCCCGACCCTGCGCACGCACTCAACCATCAGGGCTTTGGATACACAAGGCTAGGCAACGCAAGATCCTGCGCGCACTCAACTATCAGGGCTAGATATACACAAGGCCTATGAACAGTCCAGCACCAGCCCCACCTCCGCCTGCCAGCCGCCAGACCCTGCACACACACTCAACTATTAGGGCTTTGGATACACAAGGTTAGGCAACGCAAGACCCTGCGCACACTCAAGGCCTAGGAACAGTCCAGCACCAGCCCCACCTCCGCCTGCCAGCCGCCAGACCCTGCGCACACACTCAACCATCAGGGCTATGAATACACAAGGCCTAGGAACAGTCCAACACCAGCCCCACCTCCGCCTGCCAGCCGCCAGACCCTGCGCACACACTCAACCATCAGGGCTTTGGATAAACAAGGCCACGCAAAGCAAGACTCTGCACCACGACGGTAAAAAGCCTCTAGTACACTAGCTACGAAAATCTTTGAACTCGACCAATTTAATTTGCAAGCGATTTGGGATTCGTACTCCTGGCCTGCTTTTGGTGCTGCCAGTGCACTGCAACAGGTTGTAGTTATCAAAACTAGACAATACTTAGACATAATCAAAGATTTGCGTAGCTTATACGAAGAGTCTAACAAAGAAATTGCCCATGATAGCTTTGTAGCGGCATTGGAATTTTCACTGCCCGCTCGTCTTATTCGGCCGAGACCTAAAGGTGTATGCAATTATGCATGCATCCAATATACGTAGGAGACCCCGGATTTTTGTTTGGACGTTAAAACACCTCGATACACTCGTTTCGCCTTTATGTGGGTGCAGCTTGTGCGTGTGTGTGCGCGTGTGCGTGTGCATGGGCGGTGCGTGTGTGTGTGTGTGTGTGTGTGTGTGTATGTGTGCGTGCGTGCATGCGTGCATGCGTGTGTGTGGGAGTGTGACCTGACTCGGCGGCGGCTATGCGGCGCACGGTGGTGTTGAGGAAGGCGGCGAGCGGCGCGTCGTGCTCCGCCCACAGCGCCAGCGACTCGCCGCGGATCCAGTCCGGGATGATCGGGACTGCAACAAATACGACACGTTGTTTCTAAGCTTAACACTAAAGGAGGTAAAGGGAGCAGGTATGAAGATATCATAAAACATATTATTTAAATTTTATAAAGTAGCCCTCATTTCCATCAGTCACACCTACCAACTTTGTTAAAATAGGGGATGCAATATCAGCGCAGGCAACGAACTCGGTCCTTGATCACAAGCTGAGACACTTATATTTGCTCATTACTTGTTTTATTTTATTTTTTCTTTTTTGTTCTAAATTATGTAAAATTTACAAGTGAGCTAGAAACTGACTCTTATTCTTATTTTTTCATCTGATAAACTTAACGAAAACCTACGATGGTAGGTAGGTATATAGGTATTTTGCCGTTGGGCTGACGACAAGCGACGCGTAAAGACCGATAGGTCCCGAATTCCTATTCCTAGTCGGGCTTTTGTGCGTAATTCTAGGCTGGGATTAGGCCAGTTTGTTGGTGTTTACAACTACGAGTACTCGCTGCATGTCTTGCTTTCTCATTAATCATATCTCAGCGAACTATGGAACAGTTCCCTCTTCTTTCTCCTTTCTTTAGACTGAAGAATCTTTGAGATTCACCGCCATAGCCATTGCAGATTCGAGGAGCATCCGGGCGATTCACAATTTGTATCTAAGGGTTCCGATTCGAAAATCCGGTGCTTTCTCACAGCTGAACGTTTATTGTAAAAACGATTTTAAAATTTGACTAAATTTCTGGTACATGAAAGAACTCATGCTTACCTAGCACAGTGAGCAGCACATTGTCGAGGAAGAAGGTGAAATAGATGAGAGCGAACGCGATCGCCCCCGACGAGCCCGCGCGCTCCTCCATCGCTCCAGGCTCACACTTGCTGATGATGATGAAGATGTGTCACACACAAACAAGTACAATACACTGGGAAACTTATTAATTAGTCCGTCAAAAGTAGACTGCTGTAGCTATTTTTTTTTATAAGAGGCTAACAAGATGACCTCACTCCACCTGATGGTAAGCGGTAGTGAGATCCACATATGAGGTCGACAGGCACAATAGACCATGTTGAGCCTGTGGCACTCACCCTGAAAGCCGTGAAAAAGGAGACCACTGCTGCGGCAACAACGAGACAAGGCGTGGAGTCTCTCTCGCATTGGTATTGAGTTGTGCGGGTCGGAGTTGGCCAGTCCGCAGCTACTTAAATTACCAAGATAGTCAAGCTTGAATAGGACGATAGAATGTTGGTTCCTTTCTGGGAAGTCTGGTATTTGAAAGTTTTGTTCCCTCTTATTATTGGAGCTTTTAAAAACGGATTTATTTTTCCAAGTTACTAAATGGGTTAGCCCATATACAGGTGCAATAGTTAAATTGAACTTATTAATACTGAATTACTATTGCCTCTAAAGTAAATTTCATAATATTAATTCTTTGTAAATACCTCACACTTAGTTGGCAATAAACACTTTGTCTTTGACTAATAATTTATTATTTTTAATATTGTAGAAATAATCAGCACGATCCACTGTTAGCACTCTAAAAATCGGTCACCGATTACACGAACTCGATCAGTAAACTTGACAGGAGGATACGTTTCAAAGTTTTACAGTTTCCAAGCCTTGCGTAGGTCCTGCAGCGGCGCTGCGGGCTGGTCGCGCGTCGGAGCCCCACTGCGGGTCGCGTCTGCGGGTTCTGATAAGAGGCCCGAGCGCCCGAGCGAAAGCACCCGGTCAAAGGGCTGCTCGGCTAAGGGACAGGAGACGCCACGATGGACCATTTTGTTTAGGCATTTGAAAAGATTTTGAGCAGGAATTTTTTTTATTCGTTGTTTTAATGCTACATTCTTCTTCATCAGACCATATACGTCCCCATCCCACTGATGAGACACGAGTCTAAACTTTTCAGTATCATGTTACTCTGTGGTCTAAACTAAACTTGGGTGACCAGGTAGGATGATACATTCATAAATTTATTTGCGTGCATTTGGGGAGGCATATGTTTAGGAGTGGACAGGAATGGGCTGATGTTAATGATCACGATGATGAACTTGCGTTATCAGGGACTCAATCCCGTGGCTCGATTGACGAATCGTGTCTTCTCTATACCTACAACAACAACACACACGTACGGGTATAAAAAAAATCCTTAAAAAATATGCCTACACTTTTAATGAGTTAAAAATCTAATCTACGTATCTATAATACTTCAAACAAAACGAGATATTCGGGACAAGAAACGGGACGATATAAGGCATGGTGGTGCGGCCGGGACTATTGAACACAATTTTCAGCTTCGCGGGTCTTTATGGGACGCCGCGATAATGGGACATCGTTACGGAGCTGATTGAAAATGTTTTACAATTCAGTGACACTGTGTCCCCTCTTACGCGCAACAGAACACAAGAAAATGTGATTTGAGTAGGTACATATAGAGTTAGTAACGTACTTTGAATAAGTGGGTACGTAATTTTCATTAATGTGTTAAGTATGCCATTAAAATAAATGGGCTGTTGGTATGTTGTTAAGCTATGTTTAAATATAAATTCGGTGTTTTAATTCCTATTGTTGGAAATATGAACTCGGCCCTAAATAAGAACGCACCAATTATTCACAAAAAAAGATTAAGAAAATGTGACATACGGACAGACCGATATGAAAAATCTATAAGGGTTCCGTTTTTGCCATTAGGTTACGAAAACGTCGATGGCCAAGTGGTTAAGCGTTGTTCTTGCCATGCAGGAGGTCGCCAGTTGCAACCCCGCCACGTACCACTGTGATTTTTCAAATTCGAAATATTAATTTCAAATTAATTGTCATTCGACGCACACCTACAAAGAAATAATATGGTTGTGTAGTCAACCAACCCGTACTTGAACAGCGTGGTTGACTAAGGCCTTATCGCCCAAATTTAGGGGTAGAAACTACCTATGCCCTAGCAGTGGGGACGTATACTATGTTATTTTTGTAAAAAAAAGTCCCATCAAAAACATCCTGTAAAAAAACTAGCCAAGTCTCGATTGAGCAAATTGCTCAACTCTAAAAAGTAATGAAATCTAGACAAAATCGTGCCAAGCCTAAGGTTCCTTACTGCGATTTCTTCATTATTATAGTTAGTGTTGTGTGACTTGGCCGTTGAAGGGAACACAAGGGTACATAACCAGGTTCTCCGTAACAATATTACACCAATCTGTCGCCAGAACCGCTACCTATTGACAATAAAAAATAAAAACAAGTGAAAATAAGGCTTGATACTTGTTTTGTACCCTTGAGTACCCTTCAACGGCCAAGTCACACAACACTAACTATAATAATGAAGAAATCACAGTAAGGAACCTTAGGCTTGGCACGATTTTGTCTAGATTTCATTACTTTTTAGAGATGAGCAATCTGCTCCATCGAGACTTGGCTAGTTTTTTTACAGGATGTTTTTGATGGGATTTCACTTCTTTTTGTAGAAGCAGCTAACCAAATTAAATATTTTTTGTAAAGGCGGTATGTCGTTTTTTAAATATTTTTAGACGACTTTATAATATTAGGCTGTTGTTTTCTAATCAGGATCACCAGGTACTCCAGATCTTCGATTATCGTAGTTTTTATAATTTTCCCTTTATGTGACTATTAAACCCTAACTCTGTACCAAATTTCAGCGCTCTGAGTTTATGGGAAGTACTACTTCTATTTTGATGATCATGAGTAGATGAGTGTGTGAGTGTGTGAGTGTGTTACATAAATGCGAAACTTTGCCTTCGCTTTACTTCGGAACTATAAGTCCCACAGACTGGAAATTTTGGATTTTAAGTATGTTATCATAGGTTACTAGATGATAAAAATTTCAGTGTTCTGGTCTTATCCAGAGGTTCTCAAATAGGGGCCTGAAAATGCGGCGAAATGGTTCCAGTAAAGGATGGTACGGCAGTGTTTGCTTCGCGCTCGACTTGGCAGGGGCACTGCCGTGCCCCCAGATAGTTTATATTTTTTTATTTATATATTTAATATAAATAAAAAAAATGTTTTCTGTAAATAATAATTTACAAAGTGATATTGAATGCAATAATATAATAAAGTATAGATAGTGAACTATGGCGGTAATCATAGTATTTTTCGTTTTAAATTTGTGGCCTCCAATATTTTCATCTTCATCATCAGCTCACTTTTGTCCATTGTTGGACATAGACCTCTCCAAATGCTCCCCAATATTTTAACACTACTGAATTATGAAATTAAGAAAACGTAAGGTTTTTGAAAATGAAAGAGATGTAAAGCTATATAACTCACAAGGGGCCCGAATTGCGGCAGGGCAGATTTGTGTCTCATAATGTGGGCGCTTGTAATCTAAGAACATTTATATATTAATTTAATAAAGCTTACGAACTAAATACATATTAGAAATACACAGTTACAAAAAATCACATATACCTAGGTATGCACATCATTTATGAACAAAACATCCCATCAAAAACATCCTGTAAAAAAACTAGCCAAGTCTCGATGGAGCAAATTGCTCATCTCTAAAAAGTAATGAAATCTAGACAAAATCGTGCCAAGCCTAAGGTTCCTTACTGCGATTTCTTCATTATTATAGTTAGTGTTGTGTGACTTGGCCGTTGAAGGGAACACAAGGGTACATAACCAGGTTCTCCGTAACAATATTACACCAATCTGTCGCCAGAACCGCTACCTATTGACGATAAAAAATAAAAAACAAGTGAAAATAAGGCTTGATACTGGTTTTGTACCCTTGAGTACCCTTCTTCAAACAGCTTCTTCTTCTTCTTTTAATCCGTAAAATTAGTTTTATTTCAAATGTGTAGTGCTCGCGCAAATAAAAATAGACAACACTAAACAGCTTCTTGTATAATATTATGATATACATATCATTGATTGAAAGGCACAGCTATTACTCTATTTGATTTTGTTTTTTAAGAATATGCAATGTTTTTTAATTAAGGCCCATTTTATTTACTTGGCCATGACTTTTCTTTGTTAAGGACAGGTTGTTTATTGAAATAAAAAAATTACTTGATTTGAAGATCATCCTTATCATAGCATAAAAGGTTAAAGAAATATAAAATTGAAAATTATTGTGATTGTGCGATAAGTTGCGATAAGATAACGAAACGCCGCTAATGTGAAAGTTCAAACGTCAAACGGGGGCGCTCGCTATGATTGGGCCGCGGCTGTCACAGTGACAGCGGCAGGCAAGGAGCGCGGACGTCCGTCTCTCCGCGGATCGGAGCCTATCGGAGCCTGCATGGTCGCGTCGCGCCGAGCGCAGTGCCGATTGATTGTTAGTGACAGTGGCCGCCGCCGCGCGGGATGAGCGCGTAGCCCCGCCGCGCCGCCGCCGACCGCCCCTGGCCGACTCGCCGCTCCCACAAGTCCCACAGGACTCCCCAATTCTCCTCAGGCGCGTTATGGTAAGCCCTAGCCGTAGACACGCACTCTGCTCCCGTCGTAAACCCCCTTCCGCCCCGGTAGACGGCCTCCTGTCGCGCCAAACCTGTTTTCCAGCTCACGGTCGGATCGGAATTTATTCCTATTAGACGTTAATGCATTCGCTAATTTCGCAATTTATGACATCTCCGCGTTTAATTATATGCAAAAAATTTGTAAACTGCATTGGGTGGTACTCTTTCTCACATAATCGTATTTTAAATCAATCAATTCATTTGAGTTTTTATCTTTATGCCACAATAAACATTCAGACAAACAATCGGTTTCAGATTTTGTAAATCTTGACAAGTAGGTAGGAGTAAACTTTGATTAACTATTATTATCAGATTTCATAGTTCCAATCTGTCTGTTTACAAGTTGTAAGGAATGACCATAAGTGCGAGTCTGGCCCGGAGTGACATTGTTGCCGGACACACACCAAGCACAATAGGTGTTTGAGGTGTCCATGAGCCTGTTACACACATTGTGTTGCTGCGGCTGTACAGTGCATGTGGTTAACATTTAACCATGCACTTATATATTCATATAGCTACTTAAGTAATAGCATGCTAAAAGTAAAGAATTAAAAATCTACATTTGAATTACACATTTCCATTGTGCACTAATTCAATTTAATATTATATAAAAATGTGTGTTTGTTTTTAGATTTAATGATATTTTAAAGTAATAAAATAGTTTCACATAATAGTAGGTATAATTTATTGCTATCATAAATAGTATTACTTCTTAATGTTTCATACAGTGGTTTTCCCAGACAAGTACATGAAGTGAACAGCTTAAGTTGTATCTCTTATAGCACCACTCAGTATAGGCAGTAATAATATGAATGCATAGCCGTAGGCATTGGGCATGTTTAGTGAAGCATGTGTGTGTACAACGCGATATGTGCGGCCTTCCCCTGTCACCAGTGCAACGGTGTCGGGTTGCTTCGGTGAACATGCACCATACCAAGGCCTGTGTAATGATAATGTTTGATGAAATTTGATTCATTTTATTCATTTTAGATAAAGAATAAACAAGTTAATCTTTGTGGTTTCCCTTTTGGCAAGTTTTTTATCAGGCACAAATAGGATGTTCATTCATAAAATTAAGCTAACACAGTGTTTACTACATCATTGTTTGATATCTGTATCCAAACACCTGGTTGTTTGGTTAGCGATATCATTCAGAGGCATTTTACAACATATTTTTTAATGAAGAATAAGATATTATTCAATTATCTACTTACATCATAGTGAAAGCAAACACACTGTGTTAGTATGTGTGAGTTAGATGATAACAAATTATTTTAATAACTGACGCAAATATAATATAGTAATCATAGAATTATTTAAAAGTTTTATGTACACCGTCTCATTTTAATGTTGAGCTCACAGAATAAGAGAAGTGTTGGGCAATAATCATAATTATGATCGCCAATCGGATGTCAAAGTGATTACATCGAGCATCGCAATAAAGCTCATGCACAGCGGTTGCGTCAGGCCGAGTGTTTCTGCGGCTGGCGATAATTGTGAATGAGCATACAATTGGTAATTGTTCACTTAGTAAGAAAATGTTTACTCAAGAAACTGTCCAAGTGCGATGTTCGAAACCATGCTGAGTTAGGTACATAGTCTTATCCTGAATGCATATGAGCAATACCTAATTACAAGTTTTATTCAATGGCATGGATAGATACTAGTATTTGTGTAAAGACTAAGAAATGTGCTTCCAAGTGCCTTTAAACCAATCGGCAAAAAACGACGCTGAAAAAGTATAAAACAAGACTTTTAGAACATACAATACTATTTTGAAGTATGCAATATTTACTATGTAGAGATAAGTTTTCATGTTTGGAAAACCGCAGTCACACGTTGTCAAAGTGCTACGGTAGGTAGGTACTTGTGTATGGAACGTGTGACTACGCCTTTCCAAACATGAAAACTTATCTCTACATAGTAAATATTGCATACTTCAAAATAGTATTGTATGTTCTAAAAGTCTTGTTTTATACTTTTTCAGCCTCGTTTTTTGTCGTAGTTGGGTTTTAGTTTTTAACTTTTTATTATTTGTACTATTTTGGTGTTAGTAAGTAGTAAAGAAGCTATGAACGAAAAGATGTGAACTATATGCAATCAGTCCATGAATATACGTAAAGTCACATGCAAATGCTAGTAATATATATATATTTAAAATGTACAAGTAAAGCGCTTTCCAATGATACCAAACACGGCGTATTTATCTTAACTTTATTTTTTTACTCTGTATGTTTTGTCCGCTAGTGGGCGCCACATTAGATTTTGTGAAACCCTATATAGCCTATAACCAGCGGACAATTAAGACGCTTCTAATGATATGTCATTTGTCGAATTCTGACAAGCAATTTAGAAGTTATGTGGAAACAGATGAACATACATACATACATACATACATACAAACATACATACAAACATACATACATACATACATACATACATACATAGCCTGTCAAAATCATAACCCTCCTTTTGCTTTGCCGTAGTCGGGTAAAAATAACAAAGTTAAATGTCAAATTGGCGTGGATTGTTTACCGAACCGCCCATCAAATGTGTTATCAGCCGACATGTGCCCGCCGAGGCTCGAACCCGGCCACCTGGCGCAGCTCTTATCTACTGCGCCATGACGCTCCACCGCGTATACTCTTACAGATACTAATTTGTACAAACAGAGCAATTCACTACTTGTAATTTGCACATTCGAATCATACAATACCTAATAACTTTAAGAGTGTAGAATTGAATTATTAAATTTACAATTTAAGTTAAAATTTTCCTGTTTTAAAAATATCTGTATTTCCTGCATATTGTTCTCATTAATGTTGAAAATAGGCACCAGTCGCTTGATAATAAGGTGGATATTTGTAATTCTATACTAAAAAACGGTCAAGTGCGAGTCGGACTTGCATACATAGTTATTTATTTTTGCTGAACAACTTGGTATATGTATGTACATATTCTGTGTATATTAAGATCACCACACAACCAAACATGAATATACAGTAATAGGATATTGTTTTTCCTCTATGCGATCGAAATCGCCCAAAAATCGCTAGGTGTGGACAGGCACTTAATGACGTGCGATATTAAATTTATTAACGTTTGATTAACAAACGTCATCATTAAAATGTACAATTGTACAAATTATTTTGTATAAGTATGTTTTAAATTCACCTCCACTTATTTTGCATTTGCAGTCCAGGTTAGATTTGGTCACGGTCATCCAGGTCTAAAGAGTTCCAATATGCGGTTCTCTAAAGTAAAGGCTAGTTCTTCCGTATGTGTTCCGTAGCCTCCTCGCTTGCTCTTTGAAGACATTCTCTACTGGCTCTGTGGGTCTATGCCCTTGTCGCTTGCACCAGGACTTGTCGGTTCGATCCCCAACTGAGTCAAATATTTGTGTACTTGCTTAAAAGTATTTGTGTATTCCACTGTCATTTCTGATTCCCGTTACACAAGTGCTTAGCATACCACACGCTATCCGATCAAGGTATGTGATGTTGTCTGATCTTTATTCATATTTTTTTTAAGTTCGGTTACTTATTCCCATAATGCTTCTCGTATAGAGTGTAGTATACATCAGAGGTGACCCGGGCCGTGGCGAACAATCGATGGCAAGTAATTTGCAAGCGCCCGGTGTCGTCACCTGCATCGCTGCACTCGATCAATCGCGCCCCGGCGATGTGACCGCTGCTTTACACAGGAGATTCTCTCAAGTGCCAGATTTGAGTCCGGTACATGAATCTTACTTCAAGTTTTTAAAACAGAGAGTAACGTGTTTGACAGGATACATCTCTAAAATACATCTGGCCTTTTGCGCTATCTAGGATTCGTGAGTTCCTAGTGGGGACAGAAGTTTATACTCGTTCTTAATTAACCGATTAAGTATTCAAATATACTCATAATGCGCACACGAGTGCATAATCATGTGGACTAATGTTGAGCATAATAATATGTACTTAATTGACACGATTAAATGCAGAAATCGCTGAGAGTACATCACTCTAATGAGCGAGCTAATATTAGCGTGCAGTGTTCTGAATGAAAGTAGGAGGTCGCGATAATTAACCTTGCACACCCGTGTCACCGGCGGGAACATCTGCTGTGAGTAAATATTGGCTAATTTCATAGTTTTGGCGAATATGAAACCAATGGCATTGCCCATTATTGGCGTGAACACTACACATTTGAAGTAAAACTATCCCGTGACCATGAACGCTGTAAAGAGCTCAAAACGTCGGCTAATTGTGTTTAGAATCATTATAATACGCGAGTTTAATCGGTTTAATATTATTGTTCGAATATATAACCTTATCATAGCTAGATTTACGCGACTCTGTTAATCTAATTATGGAACTGGTTTCGTTAGCGCTGATTTAAAATAATAATTCGTCTGACGGTATCATAGTGTCCGGTTGGCATTGGATTTGTTCGTCGACGCAAAAAACAGGTGTGATTCAACCTCTGCGGAGCGGGAGGAGGGACTCCGCAGTCCCTCGCGAGGAGTAGGTCGGGCTTCAGGCATTTTTTTTATAATAGTCTTACAAGATGACCTCACTCCACCTGATGGTGAGCGGTAGTGAGATTCAAATATGAGGTCGAAAGGCACAATAGACCATATTGAGCCTGTCGCACTCACCCTGAAGGCCTGCTTAAATGCCGTGCACCAATTTCTTTAGGGTTGAGCCAATTACGACAAAAATGCTATAGCGATTTGTTTATCCTCAAAATCAGCCGGTGTCCAATGTTTACTGTACATAGAGTGAAGTTTCATTTAGTCCCAGTAGTATTGTCGACTGCCGAGAACAACCCCAAGTGACCAGGTCGGTTCCGGAGGAGAGCGGTTGCTAGAACAAGTTGAAAGCTTAGCCACAAGGTCATATGAGCATTGTGCCATAGTATAAAATCTAGAAGTAGTTCGGTTAGTCTAGAGCTATTTTTTAAACGAAGTTCTTTCTACATTATCTTTGTGTGTGTTATCAAAATAACAAAAAAAATTGGCCATGTTTGCGCTGAATAGCTTAGTCCTATTTAATACGTTTCGTTATAATCTAGCTTACTAAGAAGAAATGGTATTAAAGTGTATGTCGCAGGCTGACCGCTTGTGGTCGTGAGTCACGCTCCAGACTTGATCACTATGCTGTTAGGACGTTATCACACAGACGGTGTGCGATTGTTTTCTAAGAATAGCACTCTACTACTCTGTGCATCTATAGAATCGTTTTCATAAGCTCTTTTTAGGCGCTGACAGTTTGTAACTGGCATACCGTCGCAAGGATACTATGCGCGCGGCGATAAGGCGCGGGCCGATGACTCCTGAGTCACGCGGGCCGACGCGACGAGACAAATAAAATGTGCTTGTTTAAGCTTCCAACAGCCTCATTTAGCCATCGATTACTTTGTAATAAATATAAAACTGGCCCGTAACATCTCGCCGAAAAACAAACAAGAAAATTTTAATGGCAGACCCAATTCGGATCCGTTGCATTAACCTAAATCCTAAATTTTATACATAAGATCTCCTGATAAGCTGTGAAGGTCAACATCAAACTGACAAAGTTCAGGTGACATGAACTTTGGCATAGAGACCAGTTTGTCATTACTAACAGCGTTATAACTACAACTCGAGAGCTTTATAGTCCTACCTACTCTTACCTCTTACTCTACCTACTCGTCTCGTACAAGTCTCAATGGTTGTTTGATTGGTTTAGTTATCCTAATTTCCATAAGTAACTCGGTGCTGCACTCTGGTTTAAGTGCTGCACTTGAGTGTGTGTGTGCGTGTTATCTCATCTCATTAATTATTTTTAAAAGCTGAGTGCTTTGCCATAGTATGTATAAATAACTGGCTTTGATTTCACATTCCAAAACTCAAGAGGACATGTAAATTGTCTAACTTATTTAATTAATTTTTATTAAATATTAAATATCGAATTTATGTCAGAATCAGATTATGTGGTGTTGTATCACATATCAGTTAGGTAGGTTACATGTACGTACAAGGAATGAAATGGAAATAAATAATGTTTCAATTCAATTTACTCCACAATGGATTACTTATAGGGCATAATTGAAACCAGCGTCGGACCAGCAATTATTGGATACCAAATGGGGGGTGTCTGTATTGCGTTAGTAACAACATTGTATTGCTCGGTGGTATTGTAATTACCTCATGTCACTGTTAGAGCATAATCATTTGACCTGCATGCGATGTCTCAATCGAGTGACTTGTAATGCTATGTTAGCAGTTAAAGTAATTTGAATAATTTATTTAAAACACTAGCATTGAAATCCCCGCCTTAAGATTAGCATCCTTGCGTTCCGTTTCAAGCATGAGTGAACTGGATCGTGTGTTTGTGAGCGCTCCACTGGCTACCGAAAGGGAAATGGATGCAATCAAATATACCGAAATATTGGTGTGTGTACAGTTCACTATCAGTGTAACAGCCCTGGTTTTATTATTGATTATATTTAAAATAAACAGAAGGGAAAATTGAAACAAGTATTTAAATTTACTCATTCACACATTGTGTGACAATGTACAAGGGTTTTTTATGATAATCAGATGGTGCCGTGTATGAATCACGCGGTGTTTAGCAATCTTTAAGCGTCCTGTCGCGCCGCCGCCGGTTCGTTTTCATATGTAGCTACTCTGGCAGCGCAGAGTAGCCTCGTCATCGTCTCCGGACTCGCGGGGGAGCGGATGGCTCTCATATATGACTGCTCTGACAGCGCAGAGTAGCCTCGTCATCATCGCCTGCCGGTCTCCGCCCTGTCAAGTCGAAGGAGCCGCTGTTGTTCCTAACGCGACCCAAATATCCGAGCGGCCATTGTCTCGCGGCTGTTACGATTGTCATCCCCGTTGTTGTTATGCAAATAAGGAAGCTCTTGGAAACTGAAGCGCGGAGGTTGTCTGCGGTAACCGGGCTCCGCTCATCCAGCTAGAATGGCTCGGTCAGGCAATCTGTGTAGCATTGGTTTAATTTCAGTAGTTTCCTTTGTAAGTACAATTTATATAAACTGTATGTATATACAATGCGTCCTTCCCCATTTATTATCAATCAATACATTTCAGCCAGCGATTGTGTAAATTTAAATGGAATCTTTTGGGACTCACACAAAAGTGACCAAAAATATCAATGGCTCTGATCTGTCTGATACATTCAAACATGTTCTCATGTTCAATGCGACGGCTTTTGTTTGTAATATTTTTGTATCGGACGAATTTAAAGGGAAAAATATAAGGAAATGTAAAACGAATGTGAGTATTGTGTTGTCCATTTAATATTTCATCATTACCTACAACATACTCGACCCATGACTAATGTGGAGAATTCGTGCGGTTTGATGCTTCGCAGATTATTAATTTGCAGCGGTTAACCGCTTCACTCGTAAAATGGAAATTAAATTAAATACTATAGTCGTCGAGAGGAACGCAAGCGTCTCCTGGAATGGGGCTAGTCGAGGTGACTTCCTCATGGGCCGAGTGGGCGCTCCATTGCGGGGACACCGACTCATAAACAGATGTCCAATAACGGAAGAACAACTTGAGTACTGCTAGTGACCCGACTTACACTTATATTTACGAGTATAGTTTTCTTCGACATTGCTTTAATCGAGTATTGTACTTTGAGAGTGTCGAATGTTGAGCTCAACGCCTATGTAGGTGTGTGATAATGTGGTTCTAAACGAATTGTTTCGATGTAGACCGGCTGCTCGGCCCAAAAAATGTTGTTTAAACCGTTCTAGCATCGTTGCGCCAATCATTATCCGTCAAATTGGAACTTCTGTCTGAAAGGTTGATCCCTAGTACGAATATGATAGAATTCCTGTTAAGGAAAATTTAACAAGAATCTCGATGGGTTTTGACTTAACTGTGATTCAATCTTAGTAAATAACCGTGTGAGTCAGTGGCTTTTAACTTGTTTTTTATCCACAACCAAAATTCTAAATGGTCCGTGTAGGGTACTGTGAAAAAAGCCTCAAGGTCTTATTTACAACATGTTATGTTGTTTACAAAGTTCCATCGATTACCTACATATAAAAATTACCGAGAATACTTTATTCCTATTAAGGTCAAACGGTCACTGATTGATCACGATTATCTAGAAGGACAGATAACAAACATCTGACTGGTATTTGTGGATCTTTGAGTGTCGTATCGTCGGCTGCGTTGCGTAGTGTCGCGTTCTGAATGAGTCGTACGCCTATTGTTCCCCTGCACATCAATTGCGTTATCTCGTGTGGTCGTAAGTGTAATCTTGTTAATAAACATCATCTGTGGATACAACCGAGCCTCTTGCCGCTCGGCTGGCAGATGAATCACAGGGTTCAACGTGAATGCGAAACGTAATGCTGTAGTCTATACCCTTCAATATGGACATAATTAGCTTATTAACCTGCCTCGACATGCGGCTAAGTTCCAACCGGTTCCGGGCGGCAGACGGCCCAGGCTCCTTGTTACGTTGGCTTCACTCGTCACAACAATAAGCTAAGCTCTGGCAGGATGTGTTCACACGTGGAATGCGAATGGCGTGAACCAGAGCTTCCTCGCTAGAACAAACAAACGTGAACCAGCGACTCACTGATAAATAGAAAGGAATCGCACGGTCTTGCTTGCTTAATGTCACACTAACATATAAATGTTATTAACATGTATTGCATAAAAGGTATTTTGGTCATTGTGTCAAACGTTGTTTGATAATTGGCATCTGTCCTATTGAAAGGTTTAACAATGTGATTTTATATGGTTAGTTAATTTCTCAATAGGCACGTATTGATCGATCGTTATATTTTTTTTGGTAAAAAAAATTCTCCGAACGTCATGATTAATGTATCATGATTGATAAGCACTTTTTGACAGTTTCGAGAATGTTATCACCGCTAGTTACTGGAAGTGCCGAAACACGCGGAAACTCGGAATAGATAAGTGTCGGACCGGTATCGGCCTGGGCGGGGTCGGAACACGACGGTTGAAGTCAATCCACAGCCAATGCCAAAAAAGCACGCACGATTATCATCAACACGCTTAACCGATTACAAAAGCAAAGATTACCCACTTGGAAGGTCGTGATCAAAGTTGTTTGATGGGTGCGCAGCAACCACGCGGCATCGGTGTATGCTTTCTGTGTTCAACAACACTTAATTGCAATTTTTATCGTCTTTTCCTCGATGGGGCTTTTTTATGTGGTAGGTTTACCATGACCCCAAGTTCAAACGTAATTATTTATACCCAGCTTGCTAAATCTTTAACAACTTCGGTAACTACAATTCGACTATGGATGTCCGATATCCGAGGACAGACACATACTATGTAGTACCAATTAATTTTGAAATTATTATTAAAATAAGCATAAGTGTGGGTTCAATCGTATTCCAGCAGATGTCCGTGTCAAAGGTCACCATCAATCAACTACCAATTCTACGTCTCTTTTAGGAGTTGCTCACCGATGTTGGAAGAGTGTTGCGCTGAAAATGAATTGAATACGCATACGTTGTCGCTTACGCCACCGCGCCACCGGAGATTGCACCGCAGTGGAGCAACAGCTGACACAACCGCCGAGCCGCCGGCTGCTGGCCTTACAGCTTAGGGCTAGCTATCCATAGTATCCATGGTAGTAATACGGCACGGAAGCGGTTTATTGGCATAGCTGTTGTGTCATCTAACCAGTGCGTGATCTGAGCGCCTCTTATTGTAAAGCTTTAGCCAAGGAATCGTCATCGTCATCAGGTTTATATGACTCAAAATTTTGTTCTTGAAAGAGTTTCTTACATTATATTTTACGACTTACTTTGCCTAGTTAAAAGGAAATGACTTAATGTGGATTGTGATTAATTGTACACGGACAATAAAATAGGGTTTACTACTTGTATCAATAGCATTACCACATCGTGTGCAAATGAAATAACGATTTGTTATTACTACCATTTTTTGTGCCCCGGAACAGTTGCGCAAGAGCAGCCACGCAGCGGACGCGCTGATAACGCGGGGGCGCCCGAAATGTTTACCGACCAGCAACAGCGGTGTCTGTCCGTCTGCCACTCTGAACTTGCCAAACATTCTGATTTGTAAGGAAATTTATTCTTCTTGTTACTTTGATCTGCGAACACAATGTTACAGTCCCGAGCCGCTGTTGCGCAGTTGAATAATTTCTGTTTTACAAACATAATATTTTCCTAAATTTCTGAATTCTAATCCGCTCACTAGCGTTTATAAACTAAGTACGTAAGATTATATCGTTCTCCTCCACATGTTTTCCTTACCACGTTGAAAAAAAATCAATGTTATGAAATCTCTTAACTTGAGATAAGGAAATAAAATATTGATCTTTCGTTATACCATAAATGAAATTTGGGTTGCTGTACGAAACTTTGAACGTTGATGAGTTGACCCGTGATCATGCGCTAGCAACAGTGCCGAAATATCGGAAAGTCGTTAAATCAGGAACACGCGGTAAATATCCCGAACATATTCAGTTTTGTATTGCAAAAAACATAGAAATAGAGAGAGAAAAGAGTCGCGTCTGTGGGTTAGTGTTGCGCCCCGAAAGTGGCGTCTGCCGGTTGCGCGGAGACCGCTGTACTAATAGTGGTGAATGACGAAACGCTGGCACGACCACGAGCCGCCAGCCCCGGCGGCGCCACGTAACACCCAACACTCACACATTTGGCCAACATACATACATCTAAATATATATAACTTAAAGGTGACTAACTCACTGACATAGTGATCTATCAACGCACAGCCCAAACCACTGGACGGATCGGGCTGAAATTTGGCATGTTATGACGTAGGCATCTGCTAAGAAAGGAATTACCAAAATTCCCACGAGAACGGGAATTAGCGGAAAAGTCCTGTTGTATGAAAAATCAGAACCGCTTAGGTTGACGCTTGAAATTTGACATGCAGACCTTAGTAAACTTAAAGCTTAGTTGTAACAGGATATTGAAAAACTATCTCGGGAACGGGAGTTAGCGGAAAAAACTTTTGTATGAAAAAAATTTAACCGCGTGAATGAACGTAAAGGTCACTTGCAACACGACACGGGAACGGGAGTTATTGGGGAAAAACTTTTGTTTGTAAAATCTTGGTCCACGCGACCGAAGTCGCGGGCACAGTAAGTACATATACATAAAATCACGCCTTTTTCCCAGAAGGGTAGGCAGAGATCACTTCCTGCCACGTGCTACGATCCTGGCACACCTTGTTTCGCTTCATTCACATCTATCAATCTCTTCATGCATGTTTGTCGATTAAGGGTACTTTTGATTTGACCCTTCTTCAAAATTTGACCTATTTGGTCATGGAAGATCTTTCTGGGCCTTCCCCTGTCGACATTTCCATTTATACTTCATTTATATTATTGATGGCTTGATATCAACCAGATTGATGCAAATCACTTTTTTATCATTTTCAATCTCTTTTGGCCAATCTACGCTTAAGATCTCACAATCTTCAAACGATAACGGTTGTAAGTACCTAATATTACTTTTTGAGGAAAATCTATACTTATTTTATAAAGCTGAAGAGTTTGTTTGTTTGATCGCGATAATCTCAGAAACTATCAACTACTGATTCTGTTCTGAGAAAAATTATTATTTAATAATATTTTTGTGTTGGATAGATTATTAAGGAAGGCTTTATAGAGGAAGATCCCAGAGCCGCCAGACATCACTTATTTTCTAATGGACAAAATATATACGATTGAGTAGTGGTGGGGTGTACTATCATCATATGACTAGTTGCTACCTTGACCAGACGGCCATTTTTCAGATATCAACCAATCAAGGTACATAGAAACACTGCTCACCTCACTTAAATTCTGATGGCTGATTTTAACATATTTTTCACACAATATCATTAAAAATCAGGTTTTATTACTCCCAGACACATGCGGTCGGCGGTTTTACCTTACAGACGCTTTAAAGCTATGAAATTACTTTTACTTAATTTTACTTATTTTGTGATGCTTGATTTTTATATATGTTATTCAAACAACTATTTTAAAATGTTTTGCAAACGGACAGACCGATCTAAGGAGCCAAACATTCACCAGACCCAACTGTTTTAGATTTTTTTTTTAAATTGAATTTAGTTAAGTTTTCTAATAAAATAGTTTGTAAGGTACAATTCTATAATTATTGCGGTCAGATGAGCACTTTTTAGTTGTTTGAATAACATACATAAAAATCAAGCATCACAAAATAAGTAAAATTAAGTAAAAGTAATTTCATAGCTTTAAAGCGTCTGTAAGGTAAAACCGCCGACCGCATGTGTCTGGGAGTAATGAATCCTGATTTTTAATGATATTGTGTGAAATATATGTTAAAATCAGCCATCAGAATTTAAGTGAGGTGAGCAGTGTTTCTATGTACCTTGATTGGTTGATATCTGAAAAATGGCCGTCTGGTCAAGGTAGCAACTAGTCATATGATGATAGTACACCCCAACACTACTCAATCGTATATATTTTGTCCATTAGAAAATAAGTGATGTCTGGCAGCTCTGGGATCTTAGATCATTAGGCTTTATAACATCACGCTGCGACCAATAAATAAATAAATAATAATAAATAAATAAATATCTGGTACATTTCCACACACGGTCATCTGACCCCAAACTAAGCAGAGCTTGTACTATGGGCGTCAGAGACTGATATACATACTTAAATATTTTTTAAATACATACTTAAATACATAATCACACCCAGACACGGAACAAACACCGATGTTCATCACACAAATATTTGTCCCGAGTGGGAATCGAACCCACGACTCTTGGAACCGCCAGCCAGGGTCACTAACCACTGTTCCACCGAGCCAGTCCCCGAAGAAGCGAAGAAACAGTGGAAAATGTGAAAATGACCCGGGAAAACGCGGACGAAGTCGCTCGCACTTCTACTGTTTAATAAACACTAAAGTAAGGCGTCTCTATCTTAACATCAACGGTGAACAATTACAAAGCATTCAATTTACTAACGAAGTTGTATGTCACGAAGATCGTGTGTATAAGCTTGCTGAAATTGTATCAATGAATTACTACCAAATCTCTATATTTATCTCGTTGATAGAATAATAACCTGCGAGCACGTGGTCGGTAAGGCGCCGCCCGCGCATCACGCACGTCACCGAGGTTTCGTGCGATGTTAAGTGAACCCGGAGCATCTAGTATCGCTGTCAAAGTTGGGCAAGGATATAAAAAAAATGTAGCAGTTACTATCTAGACAATGTCACTGACTGACAGCATTACCGTTAAAGTATATAAAAGTAACGTGTAAAAGTATGAGTAAAAAATGTTCCCATTTGGTCCTATGAAGCCATTACAGTAGGTAACTTGTAATAATGATCTATTAAGCTCAAAGTAAATTTAAATTTATATGAAGACAAAATCCTAACAATGTTTGCCCGGGGACAGAATCATCATCATCGTCGTCAGCCCACATACGTCCCCACTGTGGGGCACGGGCCTTCCCTAAACTACGGTGATAACGCCTTAATCGACCACGCTGGCCAAGTGCGGGTTGGTCGACTACACAACCTAAGAATTTCTTCGAAGGAGTGCAGGTTTCCGCACGATGTTTTCCATCACCGTTAAAGCGTCGAATAATCGTACATATGAATTTCAAATTTGAAAAACACATTGGTATTGGTACAGGGAATGTTTGATGGATGGAAAGAATGGGAGAGTGATGTTTTGTCGAATAGCATTCTGTTCGCTAGGGTTGTCATCTCCTAAACTGGTGTCGCCGGCAAAAACCCCGGACATAACGGTCCAAATTAGGTTTTTTCCCCTGAATACCGAAATCCGTTGCAACACCCCTACACGGACGGCCCCGTTTCAAGCTAGGATATATCCGGGGAAACCCGTGCGGTAACCCTAGTTTGAGCTGATGGTGAGAGACCGTTAGGTATCGCCCGTCCAGAGCTGAGGAGCGCCGCGGGTCATCGCGCCGCGGTATGCGCCGCTACCGTTAGCGCGTCGCGTCACCGCCGACCACTTGGGACGCGACAGACGCGCCGGTAGCATCGACACCTGTCTAGACGTTTGTGAGCCGTCCGATCACAATTGAGATCAGCCAAGTGCGTAGGACATTTATGGTGCACGAGTGTGCGCACAAACACAAGTGCACTCTCTATTCCCTTTCTCTCATAATTCGGTGAGACGGCAATCCGACATGACCGATGAGGAGAGATCGGGCGCAGGACCACCGTTTGTTGTTTTCCGACACACGGGCGGAAACCGCTAACTTCCTAACTCCGGGCTGAGTAATTTCATTACGGAAAAACTCACACAATTTTTTCCCGACTCCGGACTCGAACCGGGGACCTCTTGGTCCTTACGCAACGCTTGCTGCCAATAGACCAACGAGACGTTTAGGCTCGAACACACTACTCGTCGCGGACTGTTGTGATGACGCTACGATTGCTGCGACGCGCCTTTAGATATGAGCAGTTGAGTTTGGATGCATGGCATTTTTGAGATCTACAATTAATTGGAACATTTAATGGTTCCATCTTTTATAGTTTAGGTGGCGTACTCAAAATAAGTAACGTTTGTGGTTGATTTTTTTCACCTTCTATCCGAAAAACCCAAATACGGAATCCTTTTTTTTTAAACTAAACATTGCCTAGATGTCACTCAGAGATAGTGTAGCATATCAATGGTGAAATAATCTTTCAATTCGATGGTTTTCAAATAGGTAGTTTGCACAAACAATCAAACCTTTCCTCTTTATAATTTTAGTATAGATAGATGTGAATAGTTTACTATAAAAATGTTATGCAACAATCGCGATCCTTATTGAACGTTCATAGCTCACTGCACTCAGCGGGTTCTCGTTAATTGAGTCTTTTCGCACATTCGTTCTCGCGCGCGACACCTTTAGCGTGACTACTGTTACTACTGTTAGTGTGCCTATTCACGAATACATCGTATTTTCAAGTCGGAATACATTCTGGATGCAGCGCATACTTTAACGCAAATTGAATCACTCATTACACCTCATGTTCTCCTACATAGCGGCGATAAGCACGGTCATTAATCGCTTACCATTTGCTTTTGACTGCATAACCTTCCGTTTACAATTACGATAATTTTTAATAGCAGAAAACACCTCCTTTATCTCCATTGACAACACTGAAATGTTTTGTAACACGGTGATGGTTCATCCTTGTAAGACTCGGCATTTGATACTGTCATTAATATGTTAAGATTAATGTTGGATGTCAGGACGATTGTTAGACTACCATAGACGTTTAATAAGGTATCTCTAATATTGGAGGCTGATGTGGAGGCTGGTAGCACCATGACGTAGCGAAGGCCGCGTTATGTTCACGCATTGAACGTGAACACGCGACTATGTTCACATGACGTCGATGAGCCGTCGAAGCACCGTTACACACGAATTGCTATTCTGTTGTGTGACACGGGCTTTACAATACAACTGCTTATTCGCATTGTCATTTTGACGGTTTTGGGACAACCACTTTAGAACTTTGTCGTAAAATTTAAGAAACTCATAACCTACATACAGTATCTAATAATTATTACTTGAACAAATCACATGCAGAATATTTCTAAAATATCTACACATTTTATTACATTTTATCGTCTGATCTTGATGTGGTTTTTAGTAATAGTTATATTGTAAGCCCCACTCAAAATTTAGTATTAATACATGTCTATCGGTCCATAAATTAAATAAAAAAAAGTATAGAATATCACAGGTATAATAAATAATGTCGCCTAAAGTATCTTATCCGCGCGGTTGGAGTCGCTGGCACAGCTAGTATTCAATTAGAGCCTATAGCAAATGTACCTTCCCACGTGGCGTTGCGTCCCGTAGCCCCGGCGTCGCGGGCGAAGCTCCACGGAACGCGAATGTTGTCGCAAGCGCGATCTGTATTTTGTATTCTACACGGACACAACTGTACATTCGAGTAAATATTAGTCTTTATGGGTCTACCCGCGATATTAGGAGTAGCAATTACATAGCTACTTACTGCCCGACGTGCAGACTGGGTTACACCAATCATGGTTGCGAGCGAACTCCCATGGTGTACACCCATAATATTTAGTGTAATGGAAGGCGAAAGTCCAAAAAATTGTAAATTCGAGTGTTATTGCATTAGCCATCATTCTTGTGAGACATTATACGGGAGTTATTTATTGGGTACTTAAAACTCAAATGGCAACTTTGAATAATTTTGGCATAGCGTCCGTTAGAGAGTCCGATGAGAATAAAGCCATCGAGTTCAATGATGATGTTCATTGATTACGTCAATTATTATGAAAGCATTTTAAATGTACGAGGTGCTGACATTGGGCTCGACCTTGGCCTCTGACTCGGAAGGCATCGCCGGTCCGACCGATGGTACCTCGCCTGCACTGGCTAAGCTATAGAGGAAATCACCGTGAGAAAATCTACACACATCAAACAATAAGTTTCAATCTGATTGTTTTTATGATTGGTTTGTGTCTCTGATTGTTACGCAGTTAAATATATTGCTATTGTATCGTTTGTCAACATATTTTTTATTTTTTTATTTGTTGTTTTAATCCTATTGTAGCTCAATAAAACTGTCCTCGTTCAGGCGGGGTCATGAATGCGAATTATTTTAAAATTTTAAATTAGCACTATGATTGCTAAGACTGAGCAACAACAAAGATTTTCTCGCGAGTACTTTGTCTCTCCCTAGTGCATTGAACAGGTCACAATATTGATCGTCTCGGCTCGATAGATCGGCGCCAGAGACGGACAGATGCTGCCGGTCATGGGTGACGGGTACAACAATGGGACTTCATATTTAAGGTTCATTTAAGTCCTGAATTCCCGATCCAATGATTATGCTCTCAAAAATTATGGGTAGTTATTAGTAGTAACTGACAACAATATATTTAGGCAGAGGTGCAGAAATATAAAGTTTCTGCGATGAACATTTTCTACGTTTCTCTTAACTGAGCTGTCATGATTAAAGCGAGGTTGAAACCTGTCATAGTCATTTTGAAATGGGAGTGTTTTCCAAAAGTTCAGTTTGATCGAGATTTCTGGTAAGGATTGGGGGGTTCCTCAGCAGTCGTTCTCCTGACGGGTTGTGTGACGCGGTGCGTTGTGGTGTCGCAGGTGGAGCGCTCGGGCGGCTCGGGCGTGAGGTGAGCGCCATGGGCGCGGTGCGGCGCGCGCACGCCGCCGCCGCGCTGGGGCTGGCCGCGCTGCTGCTGCTGCTGCTGGCGCGCCTGCCGCCGCCCGACCACCGCCGGCACAAGAGGTACGTGTGCACCGCTAGCACTGCTCGCCCGTGAGGTGAGGTGCGGCGCTGGGGCTGGCCGCGCTGCTGCTGCTGCTGCTGGCGCGCCTGCCGCCGCCCGACCACCGCCGGCACAAGAGGTACGTGTGCACCGCTAGCACTGCTCGCCCGTGAGGTGAGGTGCGGCGCTGGGGCTGGCCGCGCTGCTGCTGCTGCTGCTGGCGCGCCTGCCGCCGCCCGACCACCGCCGGCACAAGAGGTACGTGTGCACCGCTAGCACTGCTCGCCCGTGAGGTGAGGTGCGGCGCTGGGGCTGGCCGCGCTGCTGCTGCTGCTGCTGGCCCGACCACCGCCGGCACAAGAGGTACGTGTGCACCGCTAGCACTGCTCGCCCGTGAGGTGAGGTGCGGCGCTGGGGCTGGCCGCGCTGCTGCTGCTGCTGCTGGCCCGACCACCGCCGGCACAAGAGGTACGTGTGCACCGCTAGCACTGCTCGCCCGTGAGGTGAGGTGCGGCGCTGGGGCTGGCCGCGCTGCTGCTGCTGCTGCTGGCGCGCCAGCCTAAAGCCTAAAGTAATAACAATAGATAATAATCAGGTATCCTGTGTCCGCAGGCCCCCGCCCGCGCCGGCACCGGCGCCCGCGGCCGCGCCGTCGTCGGAGCGCGCCGCCAACCGCACCGCCAGCACCACGCGCCGCGCGCCCACAGCCTCCGACCCGCCGCCCGCCAAGACGCCCGCCAAGCCGCCCGCCAAGCAGTCCGCCAAGCCGCCCGCCAAGCCGCCAGCCAAGCAGCCGCCGCCGAACGGTACATGACTGCTTACTTTTGAACCGATTTATTTATTTACGATATATAAGACAAATTGAATAAATTTACTAATACAGGGTAGCCTTAGCATTCTTGGCATCGATGTTCGGCGACCTGAACGAGCGAGAGCGTCATCAGAACAGCCTCCCGCAAACTGATGATCCTGAACAGAGTGCGGCGATTTTTCACACCGGTGCAGCTGTGCCTTTTGTATAAGGCACAAGTTTGCCCATGTGTCCTCGCCCCCACCAATCCCCACCTCTGGGATGGCTCCGCAAAATACTTACTCGATGTCCTCGATAGGTTGCAGCGACGTGTTATCTGCATTGTCAGTGATCTAGAGGTATCTGAAACCCTGGAGCCTCTACATTTACGTAGAGACATCACCGGTCATCGGTGTTCTCTATCTAGTTTTCCCTCCCTCCTATGAGTAGGCCTTCTGGGTGAGAGCGACAGGTTCAATATAGTCTATTGTGCCTGTCGGTGTGGATCTCACTACCGCGTACCATCAGGTGGAGTGACTTACTGGTGTAACATCCGATGTCGACTGATGATCGTACCATATCTCTGACCGTGCAGACGCAGGCGCGGGTGGAGGCGCGGCGGGCGTGGTGCTGACGCGCGACGTGTACGTGGCGGGGCACTCGCGGCCGCACCCCGAGCTGTGCCCGGCGCTGGGCGCGCGGCTGCGGCTGCTGATCCTGGTCTCGTCCGCGCCCGCGCACCGCGCCGCGCGCGACGCCGTGCGCCTCACCTGGGGGCACTACGCCGCGCGCTCCGACGTGGCCCTCGGCTTCGTGCTGGGCGCGCCCCCCGCCGCCCTGCAGCCGGCCCTGGACGCGGAGGACGCGCTCTACGGGGACCTCATCGTGGGCCGCTCGCTCGACACCTACTCGAACCTCACGCTCAAGACGCTGTCGATGCTGGAGTGGGCGGACTCGTACTGCCCGCGCGCGCCGCGGCTGCTGAAGACGGACGACGACATGTTCATCAACGTGCCGCGGCTGCTGGCCTTCGCCGCGGCGCCGGCGCGCGCCAACGCCACGCGCACCATCTGGGGCAAGGTGGGTCAACCGATCCACGACTCATTCAATTTTTCAAATCTGCATCATGCAGCAGGCGGCATTGCTCCACTACGGTGCCCAGTTAGGGTCAACTTTATAGGGCTCGAAAATATACTTACTGATCTATTTATTCCCTCAGTGTTAATTCAAAATTATTGTCTCTGTGTCTTTGTAAATTTTAGAGTTAACTCAGTTTTTTTATACGTGACAAAGAATACCTATAGTTCACGTGCGACCGAGTGATTCGATCGCACTTTAATGGTGCTTTTGCCTCTGCGCCAGGAGTGGATTCGATTCCCATCTCAGAAAATTGTTGTGTGATGAATACTGGCGTTCGTTGTTCGTCTGGATGTGTTAATCGCGACCCGTCGGCTCGGCAGGTGGTGCGCAAGTCGCTGCCGAAGCGCACGCTGCGCTCGAAGTACTACGTGTCGCCGGCGCAGTTCCCGGGGCGCGTGTTCCCGGACTTCGCGACGGGCCCGGCGTACCTGGTGTCGGCGGACGTGGTCCGGCCGGCGCTGGCGGCGGCGGGCGCGCTGCCGTACCTGCGCCTCGAGGACGTGTTCCTGACGGGCGTGCTCGCCGAGCGGCTGGGCGTGCGCCGCCAGCACGCGCCCGAGTTCTACAACCGGAAGGTACCCACCTTACAGCGACGAGGGACGTCTCAGTGACACGACGGTGACGCGATACTGACATGACGGTGACGTGACAGTGAAATGACGGTGACGTGATGGTGACATGACGGTGACGTGATGCTGACATGACGGTGACGCGATGCTGACATGACGGTGACGTGATGCTGACATGACGGTGACGTGATGCTGACATGACGGTGACGTGACAGTGAAATGACGGTGACGTGACATTGAAATGACGGTGATATGACGGTGACGTGATGATGACATGATAGTGACGTAAAAGTGACGAGACAGTGACATGACGGGTCGTGATGGTGATATGATGATGACGTGATAGTGACATGACGGAGACGTGATATTGACATGATGGTGAAGTGATAGTGACATAGCGTCAAGTAACCGTTGTTACTTGAAAATGAGAAGGATTTATGTGATAGTTAAGTGACAATAACATACATAATATGACAGATTCATAACCGAATAATAACTTATAGTTAACAGTAACTCGACATTGTCTTGTTTGTTCATGGTGTCAATGACGGGACAGTAACATGGTAATGACGAGACGTGATAGTGACATGATGGTGACGTGACAGTGACATGACGGTGATATGAAAGTGAAATGACGGTGACGTGTTAGTGACATGGCGGTGACGTGTTAGTGACATGACCGTGACATGATAGTAACATGACCGTGACAAGATAGTGACATGACGGTGACGTGATAGTGACATGGCGGTTGAGTGGCATTTTCAAGATAGTGTTATAACCCGCACGTGTGTGTGTCAGGTGGCGGCGCACCCGTGCGCAGTGCAGCGCGGCGTGAGCATCCACATGGTGCGGTACCACGAGCAGTTCGACCTGTGGCGCAAGCTGCTCGACGGGAAGACCAAGTGCGCCAGCTAGCAAATGTACTCGTGATAATACTCTCGGATGTGTCAATACGAAAAGTGTACAAACATTGTTTCGATCGGTGGCGAGCGTTTGCGTTTCGTTTCGTGCGCAGCCCGGTGTCACGAGTTGTAAAAGTTGTTGTATCTCTTATAAATTGTTGTGCGTCGCCTCCGGAATTGTGTTATAAATTAAATCTTGCGTATTCCCTGTTGTTCGATGACCGCGGACATTTGCAATGAATAAGGGTTATTTTTTTAAAATCGCCAGTGTTAGCAATTAATTCAAGTGTTATCTGCGAATTAAGTTGAAACCCCTTATCGGACAGTCTGCGAATCGCGGAATCTAATCAAATTGATAAATGAAGGATTGAAGCCAAATGCGACCTACTCACTATGTTATTGTTTAATTTTAAATCTAAAAGTATTTTTGTAACTGGGCGTCGCCCGGCGGCTCGCGCGCCCCTGAACTGTAGCGCTACCATGAGTTAGCTATCGAAAACTTACGTACCTACGTTACAAACCTATCGAATTGTTGTTTTCATACTACCGATTTTAGTTATTAGTACATTATTTCATAAACTTATGTTAGCGCTACTGGATTAAAGTCCAAAGTTAATTTATGTCTTAACACTTCAGTTCTTCCATGGTAAAGTCTTTATGTTGGAAGAACGACGAACAAAACAATATTATATTTGTATTAGCAGATAAATATAAAAAAGGTGATAATTTAGCCAATACAAAACGGTTTTAACCATTAAATCCAAACTGATTTAATGGTTACAATCAATTATTTAAATATTTTGATACGGTGTCCGCGCGGGTCGCCCATCGCGCGGTTTATTTCTTAAATCCCCGGGAGATTCTATTGATTAAGCGAATTTATTATTAATTTTTAAACAACAAAATTATGTTTTGATAGTGAGTTTTTTTAAATAAAATTAATGGCAACAAACTCGCAAGGGGATATTCAAAAGTGGGGATTTGAGTGATAAGCTCGTTGTCGCCCGCGCCCTCGCTCGCCGCGCCCCCGGCTCGCATTTTGTTCCTTTGTACATAATTTCATATTTTTGATAAAACATTTTTTTGATTACTGTAATCAACTCTTACGTAACGTGTACACGTATATACGTACTCGACCCGCAGCGGCCCGCGCGCGCTGAGCGACGGCGACTCGTAGTCCTGGCATTGCGTAGATCTCTTGACTAAAACTGTAATTTATCGATTGAGTTGTGTCAGACGGTTGTAAATATTATTATATTATATGTATACATGTGCGTATTGATGGTATTTTTATTGGTCCCTTTGAAAACAAGTCATCGATTAAAGGTCTTATTATTTGGCGCTGTCCTTATAAAGGGGGCGAATACACAGGTAAAAATGAATAAATATTTTATTAAATGCTAAAACTAAGTTGCTATCAACTGGATACAATTATTAAGCTGTTTGTAATGATTTTTCAGCCGAGGAGAGGCGGCGGAGCGGCTGCGGTGATTCTGTGTGATGCTCTGATGGTGAGTATTGATCTTAATTTCTATTAATTTATATGATGATTCACTCAATATCTTCACATCTTCATGAATTTATGAACCTATTTCATAGCCGTAAGAAATGAGTGTAATATGTAAATATTGGTACATAGGTATCCTTTCAATTGGCAATGAAGAGAATTAGGTACATAAAATTAAGTATTATTATTGTAATTGCAGATGGTGTATCAGACCGCACCGCGGGCCGCCCCAGGCGCTTCCTGCGCTCCTAATCGTATTGTAAAAGTGAGTAATCACTATTTTATGTAACTTAAACAATAACTGAACAAGTCCGATGTGAATGTATCTTATTGACATACATACATACATACATAAAATCACGCCTTTTTCCCAGAGGGGTAGGCAGAGATCACTTTCAGCGATCCACTTTTCACCTCTGTGGGAAACGTGACGTGACGGATTGTGGACCACGTCGCCGCCATTCTGCCTTGTGCATTGTTTTAACAAGGACATTGCGTTCCCACTTATTGAGTATGATCTAAACCCGTCAGCTACGACCCTTACATAGTACTAAGGTATAATACAAATACAGATCACTTTTTAAATGCATGTTACTATTTAATTACCCTATTATTTTATAGATAGATACAAAGAAACGTTTTACGGGTACTTATTGCTTTTAGATTTGTATTTTACTAAAATATAAAACAAAATATTGTTGTTGGTTGATGACTTATGTACTTACGCGTTCTCATGTCTGTATTGTAATTTTAATGAATGAATTATCTGTTAACTAATAAACCGACACTAATTCCCTTTGTGGTTAATGTTCCAGCGAGCGGCGGCGGCCCCGGGAGGTTGCTGGCGCGACCGACGGAACAAGGTGGATAATTATGAAGACTTGTCTTACTCATTTCATCCGCACTAAACTCGTAATTCTTGCAACAAGCATCGTTTAAGCTTAAACATAGGTTCATAAAGGCTGACGTTGAACCTATTCAGATAATTAACAATACTTTTCAACAAAATTTATAATAATATCTGAAATATTGGCCGATTATTTAAAACTACATCAATTACCTCAAGGGACTTGTTTTCTCGTGCTATTATTACACTCACAATGGAAATTGTTTTGTTTGACGCAATACATCAATAAAACATCTTTGTAACCGTAAACATTTCACGTTTCAGGAAGCTTGGAGCTGCTCCAGCCGCGAGTCAGATCACTCGGAATACTCTTGCTACTGCTAATCTTCATCTTCAATGGAAAAGAATTAGTAGTTTTTATGTTCCACTATTTGAACAAGATATAATTTACCTACAGACAGACAGATAGATGCTGGGCGTAATTCAAATAGTTATTTAGTTTAGATAATTACACTGGCTGACAGGATTTTTCTAACCACCAATTTACTATATTCTGAAGGTTTTCGGTGTGCTAAATATAATTTTCTTCGGCAGTACAGTTCTACCACAACAGGTATCCGAGTTACATGAGCTTAAAAATCCAAAAAACGCATTTTCGGCTCACTTTCTGGGTCATGTAGTAAATCTAATATATTTCTAGGTAAACATTTACAAACAAATCACTTAAGTAACCTTGAGCCTTGAGGTACCGGTGAGTTTGCTCAGATATCATTTTATCACTACAATTTAGATCTTTCTATTTGTACGAGGCAAACCCAACGGTATTTATAGGTGCAATACCCGTTTGTAAATGTTACTAAAAATGTATTAGGTAGTATTTATCCCAGAAAGTGGATTTTTATGATGAAATATCCCATTAACTTGTTGTGATAGAGAAAACTTGTTTATTTAGTGCATCGAAAACTTTTAAATAACTTTACTTGGGTTCCAAACTCTGAACTTGATAAAACCTTCACAAAACCGTTAGTAAATAAGGGTTTATTTTCTTACTGAGTTCTGCTAAGCTGAGGCTTTGATAAATATAATGAACCAAAAAAAAAGAAAAATTGAATACAATTACATTTTTTTTATTATTATTATTTTTTTTATGCAGCTAACAATATGCTCTTAAGTGAGCTATAATAATACATATAAGAAATCAACAAATTGTATAATTATAACAATAGCAAATAGCTTTATATGTATTTTGTTGAATACAGTGACATTATGAATTTGTTTAATTTTTATATTGAAGTTCAAATATTTGTGCTGTAATGTAATTGGTGTCATACTTGTGTAGATGTTTATAATCCTTACTAATATTATAAATGCGAAAGTAACTCTGTCTGTCTGTCTGTCTGTCTGTCTGTCTGTTACGCTTTCACGCATAAAGTACTGAACCGATTTAAACGAAATTTGGTACAGATATAGTCTAGAGCCTAGAAACGGTTATAGGCTACTTTTTAACCGACTGCGCTATAAAGAAGTAATGTTTTAGCCGTTAAACATCTCTACGCGGACGAAGTCGTCACAGCCACTGGACGGATCGAGATGAAATTTAGCATGCAGGTAGATGTTATGACGTAGGCATCCGTTAGGACAGGATTTCCCGAAATTCCCACGGGAACGGGAAATAACGGGAAAATCCTTTTGTATGAAAAATGCTAACCGCATAAGTTAGACGCTTGAAATTTGGCATGCAGGTACCTTAATAAATTTAAAGCGTAGTTGCAACAGGATATTGTAAAATTCCCACGGGAACGGGAGTAATAGGGAAAAAACTGTTGTATGAAAAAATCTAAACAGCGATATAGATAGACGATTGAGATTTGGCATGCAGGTACCCTAATGAACGTAAAGCTTACTTCCAACGCGATATTACAAAATTCCAATGGGAACAGGAGTTATTGGGAAAAGAATTCTGTATGTAAAATTCCTTACGGGGTTGAAATATATTACATAGAGATAGAGATATACCCGAAGCGAAGCGAGGGCGGGTCGCTATAAAATATAATATGGCACTATGTCATGAAATATATTTTTTTCACAAACAAAAATAATCATTCGATTTTTTATATTTATTTCTTATGAAGATATTTTGTAAAGTACCTATTTATGAATTTATTAAAATGGTTCCAAAGATTTTTGATAATATCAAATGTCATTTGAAAAGGAACGCTCTCGATAATAACATAACCTCAAAATAGTTACTTCGTTTTGTGTAAAATTTTTAGGAAAATAAGTTAAATAATAATGAATTTCACAATGTTATCAAGAAGCTTACTGCAATTGAAGAATTTAGTATATTTTAAACCCCAAGCGCTCCATACAGATGCGACGAACTTCGCTGCAGTCAAGAAGACTTCTGCTGCTGGAGGTAAGTCATTTTGGTGTAGAAAATGTTCCTATATCATTTGTGCAAAGGACAATGAATTTGGCTTATATTCTTTTAATCTATTGCCTTATTGTTTTATAGATACCTCTAACTAACCTAAAGTCTGAATGAAAAGCTATTGCTAAACCTATTTATTAACTGGTGATCCTTGTGAATACACAAGAAATGGAGTTTTCAATTTGGACTATTTTATTCCAGGCGTCATGGGCCTAGGTAAGGGCAAGAAGAAGGCGGGTAAACTGGGGCCAATGGAGAAGAAGACACTTCCGGTTGAAACCGACCCCGTGAAACTCACCACATATGTGTGCGGCTCCAACATCTACACCACAGGAGAGGATGTTAAGGTCAGCACTATACACACAAGGTCTAAAAGTGTCCATACACTGTACATACAACAACATGTCACAACATGACCATTTAAGTTTGCTACTGTACCTAATAATTGGTGGTTTAACTGCCTCATTGGTCTATTGGTAGCAAGCGCTGCGTAAGGACCGAGAGGTTCCCGGTTCGAGTCTGGGGTGGGGCAAAATTTGTGTGAGTTTTTCTGTGATGAAATAACTCAGCCCGGAGTTAGGAAGTTGTGTTGTAGGTCAACTCTTTGGAGCGTTTCCCATTATAAAGAAAGTAGGAAACACTGCAACTTGCAATGTCTCTACAGCTAACCTAACCTAACCTAAGATCCAGGTTCAGGGCTAAAGATACCTCACCTCATCACCAACAATAAGACCACTCTCTCATGTCGCTGATGTTCATACAGTCATTCCTTTTTGTAATAGTTTACTTCATTCCTTAAAATAAAACCTATTGTTAAAAGTTTAATTTCATCAACATCGCTGCAACCTGTCAAGAGCATCAAGTAATAATAATTATATTCGATAGGCGCATGCATTATGCAATTTATTATTTCATTAAAGATTGTATATTGATTTCAATTGAATGGAAATAAATTAAAATGTGATGTCGCTCTATCAAAACTTATTGAATACAATTGTATTAAGCGACGAATACTAGCTGTTCATAATCATTATTTGTGAAAAAGTATCTAGTTATAAAATAAATAAGGTGAATTTTTATGTTGAACTAATGTACCTATCTAAATTTAAGAGAATAGTGATACGATAGGTACTGGAATCCGGACGGCGAATGTATTCGGTCTCGGCAAGAGAAGCTCTACTCAACGATTTTTTTAACCCTCGTTTGCGGTCGGGTCGATGAGTAAAGAAAAAACGGTGTAATACAATAAGTTCATAAAAATATAACAATCAACTTATTATTTTGTCTCTAACAATTATTCTATTCTATAAGTATATGAAATAAATAATCATAAAAGTTTATAACGATGTTTTATTCATAAAACCTTACGATACGTAACCAATTACGTACACGAACCTGCTGCGGTGAGCACGGCGGGGCTGCCGCGCGGCCCGGCGCCCCCACACGCGTGGCGCAAAAAAATTTTCAAATTAATGCGGCACGCCACCGCGGACCCACAGGTCCGCGGTGGCGTGCGGCCCCGCGAGCGGGGCCGCACGCGGTTAGTTTTGTTAGAGGTTAGGTTAGCTTTGTTCAAGGTTAGGTTAGTTTTGTTCAAGGTTAGGTTAGTTTTGTTCAAGGTTAGGTTAGGTTAGGTTAGGTTAGTTTTGTTAGATGTTAGGTTAGTTTTGTTCAAGGTTAGGTTAGTTTCGTTAGAGGTTAGCTTAGGTTTGTTCAAGGTTAGGTTAGTTTTGTTAGAGGTTAGGTTAGGTTTGTTCAAGGTTAGGTTAGTTTTGTTAGAGGTTAGGTTAGGTTTGTTCAAGGTTAGGTTAGTTTTGTTAGAGGTTAGGTTAGGTTAGGTTAGGTTAGGTTAGGTTAGGTTAGGTTAGGTTAGGTTAGGTTAGGTTAGGTTAGGTTAGGTTAGGTTAGGTTAGGTTAGGTTAGGTTAGGTTAGGTTAGGTTAGGTTAGGTTAGGTTAGGTTAGGTTAGGTTAGGTTAGGTTAGGTTAGGTTAGGTTAGGTTAGGTTAGGTTTTTTTTTTTTTTTGGTTTGAATCTATTCTCCTCGGACGTGATCCGAGACATTTTTTACTTTTGTTCAATTGTTTTGCGATCTTTTATATTGCTGTTACATATTTGAAATATATATGTGTATATATAATAAAATAACTACGCTACTTATCTTTATTTCTTTTAATGGATTGCAAAGTTATTTGTTTGCACTATTGCAGGAGATGAGGTCGAACCTTGTCGTCCGACATCATCTCCTGCAATGCCTCTCTTCTATCTTCCGCTGGATTTTTGCTCTAAGTCAAAACGTGAGCGCCCGTTTATAGGGCACTCCAGCAGCAGGTGTTCGACTGTCTCTTCCTTATCCGGGTCACATATGCAGGATGGGCTCCCGGTGCACTTAAAGCGGTGCAGGTACTCCGAGAACCCACCGTGACCCGTCAAGACTTGCGCTAGAGTGCCATCCATATCTACAGACCTCAGCGTCTTGTAGGCTTCTATAGCGTCGGGCAGGAAGAGCTTCGTCGTCTTTGCAGTCGTTCCTTGTTGGTATCTCCGGTTCCATTCGTCAAGGGACTCCTTGCGAATGAGTCTCTTGACGAATGATACCGGGTACTCATCAAAGTCCGCCTTTTTCTTTACGTTTGTGGCTGCGCTCTTCGCCAGCTCATCGGCTCTTTCGTTGCCCTCGAGACCCGCATGCGCCTTGATCCAGAAGAGGTGCACGTTTTTGCCTTGCTCTCGTGCGGCTTTTAGTTCTTGGCGCACCTCTTCTGCGATGATGTTGAGGGTGCACGGGTTGCTCACCGTCTCGAGGGCCGAACGGGAGTCACTGTAGATCCCATAGGAATCTTCCCGGGAGCGCAGCACTTCTCTTGTCGCTCTTTGATGGCCAGGAGTTCTGCTTGGAATACGCTGCAGTTATTGTCGAGTTTCAACTTTATGCCTCTGGACTCTTTGTCTCCTTTCCAGATGGAGAGGGCAGCTCCCACCTGGCCATCTATTTTGCTTCCGTCCGTAAAAATACGGACGGATTGTGTGTTGTGCTGTTCGACCGAGGCCCGGGTTTCGAGACATACAAATTGTTCCGTATTTTGTAGTGCCGGGTGGGGTTTAGAGGCGAACGGTGTTCTCTGCTCGATGTCCCTGTCCGGTACCAGCTGGATTTCTCCCTTTTTTGCTTTGTATAGAGCCGCGGATTCCTTTATGCGGAGGTCAAGGGGAAGAATTCCAGCTAGCACTAATGCCGAGTGCAGAGACACCGTTCTATATGCCTTACAGATTTTTTGCGCAAAGCCTCTTTGGACTGCATCGAGATGTTTTCGGACGCCTATCTTCTCCACAGCGGGTGCCCAGATGTTAGAGGCGTAACAGATAATTGGCTCAATCACCGCTGTGTAGATAGTTCTAATAACATCTGGATGCAGTCCCCAGTTGGTTTTCGCAGTCCTCGAGAGTTGCTTATATATGTTGAGCGCTTTTACACATACAGCGCTTATATGGGAGGTGAACGTGAGTTTGGAGTCTATGATGACTCCAAGTATTTTAATTTGTTCTACCATGATGATATTGGTACCTCCCATATAAATTTTTGGCAACTCATATTTTAATTTCCTTGTCATGACCATGGCGTTAGTCTTGTGTGGGGCAAACTTGAGTTTATTCTCAATACCCCACACATGTACGTATTCCAGGGCTCTATTGGCCTGGACCTCTATTTCCTCGGCATCCTTGCCGTCGAACACCAAGACGATATCGTCCGCAAAGGCCTGGCAGTAGTACCCTCTCTTCTCCAGGTCTTTGAGGAGTGGGTCCAACAGCAGGTTCCATAGTATTGGCCCGCCTACAGAGCCCTGCACACAGCCCTTTTCCGCCACTCTTGTATGCTCCCGTCCGGCATATCTGACTCGCACCATTCTGTTTTGCAGGTAACTGTCTATGACCTTACGTAGGTTCAAAGGACATTGCTCTTCAGCCAGTCGCAATCTTAATTTGGGCCACCAAGCACTGTCAAAGGCCCCCTCTATATCCAGAGAAATCATTGTGAGCATCCTCTTCTCTTGCAGTTTCTGCTGAATGTGCTTTGTGAGGATATAGAGAGAGTCTTCCGTGCTTTTTTGTGGAACGAAGCCGAACTGGTTATGACTCAGTCTTGGTATTATATAATATTTCAGCCTTGTCATTAGCATTTTCTCGAAAATCTTACCTAGCACTGGCAAGAGACCTACAGGCCTAAACGATTTGGGAGTGCTGTAGGTCTCCTTCCCGGGCTTGCGAAGTATAATGGTGGTGGCTTCCTTCCACAAGTCCGGGAAATGTCCAAGTTCAAGGCATTTGTTTGTCAGTGCTAGGAAGATTTCCGGTCTCTGTACAATGGCTCTAGCGCAGATATCAGCAGTAAGTCCGTCTCTGCCCGGAGCTTTCTTCGGGTTAAAGCCTTGAACCGCCCTCATCAATTCGTCTTCAGTAAACTGAGGGTCCATGGTCTCATCTCTCTCATTTCGGTTTACCATTGATGCTAGTTCTCTAACCCTTTGATGCTCCGCATTATCCGCCTCACTGTTGTCAATAGGGTAGAATGATTCTGCCAATAATTTCACCGATTCTTCGGCATTCAGGGTAGTTCCTTCCGATATGAGTAATTCATCCTCTTGCCATTTTGACGTTCGCCTTATTACCCTATAGATCCCCTCCCAGAGTCCCTCCCTGTCTTGCCTTCCACAGAAGTTTTTCCAGCTTACTGTTTGTGCTGTTTTCGCTGCATTTTCATAAATTTCCTTCTGTTTCAGGTAATCCAGGACGACTGCGGGTCTGCGACAAGGTGCGGCACATCTTATGCGGCGCTTCATTGTAGCCACCTTCTTCTTCATTTCATCAAGTTCCTCGGACCACCACGGTAAGGTAAGCGTTCTTTGATTTATTTTTCTAGGTATTGCAGAGTCACATGAATTTACTATGGCGTTTGTATATATTTCTATTGTGTTATTTAATTCGGTTGTATTTTCTATGTTATTAATGTTTTCTTCCTTTATATTATGTTTTAGTAGTTGTTCTTTGAATGTTTCCGTGAATAGTTCCCATTTAGCTTTTAATGTGTTATAAATTCTTGTTGTACGTTTAATTTCGGTGCCCTGTGATTTTTCTAGACTGATGTTAAACAAAATTGCGCAGTGGTCGGAACTCGTGACGCCACTTGCCACACGCCATCCATCGATCTTGCTGAGTATGTTCTCCGAGCAGGTGGTTACGTCGACACAGCTGGTCAGTCTCCTGTCTCCTCTTATGGTGTCAAATGTTGGCTGTGTGCCATTGTTGAGTATTTGTAACCCCTGCTCTTCGAACATACCCGCGATCGCCTCTCCTCGGTGGTTAGTCTCTCGACTACCCCACCAGATATTCCAGGCATTGATATCTCCACCCAGTATCAAATCTTTTGTTCCAATCTCTTTGATTATTTTCGTCATATGCTCGATGTCTCGATCTATTGGCTCATCCCCATGTAGGTAAACTGACACTATCCCTATTTCCCACTTTGTGGTTTTAAGTTTTGCTACGGTCATGTTTTCAGTTGTTAGGTCGGGGCAAGGGGTAATGTCAATTTCATTGTTAAATAGGACGATGGCTGATTTATTGTCGGTGTGTGATGGACGGTTGCATTGGATGATTCTTGTTCCAGTGTATGTCTTCATTTCAGTCATCGCTCCTACATAGGGTTCCTGAACCATAGCCAAAGAGATCTTCCTTTTTGTAGCTTCTAGCATGAGCTCAGATGTTGCGAGCTGACAACGTTGTAGATTAGCCTGAATGACCCTATACTGAGTGGAGATGCTTGTTGATTGTGTGCCGTTTCCATTGTTCACAGGGACGCCCTTAGCAGCGGTAAGCGACGGCGGACCTCGCTAACGAGTCCCACCGCCGTCTGATCGGGCAGTCACTGTTGAAGGCAGTGTGCTCCACGCTTTCCAGTTTGGCATTAGTGCAGTTGCAGCACTTCGGTGCCTCGCCGGACTGCCTGCTGGTGCACTCTGCTCTGGTGTGCTTGCCTCCACAGTAACCGCAGATTTCTGCTGGTTGTTCGCAGAAGCGTCTGCTGTGCCCGTAGCCCAGACATTTAGAGCACTGAACAAGAGGCGACTGATCAGCCACTATTATCTTTTGCAGGTCGACGTGCAGCACTCCTGCTTCGGTGAGGCGGTTCCAGAGAAGCGGCGAGAGTTTGACAACGATGTGGGTGGTAAGGGGGTTCCTAGTAGGTTTCCTGTACCGAACTTCCATTCTGTCATCATCCTTCCCCACTCCCTGGAACAGCTCCTTGTTCTGCGATCGAATGCCAGAGAGAATTTCGTCATTGCTGTTATAGCCCATGACGTCTTTCAAGATTACCAGGGTCTTTGTTCTTTATCTCCTCAACTTTGAGGCTCTTCCCTGATGACCTTATTTTCTCTGTCACTTTTCCTATTTCCTCTTTGGATCTGCAGCCAATAATGACTTTCCTGTCTTTCGCCTTTCTTATCTTTTCTATTTTCATGCCTTCTTCTTTGCATTAACCGCCTCTCTTATCTTTTTCAGGACCTGGTCGCCGGTTTCCTGGTCATCGGCTGAGGTGATAACCACCGAGTGCATCGCCTCTGCGGGCTGGACTTTGCGAGTGGCCGCCACGACTACGCCGGCGTACGTCCTAGGTCCTTCTGCTAACAACTCTTTTTGTTCTTGCAGCATTCCCTTAAGGCTTTCCATCTCTTCCTGATTTTTCCTTATTAAAATGCTATGCTTTCTGATTGCTTCTAACATTTTCCTTTCCTCTTCCTCTCTCTCTCTAATTCCTTCGCTGCATCTACCTTCAGCGACAACGATTACATCCTCCGTCTTCCCACTCTTCTCTTCCGCTTCCTTTACAAGCCAAAACAGACGCTCCACCATGCGGGAGACGGTTACCTTAATATCCGTCCTGGTGTTCCTGCTCTCCTTTAGACTCTCCCTGATCTTAATCAGGCATAACTCTGCCTCTGATACCCGACTGGCATTTTGTGGGACATGAGGGAGCCTTTCGGGGGGTTGAGTTGGTGTATGGGGAAGGTCTGTCCCGGGTTTAGGCCTTTTGGGGGCAGGTTTTGTAGCCGCAGCTGAAGCAGAAGCTACCGGAGAGGCAATGATGGTCTTTGCCAGAGACTGTGTCGAGACGGAACTCGACTCCATCTCCCCAGCACTTGCCCTCCTCGGGGTGAGACTCTTGTTCTTAATAGGAGAACGCAACATTGTCACCCGTAACAAAAACAACGTATAGACAGCTATATAAAACAACTTTGTAACAAATTATAACTAAATTTCAAGATGCAATCGGCGTAAAAAAGGTTAATAAATTTGCAGCAAAAAGGTTAAATGATATGTAGATACGGAAACAAATATGGTTAGGTTAGGTTAGGTTAGGTTAGGTTAGGTTAGGTTAGGTTAGGTTAGGTTAGGTTAGGTTAGGTTAGGTTAGGTTAGGTTAGGTTAGGTTAGGTTAGGTTAGGTTAGGTTAGGTTAGGTTAGGTTGTGTTGTGTTAGGTTAGGTTAGGTTAGGTTAGGTTAGGTTAGGTTAGGTTAGGTTAGGTTAGGTTAGGTTAGGTTAGGTTAGGTTAGGTTAGGTTAGGTTAGGTTAGGTTAGGTTAGGTTAGGTTAGGTTAGGTTAGGTTAGGTTAGGTTAGTTTACGTTAGGTTGTGTTAGGCTAGGTTAGGTTAGGTTAGGTTAGGTTAGGTTAGGTTAGGTTAGGTTGTGTTAGGTTAGGTTAGGTTAGGTTGTGTTAGGTTGGGTTAGGTTAGGTTAGGTTAGGTTAGGTTAGGTTAGGTTAGGTTAGGTTAGGTTAGGTTAGGTTAGGTTAGGTTAGGTTAGGTTAGGTTAGGTTAGGTTAGGTTAGGTTAGGTTAGGTTAGGTTAGGTTAGGTTAGGTTAGGTTAGGTTAGGTTAGGTTAGGTTAGGTTAGGTTAGGTTAGGTTAGGTTAGGTTAGGTTAGGTTAGGTTTTTTTTTTTTTTTTTTTTTTTTTTTTTTTTTTGTTTGAATCTTTTCTCCTCGGACGTGATCCGAGACATTTTTTTTACTTTTGTTCAATTGTTTTGCGATCTTTTATATTACTGTTACATATTTGAAATATATATGTGTATATATAATAAAATAACTACGCTACTTATCTTTATTTCTTTTTAATGGATTGCAAAGTTATTTCTTTGCAATATTGCAGAAGATGAGGTCGAACCTTGTCGTCCGACATCATCTCCTGCAATGCCTCTCTTTCTATCTTCCGCTGGATTTTTTGCTCTAAGTCAAAACGCAAACGCCCGTTTATAGGGCACTCCAGCAGCAGGTGTTCCACTGTCTCTTCCTTATCCGGGTCACATATGCAGGATGGGCTCCCGGTGCACTTAAAGCGGTGCAGGTACTCCGAGAACCCACCGTGACCCGTCAAGACTTGCGCTAGAGTGCCATCCATATCTACAGACCTCAGCGTCTTGTAGGCTTCTATAGCGTCGGGCAGGAAGAGCTTCGTCGTCTTTGCAGTCGTTCCTTGTTGGTATCTCCGGTTCCATTCGTCAAGGGACTCCTTGCGAATGAGTCTCTTGACGAATGACACCGGGTACTCATCAAAGTCCGCCTTTTTCTTTACGTTTGTGGCTGCGCTCTTCGCCAGCTCATCGGCTCTTTCGTTGCCCTCGAGACCCGCATGCGCCTTGATCCAGAAGAGGTGCACGTTTTTGCCTTGCTCTCGTGCGGCTTTTAGTTCTTGGCGCACCTCTTCTGCGATGATGTTGAGGGTACACGGGTTGCTCACCGTCTCGAGGGCCGAACGGGAGTCACTATAGATCCCATGAGAGACTTCCCGGGAGCGCAGCACTTCTGTTGTCGCTCTTTTGATGGCCAGGAGTTCTGCTTGAAACACGCTGCAGTTATTATCCAGTTTGAGCTTTATGCTTCTGGATTCTATGTCTCCTTTCCAGATGGAAAGGGCAGCTCCCACCTGGCCATCTATTTTGCTTCCGTCCGTAAAAATACGGACGGATTGTGTGTTGTGCAGTTCGACCGAGGCCCGGGTTTCCAGACACACAAATTGTTCCGTCCTTTGTAGTGCCGGGTGGGGTTTAGAGGCGAACGGTGTTCTCTGCTCGATGTCCCTGTCCGGTACCAGCTGGATTTCTCCCTTTTTTGCTTTGTATAGAGCCGCGGATTCCTTTATGCGGAGGTCAAGGGGAAGAATTCCAGCTAGCACTAATGCCGAATGCAGAGACACCGTTCTATATGCCTTACAGATTTTTTGTGCAAAGCCTCTTTGGACTGCATCGAGATGTTTTCGGACGCTTATCTTCTCCACAGCGGGTGCCCAGATGTTAGAGGCGTAACAGATAATAGGTTCAATCACCGCTGTGTAGATAGTTCTAATAACATCTGGATGCAGTCCCCAGTTGGTTTTCGCAGTCCTGGAAAGCTGCTTATATATGTTGAGCGCCTTTACACATACAGCGCTTATATGGGAGTTGAATGTGAGTTTGGAGTCTATGATGACTCCAAGTATTTTTATTTGTTCCACCATGATAATATTGGTACCTCCTATATAAATTTTTGGCAACTCATATTTTAACTTCCTTGTCATGACCATGGCGTTAGTCTTGTGTGGGGCAAACTTGAGTTTATTCTCAATACCCCACACATGTACGTATTCCAGGGCTCTATTGGCCTGGACCTCTACTTCCTCGGCATCCTTGCCGTCGAACACCAAGACGATATCGTCCGCAAAGGCCTGGCAGTAGTACCCTCTCTTCTCCAGGTCTTTGAGGAGTGGGTCCAACAGCAGGTTCCATAGTATTGGCCCGCCTACAGAGCCCTGTACACAGCCTTTTTCTGCGGCTCTCAAGTGCTCCTGTCCAGCATATCTTACTCGCACCGCTCTGTTATGCAGATAGCTGTCCATGACCTTCCGCAGATTTAATGGGCATTGTTCCTCAGCTAATCTTAATTTTATTTTTGGCCACCAGGCACTATCGAAGGCTCCCTCTATATCCAGAGAGACCATTGTGATAATTTTCTTCTCTTGTATCTTTTCCATGATATGCTTCGTTAGGATATAGAGGGCGTCTTCTGTACTTCTCTGCGGAACGAAACCGAATTGGTTTTTGCTTAGTTTTGGAACGATGTGGAATTTTAGTCTGGCCATCAGCATTTTTTCAAAAATCTTACCTAGCACTGGTAAGAGACCTATAGGCCTTAACGATTTGGGAGTGCTGTAATTCTCCTTCCCGGGCTTGCGAAGTATGATGGTGGTGGCTTCCTTCCACAAGTCCGGGAAATGTCCGAGTTCAAGGCATTTGTTGGTCAGTGCTAGGAAGATTTCCGGTCTCTGAGCAATGGCTCTTCCGCAAATGTCCGCGGTAAGACCGTCTCTGCCCGGAGCCTTCTTTGGGTTAAAGCTTTGAGCTGCCCTCAATAATTCGTCCTTGGTAAACTGAGGGTCTGGGGCCTCATCGCTTTCAGCTTGGTTTATTGCCAGTGCCAGTTGTCTAACCCTTTGATGCTCCGAGTTATCCGCCTCCTTGTCATCGATGGGGTAGAAGGTTTCTGCCAACAATTTCACCGATTGTTCGGCGTTCAGAGAAGTGCCTTCTGTAACGAGTAATTCATCCTCTTGCCATTTTGATGTTCGTCTTATCACCCTGTAAATCCCTTCCCACAGTCCCTCCCTGTCTTGCCTTCCACAGAAGTTTTTCCAGCTATCTGTCTGTGCTGTTTTTGCTGCATTCTCATAGATTTCCTTCTGTTTCAGGTAATCCAGGACGACTGCGGGTCTGCGACATGGTGCGGCACATCTTATGCGACGCTTCATTGTAGCCACCTTCTTCTTCATTTCGTCAAGTTCCTCCGACCACCACGGTAAGGTAAGCGTTCTTTGGTTTATTTTTCTAGGTATTGCAGAGTCACATGAATTTACTATGGCGTTTGTATATATTTCTAATGTGTTATTTAATTCAGTTGTATTATCTATGTTATTAATGTTTTCTTCCTGTATGTTATGCTCTAGTAATTGTTCTTTAAATGTTTCCGTGAATAGCTCCCATTTAGCTTTTCGTGTATTATAAATTCGTGTTGTACGCTTGATTTCAGTGCCCTGTGATTTTTCTAAACTGATATTAAATAAAATTGCACAGTGGTCGGAACTCGTGACGCCACTTGCCACTCGCCATCCATCGATCTTGCTGAGTATGTTCTCGGAGCAGGTGGTTACGTCGACACAGCTGGTCAGTCTCCTGTCTCCTCTTATGGTGTCAAATGTTGGCTGTGTGCCACTGTTGAGTATTTGTAACCCCTGCTCTTCGAACATACCCGCGATCGCCTCTCCTCGGTGGTTAGTCTCTCGACTGCCCCACCAGATATTCCAGGCATTGATATCTCCACCCAGTATCAAGTCTTTTGTTCCAATCTCTTTGATTATTTTCGTCATATGCTCGATGTCTCGATCTATTGGCTCATCCCCATGTAGGTAAACTGACACTATCCCAATTTCGCACTTTGTGGTTTTAAGTTCTGCTACGGTCATGTTTTCAGTTGTTAGGTCGGGGCAAGGGGTAATGTCAATTTCACTGTTAAATAGGACGATGGCTGATTTATTGTCGGTGTGTGATGGACGGTTGCATTGGATGATTCTTGTTCCAGTGTATGTCTTCATTTCAGTCATCGCTCCTACATAGGGTTCCTGAACCATAGCCAAAGAGATCTTCCTTTTTGTCGCTTCTAGCATGAGCTCAGATGTTGCGAGCTGACAACGTTGTAGATTAGCCTGAATGACTCTATACTGAGTGGAGATGCTTGTTGATTGTGTGCCGTTTCCATTGTTCACAGGGACGCCCTTAGCAGCGGTAAGCGACGGCGGACCTCGCTAACGAGTCCCACCGCCGTCTGATCGGGCAGTCACTGTTGAAGGCAGTGTGCTCCACGCTTTCCAGTTTGGCATTAGTGCAGTTGCAGCACTTCGGTGCCTCGCCGGACTGCCTGCTGGTGCACTCTGCTCTGGTGTGCTTGCTCTCCACAGTAACCGCAGATTTCTGCTGGTTGTTCACAGAAGCGTCTGCTGTGCCCGTAGCCCAGACATTTAGAGCACTGAACAAGAGGCGACTGATCAGCCACAATTATCTTTGCAGGTCGACGTGCAGCACTCCTGCTTCGGTGAGGCGGTTCCAGAGAAGCGGCGAGAGTTTGACAACGATGTGGGTGGTAAGGGGGTTCCTAGTAGGGTTCCTGTACCGAACTTCCATTCTGTCATCGTCCTTCCCCACTCCCTGGAACAGCTCCTTGTTCTGCGATCGAATGCCAGAGGGAATTTCGTCATTGCTGTTATAGCCCATGACGTCTTTCAAGATTACCAGGGGTCTTTGTTCTTTATCTCCTCAACTTTGAGGCTCTTCCCTGATGACCTTATTTTCTCTGTCACTTTTCCTATTTCCTCTTTGGATCTGCAGCCAATAATGACTTTCCTGTCTTTCGCCTTTCTTATCTTTTCTATTTTCATGCCTTCTTCTTTGCATTAACCGCCTCTCTTATCTTTTTTCAGGACCTGGTCGCCGGTTTCCTGGTCATCGGCTGAGGTGATAACCACCGAGTGCATCGCCTCTGCGGGCTGGACTTTGCGAGTGGCCGCCACGACTACGCCGGCGTACGTCCTAGGTCCTTCTGCTAACAACTCCTTTTGTTCTTGCAGCATTCCCTTAAGGCTTTCCATCTCTTCCTGATTTTTCCTTATTAAAATGCTATGCTCTCTGATTGCTTCTAACATTTTCCTTTCCTCTTCCTCTCTCTCTCTAACTCCTTCGCTGCATCTGCCTTCAGCGACAACGATTACATCCTCCGTCTTCCCACTCTTCTCTTCCGCTTCCTTTACAAGCCAAAACAGACGCTCCACCATGCGGGAGACGGTTACCTTAATATCCGTCCTGGTGTTCCTGCTCTCCTTTAGACTCTCCCTGATCTTAATCAGGCATAACTCTGCCTCTGATACCCGACTGGCATTTTGTGGGACATGAGGGAGCCTTTCGGGGGTTGAGTTGGTGTATGGGGAAGGTCTGTCCCGGGTTTAGGCCTTTTGGGGGCAGGTTTTGTAGCCGCAGCTGAAGCAGAAGCTACCGGAGAGGCAATGATGGTCTTTGCCAGAGACTGTGTCGAGACGGAACTCGACTCCATCTCCCCAGCACTTGCCCTCCTCGGGGTGAGACTCTTGTTCTTAATAGGAGAACGCAACATTGTCACCCGTAACAAAAACAACGTATAGACAGCTATAAAACAACTTTGTAACAAATTATAACTAAATTTCAAGATGCAATCGGCGTAAAAAAGGTTAATAAATTTGCAGTAAAAAGGTTAAATGATATGTAGATACGGAAACAAATATATGGATTAAGAATAAACTTAATTAAGAAGCTATTTAAAGAGATATAAAATAATTAAGATGTAAGAATATACTAAATGGGGGGCAGTCAAAAGGTTAAGAGATTTGGGGGGGGGGAGAATATATTCAAAAGATGGGGAGGGATATTACCTCTAAAATGATATGCTATAATTTACGGTACTATGAGAAATGACTGAGTTATGACGGAAATAGTGATTTTAGGTTCCAATGATATTCAAGAATCGACGGGGAAAAAGTTTACCTAAGCGCAGGATTTTTACTATGGAACTTTTGCAAGTCCAAGTTTGTGAGATGATATCTTAGCGACTATCAACCTTAGGAAAACGGTAAAGGTACCAAAAGATGGGGCAAGACAAATACTAAAAACGATATTAAGAGTGCAAAATGGTAGGGATGAAGACTAATTAACTATCAATTAAATACTGAGACTAAATTTTGTATGGGAAATCGACGATGAAAAACGCTAAGTCCGAAAATGGGAAAAAATTAATTTCTGAAAAAGTATTGGGGATAGAACCCTCGGGTTTTCGGCTATTGCTAGGGATAAATTAGAAGCTATTTCGACAGAAGTTTGGACAACGTAGGTGCTCTCTGAGTGATCCGGGTTAGGTTGGTTAGGTTAGGTTAGGTTAGGTTAGGTTAGGTTAGGTTAGGTTAGGTTAGGTTAGGTTAGGTTAGGTTAGGTTAGGTTAGGTTAGGTTAGGTTAGGTTAGGTTAGGTTAGGTTAGGTTAGGTTAGGTTAGGTTAGGTTAGGTTGTGTTGTGCCAGGCCAGGTTAGGTTAGGTGCTGTGCTGTGTTAGGCCAGGTGTGCTGTGCTGTGCCAGGCCAGGTTAGGTTAGGTTGTGCTGTGCTGTGCTAGGCCAGGCCAGGTTAGGTTAGGTGCTGTGCCAGGCTGTGCCAGGCCAGGCCAGGTTAGTGTTAGGCTGTGCTGTGCTGTGCTGTGCCAGGCCAGGTTAGGCTGTGTTAGGTTAGCTGTGCTGTGCCAGGCTGTGCTGTGCTGTGCTGTGCCAGGCCAGGCCAGGCCAGGCCAGGCCAGGTTGTTAGGTTAGGTTAGGCCAGGCCAGGCTGTGCCAGGTTGTGCCAGGCCAGGTTAGGTTAGGTTAGGCCAGGTTAGTGCCAGGAGTGCTGTGCCAGGTGCTGTGCTGTGCTTAGGTTAGGCCAGGTTAGGTTAGGTTAGGTTAGGCCAGGCTGTGCCAGGTTAGGTTAGGCCAGGCCAGGTTAGGTTGTGCTGTGTTAGGTTAGGTTAGCTGTTAGGTGTGCTGTGCTGTGCTAGGCCAGGCCAGGCCAGTTGTGTGCCAGGCCAGGTTAAGGCCAGGCCAGGCCAGGCCAGGCCAGGCCAGGCCAGGCCAGGCCAGGCCAGTTGTGATTAGGCCAGGTGTGAGGCTGTGCTGTGCTGTGCCAGGCCAGGCCAGGTTGCTGTGCTAGGTTAGGTTAGGCCAGGTTAGGTTAGGTTAGGTTGTGTTAGGCCAGGTTAGGTTGTGTTAGGCCAGGTTGTGTTAGGTTAGGTTAGGTTAGGTTAGGTTAGGTTAGGTTAGGTTAGGTTAGGTTAGGTTAGGCCAGTGTTGTGAAGTTGTGTTAGGTTAGGTTAGGTTAGGTTGTGTTAGGTTAGGTTAGGTTAGGTTAGGTTAGGTTAGGTTAGGTTAGGTTAGGTTAGGTTAGGTTAGGTTAGGTTGGGTTAGGTTAGGTTAGGTTAGGTTAGGTTAGGTTAGGTTAGGTTAGGTTAGGTTAGGTTAGGTTAGGTTAGGTTAGGTTAGGTTAGGTTAGGCTTTTTTTTTTTTTTTTTTTTTTTTTTTTTTAATTTTCTTGTCCTCGGACGTGGACGGTCCAAGACTTTCATATATTTTCTTATATAATTAACAATTTTGGAAAGAAACTGATCTACAGCTCTACTGTGGCTGTATGATCCTTAAACAACTACCTTTTCTATCGTCCATTTTTATTGCACAATTTTTGTGCCCTGCCCTTAAACTAGCTCTATATAATTAATAATTTATTCTAAGAGTTTCCACCTATTATCCATTTTTTCTGCAATATTTTGCTCTTAAACTATCTCTACATTATTAACTTGCTATTTGTACTCCTTTCTTACATTATTCCGCATCCTTGTGCTTTATTACTGTCTCTATATAATGTTTACATACTTTTCCTATTTTCCTATCTTACATTTATGGTACATTTGCATGCTCTTATATCTATCTCTATATAATATTGTTTATCTCCTAATTTTCTTATTTCTAAAGCGGAACATTTTCTTTGCCACCATCCTAGGGTGCCCTATTCTTCTTAACTTAGCTTACTTATCTCTACATTTTTGTAATTTCTTTATTTCTTATTCTATTACAGGGTTTCTTGTTTTCTGTCTTTCTCTATTTTACAACATATTTTACTTATTTTATACACATTTATTCTATCTATCCTATTTTATCTAATTCTCTGGCTACCATATGTACATATATGTGCCGAAAATTATATTTCTTAGTTCTTATTATTATTGTTTACTACTTTGACTATATTAATACAATATTCAATAAGTATATATCTATCTTTTTTATTTTTAATAATATCACTTAATGAGTCCTTATTTATCACTACGTCGAGTTTGCACTCTAGGTTGTACCTTTCCCTATCGAACCTAGGGCACTCCGTTAGGAGATGCAGGACGTCTTCGGCTATGTCAGGGTCGCAGGGGCACGCCGGGCTCTCCTTGCACTTGAAGCGGTTCAAGTACGCGGAGAATCCGCCGTGTCCCGTTAAGATTTGCGTGAGCCTGTAGTCTATAGGCAGCTTCCTAACCACACGATATGCCTCCAACGCGTCGGGGAAAAAGAGTTTGGTCGTCGAAGCCGTCGTCTCTCCGGTGTAGCGTCGGTTCCACTCGTCAAGCGAATCCCTACGGATCTCCCGCTTGACGTGTGAGACCGGGCAGAGATCGTAGTCGGCTCTGGTTTTGCTGTTTAGCGCGGCCTCCTTAGCGAGTTCGTCTGCTCTCTCATTTCCTTCCAGCCCTACGTGCGCTTTGATCCAATGTAGAGCTAATTGACCACCATTTTGGCCAATTTTCTCCACATTGGAGCGCACTTGGACTGCCAGGGGATGGAGGGAGGTGCCGCGCGTGACCGCCTCCAGTGCCGACCGCGAGTCGGAGTAGATGTCGACTCTACCTACCCGTTTCTTAAGAGCCATTTGTGTGGCTATCAGCAGCGCGAACATTTCCGCCTGGTACACAGTGCAGAACCTCTCCAACACGAGCTTCTTCCGTGCTGTTTCCGCTGCATTATCCCACAGGGATACTGCAGCGCCAACTTTGCCTTCTATTTTACTACCGTCTGTGTAGATTTTCAGGTTACTGTGGTCGTGTTGGAGAAGCTGTGCACGGTCTGTTACCAAGTCGAACTCGAGTGTTCGTTCTCGCGCAGGATGTGGCAACTCTACATACCTAATAGGTCTCTCTATGTCTCTGTCACCTACCACTCTCCGGGAGTACCCTTTCTTTACTTCGTAAAGAGAGGCTGCCTCCCGGACTCGGATGTCCAGCGGAAGCAGTCCGGAGAGTAGTAGAGCAGAGTTAAGTGAGACCGTTCGGTAAGCTCTTAGAATTTTCTGCATGAAACCTCTCTGTACCACGCTGAGCTGCTTCCTTACGCCTATTTTATTAGTTGCAGGTGCCCACACGCTCGCCGCGTACAGGACAACCGGCTCTACCACCGCAGTGTATATGGTCCTGGTCACCTCCGGTTCCAGACCCCAGCTCACCTTCGCCGCTCTTGAGAGCTGCCTGTAAAGGTTCGTGGCCTTCTGGCAGATGTTACCCACGTGAGTGTTGAAGGTAAGTTTATCGTCAATAGTGACCCCTAGGATTTTAATCTCACGTGAGTAGTCTATCGGTTGCCCGCCCATCTGCAGGTGTGGAGAGTCATGCTTGAGTTTTTTCGTGATTAGCATTGCTTTCGTTTTGGCTGGAGCGAATTTAAGCTTATTACTCTCTCCCCACTTCTGCACATGCGCGAGCGCTCGATTTGCCTGGCCCTGTACCTCTACTGCCTTGTGACCGGCGAAAATGAGGACCACGTCATCGGCAAATGCCTGCGCGTAGTCGCCCCTTTGCTCTAGTTCCTTCAGCAGTGGGTCCAGCAGCAAGTTCCAGAAGGTAGGACCTCCTATGGAACCCTGGACACAGCCTTTGGTGGTGTCCTTTACGTGTTCCTCTCCCGCGTATCTGACCCTGACTCTTCTCTCAGACAGGTAGCTGTCCACCAGCCTTCTGATATTGGGGGGCACTGTCTCCGCTAGTCTGGGCTTCAATTGCAGGCCACCATGCACTGTCAAAGGCTCCCTCTATATCAAGTGAGACTACTACGACTATCTTTCTCTTCTAGCCTAGCTCTAATATGACTCATCATGACATATGAGTCTTCCGTGCTCCGTTGGGGTTTGGAAGCCAAACCAGCTTACTTGCTTCAGCCATAGTGTGCCACCGTATCCTCCTCATCATCATTTTTCTAGGATCTCTCCCCCCCCCCTGGTAAAAGACCCATTTGGCCTACATGACTTTTGATGGGTGTAGTTGTCCTTCTGCTTTTCTCAGCACAACCACTGTGGCTTCTTTCCATGCTTTGGGGAAGCAGGAAAGCGTCAGGCATTTGTTCAGGGAGTGATAGGAAGACTTGGGATTTGCGTCAATGGCCGCCTTACAGATGTCTGCAGTGAGTCCATCTCTCCGGGTGCTTTTTTAGGTTGAAGCTGTTTGTTGAGTAGTGCAGTTCATCAATGGCTGTGCTGTGCTGTGCTGTGCTGTGCTGTGCTGTGCTGCTAGCTGTGTTGAAGTTGTGTTGTGCTGTGCTGTGCTGTGCTGTGCTTGTGCTTGTGCTGTGCTGTGCTGTGCTGTGCTGTGCTGTGCTGTGCGTTGTGCTGTGCTGTGCTGTGCTGTGCTGTGCTTGTGCTGTGCTGTGCTGTGCTGTGCTGTGCTGTGCTGTGCTGTGCTGTGCTGTGCTGTGCTGTGCTGTGCTGTGCTAGCAGTCAGTTGTGCCGTGCTGTGCTGTGCTGTGCTGTGCTGTGCTGTGCTGTGCTGTGCTGTGCTGTGCTGTGCTGTGCTGTGCTGTGCTGTGCTGTGCTGTGCTGTGCTGTGCTGTGCTGTGCTGTGCTGTGCTGTGCTGTGCTGTGCCGGTGCTGTGCTGTGCTGTGCTGTGCTGTGCTGTGCCAGTTGTGCTGTGCTGTGCTGTGCTGTGCTGTGCTGTGCTGTGCTGTGCTGTGCTGTGCTGTGCTGTGCTGTGCTGTGTTGTGCTGTGCTGTGCTGTGCTGTGCTGTGCTGTGCTGTGCTGTGCTGTGCTGTGCTGTGCTGTGCTGTGCTGTGCTGTGCTGTGTGCCAGTGCTGTGCTGTGCTGTGCTGTGCCAGGCCTGTGCTGTGCTGTGCTGTGCTGTGCTGTGCTGTGCTGTGCTGTGCTGTGCCAGGCCAGTGCTGTGCTGTGCTGTGCTTTGTGCTGTGCTGTGCTGTGCTGTGCTGTGCTGTGCTGTGCCAGTTGTGCTGTGCTGTGCTGTGCTGTGCTGTGCTGTGCTGTGCTGTGCTGTGCTGTGCTGTGCTGTGCTGTGCTGTGCTGTGCTGTGCTGTGCTGTGCTGTGCTGTGCTGTGCTGTGCTGTGCTGTGCCAGCTGTGCTGTGCTGTGCTGTGCTGGTGCTGTGCTGTGTCGTGCTGTGTGTGCTGTGCTGTGCTGTGCTGTGCTGTGCTGTGCTGTGCTGTGCTGTGCTGTGCTGTGCTGTGCTGTGCTGTGCTGTGTCAGGCCAGTTGTGTCAGGCCACAGTTGTGCCAGGCTGTGCTGTGTTGTGCTAGCCAACAGGTTGTGCTGTGTTGTGCTGTGCTGTGCTGTGCTGTGCTGTGCTGTGCTGTGCTGTGCTGTGCTGTGCTGTGCTGTGCTGTGCTGTGCTGTGCTGTGTTGTGCTGTGCTGTGCTGTGCTGTGCTGTGCTGTGCTGTGCTGTGCTGTGCTGTGCTGTGCTGTGCTGTGCTGTGCTGTGCTGTGCTGTGCTGTGCGTTGTGCTGTGCTGTGCTGTGCTGTGCCTGTGCTGTGCCAGTTGTGCTGTGCTGTGCTGTGCTGTGCTGTGCTTGTGCTGTGCTGTGCTGTGCCAGGTTGTGCTGTGCTGTGCTGTGCTGTGCTGTGCTGTGCTGTGCTGTGCTGGTGCTGTGCTGTGCTGTGCTGTGCTGTGCTGTGCTGTGCTGTGCTGTGCTGTGCTGTGCTGTGCTGTGCTGTGCTGTGCTGTGCTGTGCTGTGCTGTGCTGTGCTGTGCTGTGCTGTGCTGTGCTGTGCTGTGCTGTGCTGTGCTGTGCTGTGCTGTGCTGTGCTGTGCTGTGCTGTGCTGTGCTGTGCTGTGCTGTGCTGTGCTGTGCTGTGCTGTGCTGTGCTGTGCTGTGCTGTGCTGTGCTGTGCTGTGCTGTGCTGTGCCAGGCCAGTGCCAGGCCAGGCTGTGCTGTGCCAGGCCAGTGCTGTGCCAGGCCAGGCCAGGCCAGTGCTGTGCTGTGCCAGGCTGTGCTGTGCTGTGCCAGGCCAGGCCAGGCCAGGCCAGGCTGTGCTGTGCCAGGCCAGGCCAGGCCTGTGCTGTGCTGTGCTTGTGCTGTGCTGTGCCAGTGTGCTGTGCTGTGCTGTGCTGTGCTGTGCTGTGCTGTGCTGTGCTGTGCTGTGCTGTGCTGTGCTGTGCTGTGCTGTGCTGTGCCAGAAGTTGTGCTGTGCCAGCCGGAAGCTGTGCTGTGCTGTGCTGTGCTGTGCTGTGCTGTGCCAGGCCAGGCCAGTTGTACAGCTGTGCTGTGCTGGTGCTGTGCTGTGCTGTGCTGTGCTGTGCTGTGCTGTGCTGTGCTGTGCTGTGCTGTGCTGTGCTGTGCTGTGCTGTGCTCAGCTGTGCTGTGCTGTGCTGTGCTGTGCCAGGCCAGGCCAGGCTGTGCTGTGCTGGTGCTGGTGCTGTGCTGTGCTGTGCTGTGCTGTGCTGTGCTGTGCTGTGCCAGGCTCAGGGGTTGTGCTGTGCTGTGTCAGGCTAGGCCAGGTTGTGCTGAAGAAGCCAGGTTGTACAGTGTTGTGCTGTGCTGTGCTGTGCTTGTAAGCAGTGCTGTGCTGTGCTGTGCTGTGCTGTGCTGTGCTGTGCTGTGCTGTGCTGTGCTGTGCTGTGCTGTGCCAGGCTGTGCTGTGCTGTGCTGTGCTGTGCTGTGCTGTGCTGTGCTGTGCTGTGCTGTGCTGTGCTGTGCTGTGCCAGGCCAGGCCAGGCCAGGCCAGTTGTGCTGTGCTGTGCTGTGCTGTGCTGTGCTGTGTTGTGTCAGGCGAAGCCAGGTTGTGCTGTGCTGTGCCAGGCCAGGCCAGGCCAGGCCAGGCCAGGCCAGGCCAGGCCAGCCAGGCCAGTGCTGTGCTGTGCCAGGCCAGTGCCAGGCCAGGCCAGTGCCAGGCCAGGCCAGGCCAGGCCAGGCCAGGCCAGGCCAGGCCAGGCCAGGCCAGGCTGTGCTGTGCTGTGCTGTGCCAGGCCAGGCCAGGCCAGGCCAGGCCAGGCTGTGCTGTGCCAGGCCAGGCCTGTGCTGTGCTGTGCTGTGCTGTGCTGTGCTGTGCTGTGCTGTGCTGTGCTGTGCTGTGCTGTGCTGTGCTGTGCTGTGCCAGCCAGCTGTGCTGTGCTGTGCTGGTGCTGTGCTGTGCTGTGCTGTGCTGTGCTGTGCTGTGCTGTGCTGTGCTGTGCTGTGCTGTGCTGTGCTGTGCTGTGCTGTGCTGTGCTGTGCTGTGCCAGTTGTGCTGTGCTGTGCTGTGCTGTGCTGTGCTGTGCTGTGCTGTGCTGTGCTGTGCTGTGCTGTGCTGTGCTGTGCTGTGCTGTGCTGTGCTGTGCTTGTGCCAGGCCAGGCCAGGCCAGGCCAGTGCCAGGCCAGGCCTGTGCTGTGCTGTGCTGTGCTGTGCCAGGCCAGGCCAGGTGTGCCAGGCTGTGCTGTGCCAGGCCAGGCCAGGCCAGGCCAGGCCAGGCTGTGCTGTGCTGTGCTGTGCTGTG